>JAGVSL010000040.1:6000000-6600000 GCA_022494535.1 Himalopsyche phryganea
TCCACCCGATACAAATATATAATTATTGAAACTATTTAACATTATTTAATTAATAAATTTATTGCTCTTGCTTTCTTGAAACTCATTGAAAAAATACTATTTTAAATGTATTCGGTAGGAATCCAATAACCACATCGTTAATAATTTTGTGTTGCATGCTATAAAAATATCTCTTACTGAGGGATATATATATAATATATAATGGCCTAGTTCCATAGTGATAAAACTATAAATTGGAAGCTTTGAGATATGTCCGATCAAAGTTTTTACTCATCTAAACTGACTCGTAAAAAGTGATGGCTTATTATTTGTATTACTTTTTTATTCAAGTAAGTGGTCAACAGTGTAAAGTTTTAGGATTAAAGGTTGTTTCTTTATGAAACGCCAATATTCACAAAAACGTATTTTCACAATACGATATTTCGACATGTATGTATATGTAACTGAAAAATCAAAACATCAAATTTTTGACTTATCGTGCTATGGAACTGGGCTAAAGATATATATAAATAAATAATTGTGTAATAACATATTATTAAAATACTGTTATATGAACTGTTTTCGAAAGAATACTCCTAATGGAATGTCACTCGAAGTGAAACTAAAAATAGTATTAACAATTTATTATGTGTTATCTATAATGAACATTTCAGTATTTGAATGAAAAAATATTATCATAAAAATTACATGATTACATAATTCCAACTAGATATTAAATCAGACATCGATGAATTTTCAAGAAACCGCTCTAGGGACATCTTTCCTGTATTAAGATCAAAAGCCTCACTCTAAATCTCAGGCGTATAATCGCAAATTGTGTAAATTCCCTAAATTTCTAAGCCTCCCCTAATTATTTAACAAGGGTAAAATTTAAGTTGCCCCAGGGTATGGAGCGTAACAAAGGCTTAAGCGAGAATGAGTAACCACCGCGCAATCTTCTCAAAATGACTTATACGTTACACGAAAAGTCAAAACATACATGACTTTCCTTTACAAAGGGATTTCAAATAACTACAGAAGGGCGTACTATATTTTTCTCTTCTCTCTATTCTGAGCTATATATATAGATAAGTATTCGACACTTACGTACTCTATATGGTCAAAAGAATTACTTGTCACCTTCTATTTTTCAATTCATGATGAGTGGGAGTAACTAATTTGACAGAATTGAGCAGCTTTCTTTGGTTCAATGGCTGATATAAGAAAAATCATTGGTATTGTAATCTACCTGCTGAAAAAATCTACATTGTTTTCTGACCTTACGTTATTAAATTCAAAAATATTACTCTACAGCATCTGATTATTTTTCAATCTTAGGTTACGTTTTCCAATATTATTTCTTGTCACTTTTATACGATTGTAGGTATAGGACATTTTTAAACTGTTTATAATACAACATCTAATGATGGACTCCTAATCATCTGCTTGCAATAAAGTGTAGTTTTCAACGTAGACAGAAAATTAAATTTCATATTTCTAGCACTCAAATATTTTTGTATTATGTTTTCAGTATTGAGTTGTATTGGCTTGTTTAAATAAACTGTATTCCATAAAATAACATAATAACAATCAATACATGGCGGCAATACGAATATTAATTAAAAATCATTTACAAACCAGAATAAGTATATGCAAGCACATCGTTCTACGATATAATATTCAGTAGTTATATTAATCAAAACTCATATTCTTTGATTCAAAATAATACATTAATTTAAGCAAATAAAAAAATCAGATGTAAATTCACAATCTGCTACGTCTATCATAATAAATAGCATTTCTAATATAAAATAAAAGCTGATAACTTTTTTCATGTAAACTAAATGTGACTTTAATTTAACATTTAAAAAAAATACCACGAAGTTACCACCGGAAATAACATTGTTTCGAACAAAAATATCTAATGTTTCTTTTGTGAACAATCGATTTCACAGAATTTATGAATACTTACTTAATTAAAAAATATAAGTTGATTCGTTGATACCCATTGTATAAACAAACGAACAACCCTATAATGAATAATAATACAAAGCGTTTCATATGCCTGAGTAAACGTCTCGTCTTTATTGATTTTAGCTTACACAAATTAGTACGATGTTACCGTGTTCAATTAATTTTAGTGGAAAATAAAGCACGTGAACGTTTTGTAGTTTTTAATTAATATTCCAACGAAAATTTGTACGTTTAAATCTAGCCCAGGGTTTAAGCGGAATTTTTAATACATATCACACCTCACGCAACGGGGTATTAATTTTCCCTGTGTGTGTGTGTGTGGACACAAATTAAAATGAATTTGTTCTAAACAGCCATTTATCAAAATGTTATGTTATTATGTAAACAGTTTGGGTAAAATTGAACAGTTGAAAATCGATCACGGACAATTCATTGCACGAAACATACTGGATTTGCAAGTGGTTTTGATGGCCTGTGTTTTCGATGCCGTGTCTTTCAATATTTATTTTAATAACGTTTTTTTCAGCTTTTTCTTTCAATAATTACTATATTTGTCACGTACATAAAATCTACGTTCCACGTCATTTTCATCGCCACCAATTGCACTCGATTCTCATTCTTAATATCATATGCACATATTGAAAACAGACGTCTAGGTATTATTTGAATTTTTCACCCTATAGATTTAAAAAGTGTTGTTTATATCCATTTTCAAGAAGCTGTTTTAGTTGCTTTTTTTTACAATAAACTTACTGTGCACGTAATCTAAACTAGTTTACAGTAGGGCATTTCCATAGCAAAAAACTGACCAAAAGTAATCTTGGACAAAGCAAAGTAGTAATTACACTATTTTTCTGCTTATTTCATTGTTTTCTACTCTGGGGACAACCCCCATAACTCTACAAATCAACTACGACAAAAATCTACCACTTATCTCATTCAGTCTTTTACTTGACTCTCAAGAGTAGAAGCGTAAGTACACTAAAGTGGTATTTTTTTAAACGGCTTAGTTATCGAAAAGAGGTGTAATTAAGTTATTTTTATCAACTTCATTACACGATGAATTGGATTTGAATATTTTGTGAGTAATAGCAATCATTTAATGTAAAAGTTATGATGAAAATATTCAAATGATAAGGATGGAAAAAAGACTCCCTACCCTTCTTCTGACCAAAATATATTCATTGCAAATAAGCTGATCTCAAGAATTGAATTGTAGAAAAAAGATTTTGCGCATAATTTCATTTTGAAAATATTTCTTGACGTTTTTCAAGGAAGAAATTAAAATAGCCAATCCTTCGTATGACTATGAAGATAACTGACTATTTCAGCGCTTAAAGCTTATTGTACATCATTAACGCCTAAAAAATTAAGTACTTTTTTCACCTAACCCACTATAACAGTAAAAAAACATTTTATTTACTGAAACAATTTTAATTTAAAGTTTTATGACAGTAATAACTGTCATATAATTTCATCAAGTAGTATCATTCGGTAATATTAAAAATGCTACAAATTTCTATCATTTTTTGAACGGAATTCATTGAGTCGTAGATTATTGTAGAAATAAGCTACGCCGTAGAGCCGTAGAGCCGTAAAGTACAATACAATTGTATATTGAACAATGTTGAATATTCTTGAAATAATCAAGCACTGTTTTAATTTCCTCATCAAATATTCATTTAATGTGAATTTTAAATTGGTTAAGGCATTTAAATATTTTCAAATTGATGTATTCTAAGAAAAGTAGAAAGTGTGCGTAATTAAGTGATAGAATATAAATTAATAAATTGCATTAAGTAATGTTAAAAAAATAATGTGTCATTATCATTCTTTTGAAATTTTGTTTGGTGATTGTTATCTAATCATACCATTTAATCTAAAGGTAAACAGTAAACAATACTAAAATTTAATGCCATACCATTCAATGTTATGAAATGTGTCAGGATGATTGATTCACAGTAATGTTCGCTAATTCGTGTGCGTAATGGTCTTTTAGCAATTAAAATATATTTTTTAGAAATTCTGTTTTTCATTTTTATCAAAAAACGATAGTCAAATTGGTATTAATTAATCAACTACTGATTACTGATTTTGAACAATCATTTTATTTATAAGGGAAAAGTTATAATACTTAATAACATAGTGAAATTGTATGTAAAAATCTCTATGCCGTACTCCATTACATAATAAATTTAAAAAAATTTAATTATAAAAAGATTCATGGCTTGATTCCTTGTAAGATCAATATAAATTATTTGATATTTTCAAACAAATAACCAAAAAGAAAATTGTGGTTTTATCTTATTGATTACGTTGAATATAGCTCTCACATTGACAAGAAGCTTTGAATGCAGTTTGTTTTTATTTATCATAAATTTCAATGAATAATATATTTTATTTTTGAAAAATTACAATGTACAAAAATTACAATCATTCATGAAAAAAAACCAATAGATTTAGAGAAGTGTGTATTTTTTATACTTCATAACGTCACTTTTATTGTTAATAATATAGAGCGTGAACATTAATATTGAGAAATTCGCAGCATATCTCTGACACGCACCTCCCACGAGTAGCAATGGAATCATGTTCACTTTTCTATGAGTTGTGAATAAAAGAAAAAAACAATAAATACACGGATGGTGACGTTTTTTTTTCAATATACAGTCATAAAAATTTCAAGGTATGTGTTACAACAAAATGCGTAAGCAAAGGTCATGTTTTCAGTGTCGGAGGACGACAGGTAGTGAATATTAAAATTTTTTAGGTCAACGTCTTTTAGGCATCTCTAAAGGCATTATAAATTCTGTCAAGGTACAATTCAATGCCTTTGAGGGTACCTTTCAAATTAAATTTCGTCTTAAATTGGTCCGAAACTGTGCGAAAGTGTAAATTGAGACAATGTCTTGAATAAATAAATTTTAATCATAAAGCCGTAAATACCTGCGTAGTTACCTATTTTATATTGAGGGATCTAGTGATAGTTTGTAAGTGAGTGTTTACGTGAGTTTAATAGGACAACCTTCATTGAATGAACCTGATGATTGTTTATATCTAAGTGCTAGCATACTTAAACTTCACTACATATATATCATGAAACAGTTGTGTGCTTTGATGATGAACAGTTTCTGAGTATTACGCTATAATTATCTTTTTATGCATACAACTATGCAAGTATAAACTTGATTATGATTGGCCACGTGTTAACCAATGACTGCGCCTCAATTGCAAAATGTTGACTAATGTTTGACAAGTTTCAAGCGTGAAGTAAACTTATATTCTTGGATAAAGATTAATTTTTAATTAAGATTTGTTTCTTTAAAAAATTACAAGTAACAACGATATAATGTAGACTAAGAATTCAAGCTACGCGCAATAAAATTACGTTATCACTAGGGCTTCCAATCCTAGGATCCCGAGCAATTAGTCATTCTCGTTATCCCGGGATTGACTCAATACGAATACCGGGATTCCGTGATTTGCTTTAAAAAACGAAAAAATATTTTATTTAAATGCAAATTATTATCCGATGAACTATACGTTTTCGGTGGCCAGGTAACATCTTCGGTTCATATATAATATTATAATACTAAATATAGTGTGTTCTCTCTTTAGCTCATATTTTGTGCCTGCTGTAGACAGGCATCGACAATTTATTGTATTTTTTGCTTCATTATCTAGGGAAAACAGCTGACCACTATTCTATTTTTAGATGCGCACGTGTGAAGCTTTAGTCGTGGAACTGTAACATGTCTTCAACTACTAATAAAAATACAACAACACCGAAGAAAATAAATGCGCAATTAAATATGAATATTCTGCATGGAAATACTTTTTGCATAATTACCCGATCCGAAACCCGAAATTTTATTCTGAAAATTGAATTCCTTACTCGATTTTAGATATTATGTTTTTTTATGCGTTTTTAGGAACGTACCTACTTATCCTCGTATTTTGTATAAACTGCAAATGCCTTTTCACGGGATTTTATTTTTATTTTGTATGAGCGTTTTTATATTTTTTCCGTGGCTTCATTTATACGGTTTATCTTGGTACATATTATCTACAATTTTAAACATGGAAAACTGACTTTTGTTCAATCCCGCGATCAGAAAAGGGGTCCGGGATTGGATGCCCTAGTTATCACTGAGTAATGTTAATGATACGTTTGTGATGTATAAGTAATATTTTTGTGTATACAATCGGTGAATAATTCATCCGCTCGGTTGCGGATTTATATGTATGCATTCGAGAATTTTAATTTGTATGCATTGAATTTTCATAGATTTATGGATGTTTATTCAAAGTCATGGATGCATTTAATGTTTATATACCTCCCCATCTACCTCCTATCCGATCCGAGAAAATGAGCCTTGACAGAACGACTAGCGTATGATGAGTTTCTCAGCTTTATTCTTCTATACTTACCTTAACCAAAAAGAGTAAACAAATGACATCCAACTCTAGTGAAAACAACATCTTTTGAGACGCTCCATTAGCAGTTCATATGCAGTATTTACATAGGGAGTGGCGTGATATAAAAATAAATAGCATTAAATAATTATACGTTTATGTGTATACACATTGATGTCGTTTTCAACGAAATTTAAAGAGAAGTGGTTATAAGCCAAAATTTGTTAAACATAATGTAAGACGGCATGAAAATAGCACATCAAGCGGGGCATCCAAACTTCAAAACGTTTCTACCTGGAAACGAAAAATGGCATAAAAATACTTTTTCCGCTTGTTATTTCCTGCTACAACGAAAATGAAGAAATCATAAAATGTAACGCTGTTATAAAAACTCATTTTTTATTACAAAGTCTACATTGCTTCAATTAATTTGGGCAAGCCAGAATACATGACTAAAGTTAAATTCTGTTTTTGCTTGGGGGTTACTATAGCGTAAAAAGGTTTTAGCTAATTGGTCTCGTTTACAAGAGTCTCCGACGTAAGTTATATGCCGTGGAAACCATAACAACCCCAAAGAATAAACTTGAGCTTTTTCATTCACAAAAAACGTACTAAAAAAAGCTGGCAGCTTTTTTCATTATACCCTTCCCGAATGTTATTAAGTTATACGTCGTAGTGTAACTTCTATTAAAACTGGATAAGCTTTATCACGTTAAGCGAGATTAGTCGGTAAATCTACTTATCCGTCCAATTTCACGTATCTCAGAAAAATAATTCAGAGTAACTCATATCGAGCTATATAAATTTTGTAATAAAATTTAAATATGATTTTTTAAAACGTGGCAAAAAAGTAGCCGCAACTATTATTACTAATAGGATATTAGTGTATAACTACTCTATTTTATTGCATTTAAGCATTCTAGTTTCAAAAACCACTTGTTTGCTTGAAAGTTACAGTATACCTTTTTTGTTAATGCTATTATTGTATAGTTTTACACGGTGAAAGCTAAAAACCATTTCTAAATTTAACAAAATATTTATATTTTAAAACTGATGGGAACGCCCGTCATAGATGACGGTATTGAAGTTGAAATACTGTATGTCTAAAGTGGCTGTTTTTTTAGTTTTCATACTGACGGACTGATTGTTGTTTGTTTGCCTCGGAATTTGCGTCACGTCGAAACTGTGTGTTTTATTTATATATACTGCGGACTCTTACGTCATGAGAAAATTTCATACCTACATGTGTATGTGAACGTTTTATGTAGCTACATTGAAAAAAATGATTTCTTGTTACTATTTAAAACGGATTGTTTCTCTCTTTGCCATATTTTTTCTCATTTAATAATAAAAATATATAGGTATATTAAAAAAAAATTGAATATTAACAAATCTAATTGTAAGCCACCATGGGATGTGATGTTTTATATCGCTGTCAAATGTTTTTATTTGTTAAAACCATTTCTTTTAAATTATTGCGCCTTGCATAAAGCGCGGGATACAGTATTAATATATAGCGACAATATTAAATGTATTGATGTCGAGTACAAAAAGAAAAATATGGACCAATCCAGGATTGACGAAAATTTTAAGATTTGTTGAAGACGTAAATCTATTGATCAATAAATAAGAAGTGTTTGTCAAGAGGCTTACATCCAGTACTGTTAAATTTAAACGTTCCATTATTGCATATTAAGCCGTACTGAATGATGCGGTTCTATTGAACATACACAACTTTATTGGCAAACATCGGCAGTTTAAAAATCCTTAAATCGATCCTTGTTTTGATTTAAAAATGAATTGATTTCGATTTGAGGGTCGCTTCGCCGTAGAGGTCAGCATGGGCTGTAGTTTTGTTATAGTACCTGATCCAGGTCCAGCTCGGCCCGGGCCCAAGGCTTACATAAAAATGTGTACACTGAATTCTTCTCGAAAGCTTTATTTGTTTTTATTTAGCTTTAGATTTTTAAATTACAATACAAAATATTTTATATAACATGCATCTTAAAACTAATATGCAATAGATGAGGATTAATCTTTTGTAAATAAGGCGTTTTACCAAAAATTATATTTCTTTCCCCGATCTCGAATCTCAATCCTCTATTCCTACCCGAACTTGAGTCTGTGCAGATTTATATTTTAACGCTTTCATATGCTCATTTCTAAGTATATTACAGCTATAAAAACAAATAAACCATTAAATAAAGTGTTTGAAAAAATTAAAACTTTAACTATGATAACAAAATAGAATTGATATATTTTTAACGTTACTGATGTTTTTTTAACGAAGTTACTGTTACTATATCGATGGTGTTCTGGACAATTGATGTAACCCTCAAAATTGAAATTATTCAGGAGAGAGTAAAAACTGTTTTTATCGAAAACATTATACGGTGAGTTTTGTTATGAATCTTTGAAATGCGCTGTTTTAAATTCTCATGTTTGCATGTACGGGATTATACGTAGGGATTTTATATATAATAGGTGCTTACACCAAGTGGCCGGGTCAGATTTTTTAAACCTAAAACCAATGTAAAATAATGACGTTTCCTTTCCAAAATATCATCAATTTATTTTTCTAATTTACGTCATTTGGCCGAGACCTGCTCTGTCGTCTTTAAAATAAAATCCAATCATTAAATCCTTTTCGTATTTTTAGAGGGCTACATCAATTGGCCAAAACACCATCGAATTATAAATTAATTTCAAAAATGACAATATGAAATAAATAAAATTTAGTAATGGCTCCACATTTATAGCGTATGAATAGAATATAACAAGTATTTTCCTCTCAAAATAATTCTTTTCGATGATTTAAATTATATTAAATCCACGTAATATAATAAAAGTTATATCTTCTCGCATTACAAATATGACGCTGGTACAATTTTTCATTTATTATGTTCCAGGTAAGAAAAGTGTATTGAAATTTGATTAGACAATATTGAAAATACGAGTCCACTTGCATGCACGGCTTAAAAAATATAATGATCCTACTGAATTTTGCCAATGCTTAGTCAACACAAGCTCACAACTGAAAGCTTTAGCTAAAATAATACAAAGCGCCGCCTTTTGCACAAAACATAACATTACGACACTACCGTAGCGTGTATTTTTAGCTGTGCTTTTGTTGTATACGTTGCTATACTATACGAAAAACGTGCTTTTTTGTTTAAGAAAATATAAACATTATTTTTTACTTACGTTTTCAAGTTGCTGACTCGGCAAAAGCTGCTAAGTACACAGGTTGTTTTCAAAGACGGCTGATGTAGATTCTGTCTCAAATTCTAATATTCTCTGGTGATGAAGACGATGCGAAGAAACTCAGCGTTAGGTCCAACCTCAATGGTAGACCTTTCGTAACTGATTGAAGCTGTTACAGACCTCTTGGATTTCGATCCATAATTTGCTCATCATTGCGCATGCTTCAGAGCTAAACACTTTCAATGCAAAAGCCTGTAACGTTTGACGTCATAACAATATACATTTCATTAAACCACAATATTGTTTTAATAATTACTAAAAAATCAACAGTATCGAAAAAAAACATTCGTGATTAAATAAAATACGTCATGCAATATGAAATGTCACACAATGTCATATGATAGCAAACAAATACAAATAACACCTCGCTATATTATTTTCAAGTTTTAATTAGTTTTTCAACACTAAAAAATAATAAAAAAGTACAGAAAGAGTTAAAAATTGTGGTTCTTTATTTCTTTTCGGGCTGAACTGTCGTTCACGCAATTTTATCGAAATCTGTTTTAAAAATAATAAGGATTTTTCTCTTTCTCATGTTTAATGATAGTAAGCTTAGAATTTTAGATAAGTTTGAAAATTTTCGAAGCACTTTGGAATTGACACAGAAAGTATTCATTTTTTATTATTAATTTTCGCTCTCACAAATTTAATAAAAATTAGATAAACGTTAACATAGCGTTTACTGCAGGCACATGATATCTGAAAATACGTTTACATACCTCATTTGTGTTTTTCACTCAAATTCTTTATATTTTTATCTAGGAATTGCTAAAAAGACAGATACGATGAATTTCAAATTACATTTAGTACTCGTTCAAGAAATATGCTCTATAATTTATAACTAAGACTATATTATCTTCTTAAATGCAGTCCAAAGCAAGTGTTATGTACCACTTAATACGTAAAGGGCGTGTGACATAAGAAGGTCCTTATAAATATGTCAACCCAACCTAAATACTCAGCAGTTTAATTTAATAACAACATAACAATCGAGTCGGAATTTACTTTACTAATTGAATAATTTTAATATTTTTCTTTTTTTCCATGTCCGCTCCCAATGTGGAACATATGGTCTCCTAATGGAGGTATCTTAACAGGATTTTTCTACGAGAACTCAGTTGCTCAACCTCTCTTTTTTTCCAAGAGAGTAGTGATAGAAGGACAGGGCTATGAGAGAACTATTGGTTAGCTAATCGTTCTCGCTACGCCCCGTGAGGATGGGATGGGTGGGAGAGAGGACTCAGACTACGAACAGAAATCCATAAATCGATTGAAAGATCAATCTATGAAAACCGTCCGCACCGGGAAGACATTTAATATGCCGAGTTTTAATATGGTATTGTAAAATGAAAGAATAATAATATTTAAATTACATTTTCTTTGTATAAACAGCATCCTTGGATTTTGAATTGAAAAGGTAGAAAATCTTGTGAAGGGATTGACCGGTGTTATTTTAAACAAACTATTTGTTTTAATAAAATATTTTAGTAACGATTATAAAACAATGAGACAGGAGAGAGCACAGCCGTTTCATTAAACCAGAAATTAGTTATACTCGTGAACAACAAACTTAAAATACAGATTCCAACCTTTTTCATTTATAAGATAATTTCACAAAGTTTTAAAAAGCGGACATATATAATCTTTCATTTTCTGATGTGTAAATCAGAAGCCCTCAACAAACATTTCTTATTAGATTTGGATTATTGAGATTTTGTACACTTCCATGTATTTTGTCACTAACGATCCGGGTTTCGCCTTTCGGCATCTTCAGGCATTCGAGTACACGAATGGACTCAAACTGACCAGTCATTGTCATTTGATATTGAAATTCTATCAAGCACCCTCAGTCAATGTCTTAAATTATATTATTAGATTGGTTATTTCACTAGTAGATAATGTTTTTGTTGCTTAATTGTAAAGCAATAATTTTCGCGTAGCGTATTGAATGACATTTTGTTTAATTCTACAGATAAAAATATGACACATATTTCAGAATTAAATAAATTATGTTAACCTTTTAAAAAATAAATTACACCTTCTTTATTAAACTATTCAAAAAAGTATCATATTACCTTATATATTTTATGACCATGGTGAAAACCAACCCTGAAAACTAGAGTATGAGGTTTTATCACTATGCATGATGTTTTCTGTGCCACCCACTCCTTTTTTGCATGAGGTCAGAGTTGTGCAAGCAGGACTGCCTCAACGCGCCAAGTAGTAAGAAAGAGATGAAAAACCTTATAAGATGAGTAAATTTCTTGAGAAAACAGACAGTAGTGACGTCGGTGTAAAGAAAAATAAAGCCTCGCATAATTCACATTCGGAAAATGATTTAATTCACGTCATTAAAGATTTTTCCAATGTTATTTTATTTCGCAATATACGGTTCTTTAAATTACTACATATTAATTTAATAATATTATAAACATAAAGTGTCACCGGAAAAAATATCGTTATTAAAATTAAACAATTCGATAGGATATAAATATTTATTTGTCAAAACTTGATACAAAATATTTTTTTTTTTTTCATGTCCGCTCCCAATGTGGAGCATATGGTCTCCTAATGGAGGTATCTTGACAGAATTTTTTCTACGAGAACTGCTTGTCACTCAGTTGCTCAACCTCTCTTTTCTTTTTCGAAGAGAGTAGGGATAGAAGGATAGGGCTATGACAGGACTAGTGGTTAGCTAATCGCTCTCGTTACGCCCCGTGAGGATGGGATTGGTAGGAGGGAGGACTCAGACTACGAACAGAAATCCATAAATCGATTGAAAGATCAATCTATGAAAACCGTCCGCACCGGGAATTGAACCCGCGACGAAACCAACTGCGCCACGGACGCCGGAATATAATCATTTGATATGAGCATTTGTAAATTTTTTAATTCCTCTTTCGTCAATTCAAAAAAATACTCCAATATGCCCATTTCTACCTCTTATATATATTCATTGACATCCAAAAAGTGTTACAACAACAAAAAGCAAAACAATTAATAAGGCAAAAAATTAAATGGTCAGAATTTAAATCAGTTTTTGGTCTGAATTCGATTCAACTTTTTGTCAAATATGAACGGTCTCAATAAAATTATTGATGGTCTGAATAAAATCATTATACGGTCAGAATAAAAGGTTAGGTTAAGTTAGGTAAGAAATACTGACCATAAATTATTTATTCTGCCTCCTGTAATTCTGACCGATACATTACGACCATTTAATATAAATTCTGACCAATGTATTAATAATTATGACCGAAACTGAATTAAAATTCTGACCATAAAATTGATTTTATCTGTTGCGATTTTAGCTCGTACGTTATCTTGCTGCAAAAACACTAAGATTAGCTAGTGCAGGTCTTTTATTATTATTTCTTTATCTCAGCGAACCAGTTTATGACAATAAACCTGGGCTTTATTATTAGTCCGTATTTGAATGTTTTAAAATAAATTATGCCCTCTCAGTCCCACCAAATAGATAAAAGTACATTTTTGCTGTGATCCTGGCGAAGGTTTTGGTCAATTCCATTCAAGAGCGGTAACAATAGAAACGACATTAATTCCGGTACACCTACTAATAACCAAAAACAAACATGAAACTAACAATAAACTGTAATTAATGAATATATGTATGGTCCATATGCACTGTTTTTTACATTTTATCTTTTAAAAAAATTGATTTTCGTTATTAAACTATTTTTAGTAGTACCTTATAGTTGAAAGCTTTACAAACAGCAAAACCCTAAAAATTTCTCAATGATCAGCTAAGACGAATACATTTGTTTTGTCTTTATGTTTTTTCGTTTCTATTTTCATATTTTTAAATATTGTTTTAGTTATATTTAACTGAAAAATCTTGTGTCTTTATTCAATGTAGAAATTATTCGCTTAACAACGAGGATGTCACATGTTAAAGTCCTGGGACAGTAATTATCAAGCTGATTTTTCAATTTAAACTTTTGAGAACGAAGGAATGTTTTAATATCGCCTTTTCTACTCGAGTTGATCTTGATTAATTATCCTTGCGTTTGTTTTAAGTGATATGAAATTCAAAAATGTAGCGTATTGGCAATTTGCTGTAATACTATATTTTGTTTTATTTATTAAGAATGAATACTTTCAAATATCGTGAGATATACTTGATGGCTTCCACCCATACCAAATGTGATAAAATAATTTGTTTTTTTTACCTTATCTCATGTCAGTCCTTGCCAAAAGTGTTGCATTCTGACAAATATATATTGCAATTATTAGTAAATCCGTCTCCTTCAATGATTACATTTGCACGTGACTTTGAACGACACACAAAAAAAAACGATTTTAGGTACGAATTGTTACGGTCCAGTTTTATAGCAATCTCACGTTACTGGAATACTAAACTGGATTAAAATTTGCACATTCGCACTGAGTTTTATTTCACCAATGCTTTTTTGTGCTATTCCCAAAGTTAGTTAAGGCCCCTTGAATTTTATGCAAGTGAAGTATCCATTGTTCAACAAAACCTTATAACGGGTTATTGCTTTTCCACTAAAGAGGAAATTAGTTATCTTTTTATTAGCTTAATGAAAAGTTTTATACTCATTTTTTAAATTATTATTAATTTTGTTTGGCAAGTACTATTTGTTTATTAGGTAATTTTTTATTTTTCATTTCCATTTTTGATTCCTCCTAATTTCCTTACATTCCTTATAATACAGCATAAATATAAATAATACGAATCTATTTTTATTAAAAAATCGAGAAGTAGCTTCACATAAAATTCACATTATAAAAAGACAATACAGAGAATTTATTAATAAAAAAGAAGATATTTAATTTTTTTACTGTTTATTTGAAAATAAATATTTTATAACAATAAACTTAACAAATGTAACAGCGTTCATTTTTTTATCAAACCAGATTATCGAAAATCTAAATTTGAGCATATAGTTTAACGTTTATGGAAACATAAGAATAAACATAATTATTTTCAATAAATTAGTGTCATAAATGCAATAATAAATTAGTAATATTAAAAAGTCATTTAACATAAATAAATAACACTCACTTAATCAAAAAATAAATTATTAGTCAAATACTAGTTATTAAAAAAAATTAGTTTACTAAAATTACTTCTTATATAATTCATTATTTTATTTTTACATTTTCATTTTCAAAAAATTCAAACGAACCATTTCCTTATAGATTTTAACTTTCTTTATTAAATGCATTTTTCGATTTTAATAAACCAGACTTCCGATTTAAATATTTAATGTCAACAAACGGGTTAACCGTATAAATTTTCATCGAAGTAGGTGTAAATGTAAGATAGTTTTCATCACTTTTTCATAGAAAGATTTATTTTGAAGTTTCTAATGGCTATACAATTCAAGCCTCTCGCTTGCTACAATGAATTATTTATTCAATATTTTAAAATCTTTCTTTTTTTTATATTTCTATAAACATCTCATAAACTATAAAACATGACAGGCTTAATTTGCTTTACCGCAAAAATCTGGCCAATTTATCAGCATATGAATGTGCCACTGCTGTACACGATCACAACATTTTTGAGAATATATTGATATTTAAATATCAAAAAAATCTTTTCAAGCCTTATCGGCATTATAAATATTTTTTCATTGCTTATAATATATAGTTATGTTCCGTTTTCATTTAATAAGAGAGCATTGAATCAAAAATTCTTCAGTATTATAAATTGTCTAAGTAAAAGATGTTTACAAAGTTCAAAGGTATTTTGAAAGCATAAAACTCAACCATACATTTCTAATGCATTTCACATTTATGTCTTGGACATAGTTAAGTTGTCCAATATATGTTCCGAAGGTCAGTAATTATAACAACGATATTTACTTATATAATTTAAATAAAATTATGTACAGCTTATAAATGATAATAAATGCACTTTTGAGCATATCGACTCTTCCAATACGCCACAAATAACCAATCATTCTATATAAATAACTAAACAGTAAAAAAATGAACTATTCAAATCCTAAATTTTAAATATTATTTAAAAAATATGTTCAACTCCTTCGTAAACGAAAATTTAATTGAGCACTATTTTAATTAATATCTTTCATTTTTTGTTTGTCCAAAACCACGATCGATTTTTTAACAACTTCTTGAAGGTTTATTCTTAAGTCTTCTTACCGGTCCAAATTTTCACTAAATAAAATTTTAAAATGCATTTTTCATGTACTGCTTTAATAATTGATTTAAATTTACCTCATAGATATATCATCAATTATTATTCCAAAACAATTCTTTCATACACAATTTTCACAATTCCATATTATATTTATATATATTATTTCCAAGCACTGTGGCGTTGAAATGACAATATTTAAAGACTATTTGGCAGTCAAATGCTGGTTTTAAAGTAGTAAGATATATATCTACTAAATCACAATTAAATTAATCTTACTATGCAAAAGATTTTTTTAAATATCTTATTATTAAAAACTGTATATCTTTTTAACAAATATGACGATGGCCATTCAATTTCTTCTTAAGATAACAATCCAAATTTCAATGTTCATCACTTTTCATTTTGTACACTAAATCTATTTCTATTAACTCGTATTAAAAAAGTTTATTGTGAAACAAAAAAACGATGTTAAACTACTCACAAAAAAGTAGATGAAAATTGTACGTATTATTTCTAACTTCAATACTATAATTCTAAAATAGAATTCCAATATCAATCATAATTATCATTCACGTGAAACTTTCAAACAATATTCTAAATCCAAATTACAAATTGTTCTAAAACAACTATACGTGACTAAAATGAAGTGTTCCATATTTAAAAATTCACAATAAATCGTTTTTTAATGAAATTAAATACGAAGCTTAACGTTCTACGGAAGTAATAGACTTGAATATTACATAATAATATGTACAATGTTTTATGCGGGGGTTACATAACGTGCATAAAATCAATGCACTCCAGTTATGCTCTTCAGCCATGGCTTGTAGAAGGTCGTTCTCATGTATACTCCTGGTAAATATGGAGCGGCACATTTAATCCCGTGGGAAACTGTACCCACTAGTTCCCAGCGACCGTCGGGGCGTTGGAGGGTTAGGGGGCCGCCGCTGTCACCCTGGAAGAAAAACAAAATTTTAAATACAGTAAACAAAATTATATACATATTATTTAACCTTAGCAGCTCTTAAATTTTCTATAAAGATATATTATTAGACTAGTTCTGTTGTTAGTCGAAAACTCTTTCTTTTTTTGTCAAAATGCAAGATAAATATAAGCAAATTAGATGCATTTGTATTTAATAAGACAATACATTATGGATTTTCTTATTTTTTTTATTGCTGATTTTATGTTGACTGCGACAATATTATTTAACTAAAAATTATAACAAGATGACAGTGCCACCTCGCAGCATTAATTATTTCACTACGCTTAATGCAAACGATGGGCAGGCAGAGAAAGAGTGTAGGTGTGCATGTGATATATACTAAAAGTCACTCAAGTGTAAAAAATCACCTAACACACGCTCTCTCTCCGCACACGAGCTGACTGAGAGAAATATATTGTGTGTGTGTGTGTGTACTGCGTTACAGACAGACATTTTAATTTAATTATTTTAACAACAAAAAGATCACTAATATAGAACAAACAACATTAAAAATGTAAAAAATGAAAAAATGTTATCGTGACTTGAGACTTGACTTGAACATGACTCGATAACTTGAGATTTACTTATACCGTGGTATCAGAATACAATTAATTATCATTTATTTAAAAATAAAGCGTCAATAGATTGAGATAGAAATAAAAAGTATACTCAAGATTATTGGGAAAGAAAACCTTTCATAAAAAATGTCGACGTTGAACGAAATGGCCCTTTTTTAAAAAAAACATTTTTAATGTTGTTTGTTCTATATTAGTGATCTTTTTGTTTTAAAATAATTAAATAAAAATATCTGTCTGTAACGCAGTACACACACACACAATATATTTCTTGAGACTTGAGTGACTTTATAAAAATTTCACCAATTTTATAATTCTATATTGGAAATTAATTACGACAAGTTAATCGCTGAAGATATGGATGAAGTGATTTCAGCCAAAGTATTCAGATTCTATAAATATTAAGAAGGAAACAACTTTATCATATGAGAAGTAAGTATGATCATCGACCTACAAACTATTTAACTTACAAACACGAACCTAAAAAAACAATAGACTGGAAATACGAAATATTTGGCATTTGATTAACAATTTGCAGTCATTATTCTACGATATAATTCAATTAATGTTTTTGAGTGCCACTATTGAGTTCATAAGAAAGTGTATTGAAAACAGTTTGAGAAGAGATGGGCCAAAAAAAATATTTGCAACCATCCCACGCGGCATTTTTTCATCACATTTCAAGCACTGTGTGTGAATGTAAAAATGTACTATTACATCGAGTCTAGTTTTATTCTGGAATAAATATAAGGGAAATATTTTTTTTCAAAGGGGAAAAATGATAAAAAGATCGAAAACAATGAACGATGAAACGTAGATCTTTATTATATTATGGAATAAAAAAGAAATCCGTAAGTTCAACAAAAATACATTGCTTTTTTCACCATATAAAGTCCTACTAAGATTACTTCATTTGCATCATTACTGTTTTTAATTGATTATTAAAAAATATACTAATTTTTTATTTTGAAAACTCCACCCGTTTTCATTAGTCTTGTATACGTCATCAATCGGTTAATATTATTTCTGCATTTGAATTCACTTTTTATTGACAGAGAAATATAGTTATATATATATCAATTAAACTCTATAATACTTGTGAAACTAAATACTTCAATATTTTATGTATTTTCGATGTTTTAATGTCATCTTACAAATACTACCAAGTAAATATCAATTCAATGAATCGATGCAATAATTATATATAGTGAAAGCCCGGTTCATTGTATTTTTTTTATTATTCTCTAAAAAAGCTTTGAATGCTGGAAAACAATGGATGCAAAAACGATAGATTGGAGTTCCACTGTATACAATTTTTTTTTTAATAAAGCTTAATACAATCTATATTTTAAAATGCGTGGTTTCTTCTGATCAATTTTCTTTACTCAAATTAGTAAAACAGTTCTAATAAGGATAATACAATTTCGCCTTAATTTTTGGCATAACTGACACTATAAATCTTTGAGATTCCCTAATTTGCTATCAAAATGATTAAATCAAAAATGTACGACAATAAGTAAAATAAAACATTAATTTAATTGGAATAATTTATCTTACGTTATTTACTATTTTAACACATGAGGCTAATAATATCATAAATATTATAATTATGTTAGGTTCGAAAGTCACTTAATGAAATGATAGATAAATAACTTCAAATACAATTTGAAAGTAGCATACATTTTACTCGGGCTCTTAAAGCAAATGTCTTAAATTCATTCAAACAAACAACATCATTTACCATGTCTGGCCTTGTAGAGGAGTTTTGAGTGTGTTCTCATGTCATAGTTGCATTCAAATATGTGCATGCCTTTACAACAAATAAGCCTCGATTGTTTAGTCTATTTTTTAACAATATTTGGTACAAATTTGAATCATATGTACATTTTATAGAATACTTCAACATAAATTGCTAAACAACAACTGTATGTAACAGTCGCGCTACTCCTTTTTTTAAAGATGGTGACAGCATAATTATGAAATTATAACGGAGTAGTGGTTGGGTAAGCTCACTCACTGCACCTTATTTTTACAATCAGTTTAGGAGTTGCGTGGGAATAATTGAAAATATAAATTGTAAAATAAATAATACATGAAATGAGCTTTTTCATTTTTGCATCGGTGCATTAAAATCATTGCATGTTCTACATTTAAACAATAATTTTATACTTTTATCACTCTTAATGTGTTAACTGTCAATTCTTGATGGAAAGGCATTATATTTTAAAAATTAAACATATTTTTTTGTACCAATTTTACAAGTTTATAATCAGGACCGTTTTTGCTCACTTCAAACATTATCAACTGATGATGATGTGGAAGTAGTACAAACAAATTTTGTTTTATTTTTTAAATGTTTTTACTTTTTCATGGGTAGAGGACGTTTAATAATTGTTATTTAGATGAAGGGGTTATAACTTTAACGATAAGGTTAATAAACACCGTAAAGTATCACCACTCAGCAACGGAATTGAAAAGATTCAATTGCCAATTATTAATCAAACAGTTAAACATTGGATATTATTGACTTTTCCACAGTATAGGAATGATTCTAAATATTATATAGTTGTTGGTAAGCCCTCAGTCAAACTATTTGTATTAGAAGCCGATACCAATGTACAATAGTAATACAATTACACTGAATAACTATAAGAACATAACCAACGTTCCCAAAACTATTCGTATCAAATCGGAATTTCATCCATTCAAACTGGAACCGAGCTTAATTGGATAAAGACCCAGATATCTGTGTTGATTCAAGTAGCCATTCCTGTGTAAGTCTGTGTAGTGTTGGAATGGGAAAACTGTTGACGTCATAGAACACCTGAGTCTCTTACAAAGTGCTTTCCCATATAGCTAGCTGCTTACACTGCCATACATTGTACTATGTTTGGTAAGAAGCATCCCCTAACAATGAGTATGTATTGATTCAACAACGCTTTCAGGAAATCGTTAACTAAGAGTAATGATCAAAATATCGTTAAAAATGGAGTAAAGTCGAAGAGTTGAATGGCATTTAAAACAAATAAAAAAATATCTTTCTTAATTTAACAAATTGATTTTTCCAGTGGCACCTTAGCGGAGAATGTTTAACAAGTAAAATATGAATGAAAATATTCTTACTCAGTAAATACATTTTTGACTGTGTTTCATCAAAAAATTGATAGTTATTTCCGTATAAAAACAAACTTTCAGCACATTCTATTATCATTTGCCTCTGAGCTCTAAAGGAATGGTAAGCACTCCTTAAACGCATACACTTGCATTGTTAAAGTACTTATTTTTTCCAAGAACGGGATGTTATGCAGTTGTTCAACTTATATTTTACCGAGAGAATAACGATAGAAGCATGTGGCTACTATAGCACGATTAGCTAGTGCATCACTCTCACTACACCCCGTTTTGAGAATCGGATAGCGTCACAGGCATCCACGCCTTTTAACAGAAATCTATAAATGGATTGAAAAATAACTTTATGAAATTATCCAAACTCCTTCTCTCAGCAACTCAATAAGATGAACACTCAAGAGGGTTGACCACATGGTCACGAAACTACCATTATTATTCATACTTAAATAATTATCGATTTAATAAAACCTTTATATCTTTTTTGTGTTTATAAATAATTTCTCCTCCACGCTGACAATTATATCAATCTTCAAACTGTTTAAACTAGTGTAGTATTTACTTAATCAAATTGGTCCATTGTATTTAAAACAAAAATAAAAACCACGTAATTAGTATAGTTATAAATATTCGGTATTACGTTTTTTTTTTATTATTGTTTTATTTCGATAAATTTGCTTGTTTTACTGTTTAAATGCTTTCACGAACAATTTTTTATTTTGTAGATATACAATTTTGCAATGGAAACGACGATATATCAAAGGTGCTTTGTTTGTCCGGACATACTTCACTCTTATTTTAATATTAGCGGTACTTCACTATTATTCTGAAAAATATCGATAAATATGGGAATATAAAAACAAAAATCAGTTTTTGAAATGAATTAGAAGTATATATGAAGGTGCACCATTATTAAACTAATAGATTAACATCTTTTGAACATGTTTCAGTTATAAACTCATTTTTCGTAATTTTGTAGTTACACCATTACTATTCTAAGTGAAACATGTAACCTTTGATTATATTTAGCTACCATAGGCCGATAAAATACCGATCATTTGTGATATTTGCTAATTTGATCGATTTCATAATGTTACAAATAATTGTTCCACGATTTTTTGAGTTATATTTACAGTAAATAAGTTTGTTTCGTTGGAATTCGTCACAACGTTGATTTAAGAATGTAAGCAGATAAATATTAAAACATATCATCGATTGAATTATGCAGGGTTTTATAAGATCTGATTATGTAGCAGTTAAAAAGTTGCCCTGCAACATTCTGATCTGGTGGGATGACACACTTAGCTAAAAAATTGAAACAAAAAAGCGCATCGGTTACAATGTAATAATATTATAACGTATTATTTACTCTTGGTATTATGAATACTCATTATGATAAAAGATAATTTTATTCAGAATCATATCCAGGTGTCATTAGGCCCAGCAAAGGTGATAATTCATTTTTAGAGGAGGTTTAGTAAGAAAACATCATAACTTCAAATAAGCCGTTGCATATAACATAATAAAAGCTTTGAGTTGTCTATCGTCTGCAGTCTTTATAAAGTTACTATTTTAGGAACACTATTTGATAATTATTGGTGGTAATTGTGGTGATATCCATGCATTTGAGGATTGTTTTTTGGCATATATTTTAGTATGCCAATGGATTGTATTGCAATTTGTTAGTACGCGAATTGATATTATCGACGGTGTTTCGACCAATTGATGTAACCCTCAAAATTTAAATTATTCATCAGAGAGTAAAAACTGTTTTTCTCGAAAACACTATATGGTGAGTTGCGTTATGAATCTTTGAAATGTACTCCTGTAAATTCTCATGTTTACATATACGGGATTATACGTATGGAGTGTCGATACAATAGCAGCTTAAATCAAGTGTCCGAGTCAGAATTTTTAAACCTAAAACCAATGTAAAACGATGTTCCCATTTCAAAAAGTGGTCAATTTATTTTTATAGTTTACATCATTTGACCGAGACTTGCTCTGTTACCTTTAAAATGAGATCCCATCATTAACTCATTCTCGTATTTTTTAGGGTTACATCAATTGGCTAAAACGCCGTCGATATTGAATAATTCCCATTAATTTTCATTAAATAAAATAAAAAGAAAACTAGTTTTCAGAAACGTGAAAGTGTTGAAGATATAAACTTCATCTGATACTGTAAGATTCTTAGAGTAAAGCATCTACCATATTTGTTAAATTAAAGCTACGCCATTCCGAGAGTAAATTTACCACATTAAAAATTCGGTTTATCCTCCTTTGAAATATGAGTTTTACGAGAATCCCGGCCCACATGTGCTTTGTAATTACCTACTTATATTCTGAGCAATTCTTTTAATGTATCATTAATGTCTTTGAGTGTACAAAGAGATTAAATTCTTTCATAATAGCTCGCCACATTAGGTACCCCTTGAATAATACATTACTCATTACTGTTTACTATCCGCCATGTTTATTTTATCTGCTAATATTAAATTTAACGCCAGTTCAATGGACTCTCTGATTGATCAACGCATTGCATAGAGAAAAGCTCAATGATGGATATTCAACATTATTAAATAATGACAAGTGAGCTATGTATTTCAAAAAATCTAGAATGTTTAATACAACTCACCTCACACGAATCCTTTTGACCATTAGCATATCCTGCACAGAGGAAGGAATTGAGAATCACTTTTGAATGGCCAGCTGTCTGGAACATCTCTTGACAAACGCTGTTTTCTATCACAGGTACCTAGGAGTAAAACCATATATTTCCAATTTGTTTTAGGTTATCATCATATAAAACAGATTCTACTTCACTATAAGTTTGCAATTTGTCTAAAATGTTATAGTCAGTTTCTATTAATTTTACTTAAGCCTGGTCTTTCTTTTTTAATTAAGAATGGCGCAAGTTAGATTTCAGCATATTTTTTAAATTAAATATAGGTTATGTAGCTCAAAAATAGACATGATAAAAATTGTTCATAGTTCATTAGAGTCATTGCTTCACCTGAACTTCTTGAAGAACTGATGGAACCCCACCTCCATACTTCAACCTTCCCCAACCAGTGACGGTCGCAACTCTACCTCGGAAGTCAGCATCATCAGGAGGCATGCAGATTGGTACTAAAATAAGAAGGAAAAACAATTTTGACAAAACCTGCCAATGTCTCAAATTTTTGTAGATCTGTTCTTTCATATGTTCTCATAAAAAGGAACACAATATCATATGAGGTATTATTTTTTAAACGAAAATATAAAAAATAGCAAAAGTAATAAATTTCACAAGAATTATGTATGCATTACAGTCGATAGCAATTTCAGCAGCACTCCATTGCAGAACAAGAATTCTGTCGAGCCAAAAAATAATATAATATTTATTAACATCATAATTATTATCGAGGTTGTACAGTCATGGGAAAAAATACGATTTGATTTGCCACCTTTTACACTACCACATATTTTATTACCGGTTTCGCTCATCGCGAGAATTATCAAATGATGAAACTTAAATTTTAACAAGGCTTTCATGTAATTATTAACAATATATTTTTATATGAATAGCCTTTTTTTATTTTTTTTTAAATAAAACAAAATTCGCTTGTACTACTTCAACATGTTTATAATGATCAGGACCAGTTTTGATCATCACGAGCATTATCAACTGATATGATATAATGTCTCTCCACCAAGAATTGACTTGCCATTGACAAGTATAGCCTTGTTAAGATGAATATTTCATCACTTGATAATGCTCGTGATGAAGGAACCCGGTCCTGATCGTTATAAAAAATTTGGAATTAGTGTAAATCAGATCGTCTCTTATTTTTTTAAGTGCAATGCTTTTCCATCAAAAATTGACACTGAAGTACTTTAAAAGTCATGCGAAATTTTATCAGAAAAGAATTTTCGTATTTCTTCGTATTTCTTCGACTTTTTGACCAATTATACATATTATTGAAATTGGACAGGTATTAAAGTGGGAGCATTTTTAACATATTTTTCAAATCACAATGACATATTTATTGTTGCTGGATAAGCCCCGATGACGATTTTCCAGGAATGTATTAAATAGAAAGAAAAAAACATTTAGTTCTTCTGAAAAGTTAAAAGTTTTACCTTGGGTTCTTTTGAATTTCCAACCTCAATATTTTCAATTATATGTTTAGTCTTAAAGCAATCATAAAAAGGATCAACATGACATCCAGGGATTGTAAAATATTAATGAAATACTTTTCTACATTCCCCGAAATAAAAGAAAGTAAGGATCAATTACCAATAAAAAATGGAAGCTCGAATACTTTGGGCACATCAAGGGGAATAAAATATGACGGCATACAACCTATTTTGCAAGGTAAAGATCGAATAACACGCAGTGTGATAAGACGTCACAGTTTTTCCCGATTATTTATCTTTATGCCATGTTAACCCTCCGAGACGGATACGCTATTTTATTATTTTTGTTTCATATAAATCGTGGAAATAATGATGCGAATTGATGGTTTGCTAGTGTAAATATTATTTATAATAGTTTAAGAGACGGTAGATTGTTTACACCAGCTATAAACAAAAATTGACAGAAAGTACTAGTTTACTCTATGGCAGTGCTGCCCAAATGGTGGTCTGTGTACCAGTAATGGTCCACGCTCAACAATGTAAATAACATATATTTAACACCGAATGTGTGAAATTACGTATTTCATGAAAAGTACAAAATTTTACCTAATCCATGAAATAACCAAGCCATGCTGTGAATTTTTAGATTTTGAATATGATGAACTTGTCTTTCATAGTGAAATGCGCTGGCTTTCTACTAATAAATATTAATAAAATTCGTACGTCCGTAATATTATAGTTCTAGATATTCTGGGCTTGGTAAATGGAAATGGACATCATAGTAGCTATTGATTGATATATTTTTATGTGATGAATGACATTTGGTTTAGTTGCAAAAAACACCACTGCGACACTACTATATTTGATAAATGCTTGAACTACACAGAAAACTTCGTGCGGGATTCACGTACTTGGCAGATAATTTTCCGAATTCTCGAATGAGGCCATTGGCTTGGTTATTTCATGATTTAGATAAAAAAATTTCACTCTTTCAGTGTAACATTATACATCGTTAAAAATGAGAAAAATAATCAATATCGACTCGTGTCTCGTGTAATATCAATGTCCCTGAATTTCAATTCTTATGTTTATTTTTTTACGTAATGAACCCGGTCCCTAGGTAACACTGAAAAATATTAACTGGTCCACACACCGAAAAAGTCTAAGTAGCACTGCCCCATGGCACAAGTTCAAAACTTGAAAATATATATATAAGTATATTTAAGTCATTCACGTTACTGTGTTGAGATTATTGAGGGCTGTAAAGCTATTTAACTTATTAGCCTCTGTCATGAATAGCACACTTAAATACAGAAATACCTAGCCATATCGATACGTCAGTTCCAAATTGGAACAAGTCAAAAATTTGCAGTTTTGATTTAAGTATGAGGATATGCTCAGGATACTGATATCTCCATGTTCCAAAATCTGGTTTTATTAGAGCGCGTGGTTTTTATTACATTAGATCCAAACTGTAATAACTACATAAATCCTGTGAAAAGTTCTAAAAACTCCTAAAATTAATATTAGAAAAAAAATATATTTGTAATAATATTTTTTAGATAATCAATAATTTAATTGACATCTACAAAAATTTGATATACAATAAATGATTAAGTCTTCCCAAAATCTTGTATTCTTATTATCTTTTGGCTCTAAAAACCAGTTCTCGTAGAACAACTACTATTGAGATAAGCTCTATTAGGACCCATATGCTGCACATTGGAAGCAGACATGGTTAAAAAAAACGAAATGAAGTTATGCTATTGTGAATATGTTTAAATCGTTAAATGACATTTTTACCGATATGTGTGTCGTATGTAACAGGACTGTCCAGTTCTAACAATGCAAGATCGTTCTCGAAGGTTGCTGCATCATACTGCCGGTGGACGATAACTCTTCGGACATTCTTCGTCACAGATCGCTTTGACTCTAGTTCACCGGATATATCGAACTCGCCGAAGACTGCTACCAAAGAAGCCAGGAACCTATGAAACAGGTAAATATATTTTTAAAAATACACATATTTTTATTTTTTTTCAAGACATTAATAAAGTCAAGTAAAATTTTATTCAAATCAGTTGAGATCAACTCGAGGAGAAAAACATAATAAACTCAATATTCAATCCAACGTCCCGAATGTTAAATTTAAACAAAATTATAATTAACACTGTCTTAGCCAGTATTCAAACCCGGAAGCTTGTGATTGATAAGCAGATTTCTTAGCGTTCTACAGTTGTTACTCTTTAATATCTGTCTTACGAGATGCCGTTTATAAGCGTCAATTTTAATTTTCGACAATCCTGTAATCGATCAACAATTCTTATTATTATCTTAATTCGAAATAAATAAGTACGGTATACAAAAAACGATAGTATATCAGCAGGGTATATATAACGATTAGTGTTTATGACTCAATTAATTCAACAACCTTCAAGCAAATAAATGAGGAATATCAATATAATCGACAGCGTTTTCTCCAATTGATGGTGTCCTCAAAATTGAAGTTGTTCAGGAGAGAGTAAAAACTGATTTTATCGAAAATATTATATGGTGAGTTGCGTTATGAATCTTTGAAAAGAAGTCTTGTAAATTCTCATGTTCGCAGATACGGGATTATACATAAGGAGTGTCAATATAATAGTGGCTTACATCAAGTGGCCGGGTCAGAATTTTTAAACCTAAAACCAATGTAACATGATGTTTACCTTCCAAAAAGTGGTCAATTTATTATTTTAATCTACATCATTTAGAGAGACCTGCTCTGTCTTCTTTAAAATTAGATCCAATCATTAACTCATTTTCGTATTTTTTGAGGGTTACATCAATTGACCAAAACGCCGTCGATATTGAAAATTTTATAAGAAGTTGAAAGGGTCAACGTGAACAAGAGTGAACTTGTACCTTTTTTAAATTAATTTATAATATTTTTCAATTTTAAGTGGATCTAATTGTTATCGTAAAAGATGAGATAAGTATCAACATATTAACAGCGGAAATGTGCCCAATTGAAAAAAATTGGACGGTCACCAAATTCTAGTTACGCCTCTGGATCATAACTGAACTAAATTGTAATTGCTTGCTCACTTTGAGAGGAATAAAGACCACCAAGAATGATAAGTGAATAAATGGAATATATTGTTGGATTTTTTCATTTCATGGAAACCATTGAGTAGGTTATTAATGATACTGCATTTGTCTACAGATTAAGTAGTCGATTCGAATCATTGACAGCAGTTATGAACCATCTGTAATGTTTATAAAATGGCATTCAATTTTCAGATAAATAATACATCATTACTATCATAAAATGAGTTCTCACCCTGGTTGACAATGAGCAGCCGTTGTGACGTATCGATTGGTGATCAAGACTCCACCACACTTATTCTTGGTAAATAATCCCAGCCAAGTCGATTCCCTGACAAGAACCTGCCAAGGCCAGGATCCGAACGAGGCACCTTTTCCACCAACTATCCTGCCTGACTTCACCATCGGGCGAACTCCACACACTGGAAATGATAAGAAATATTCAGAATGTGAGGTAATTGGGATTTAACAACACTCAAATATGCAAATATAAAATGACTTTAATGACGAAGACTTTCGTGGTTATTCATTTTTAAAATATATTTAAATTTAAGCTGTACAAATAACTCTATACCACTTTATTTAAGTCGTAATAATAAATAGTACAATAAAATTTATTATTTAATTAAGATAGATCTCAAAATGAATTATAATAATTAAGTCACCATTTTTCACCAATGCTACTGCCTCCTATCCGCCTTATACAGCGGAATAGTGAATTTTATTAAGAACAAGAATATTTGTGAAAAATTTAATTAAACTTATTTGTCACATTAATAGATGTCATTGTCGCAGAAGCTTTAGCTATTGTAAACATTATGGTGAAGCTATCAGGTTCATTATATTTTTTATGTATTTATGTAAGAAAAATATGTTTAGTTCTGCATATTGATGGTCACATAATGTACAGTACATTTATTTGAATTATCTCTTTATGACGCCAAGTAATGGCGAACTATCTTTACATTCAAGTACCTAAATTGGTCCATTTTATTATATTTGGTACATTAAAATATATGAATTTTGTTTATCACAATATGAAGCCTTGATACACTAATTTAGATACAATAACAACAGTTTAAGAAAGAAGCGATAAAAAGCAAGAAAATTCAAGGCTGCAAAAAATTTCTCTCATGCTTGGTTTATTATTTAATATTAATTATCAAAATAATTATACAAAACTCAATTACAACGACTGAAAAAATTATTAATATAAAATTAAAATTGATTAACTTTTATTTTAATTTTATATTTATAATAAAATTGAACTTCCACAAAGTTACCGCCGAGTCCATAGAAAATAGTAATTATTATTCTTTGTATTTTTTGGTCTAATATCATCTAAGGTTAGTTGAAAACCAATAATACGTCCTCTTTAAAATAATGACATAAAGTTACATTTTAAAACAACACAGCCTTGACTTTGTGTTCATAAATGAAAAATAACTACTATATTTACATACATTATGTAAACGTAAAACCTAAAAGTACCTTACATTCTGAATACATAGTATATTACAATTATCAGTGATTTGCAACGTTTGTTGGTAGGTGGAGGTGGATATTAAATATTTTCAAGGAAAGCCGATTACAAAGATTTTAGAATTTAATTAATCCATTATATTATTTACTAGATGTTTTTAGGAAATAATATGTGAATCAGTTTAAATATAATATAATATTACCAACTTATGACTATGTTTTAATACATCATATTCATAAGTTGGTAATTTCCATCAAGTGCTTTACATCACTTTTACTTCAATTGACCGGCCATTATAATAACTTAAAAATATATATTATAGATAGTATAATAAAAATTTCTCTTGAATTTCTCACGGTGCTTAAAATCCCCGGACGGTGTTTCAGTGGTGAAAGCATCTTCTTCAATAACAGCAGCTTCAGTTGCTATAGTCGTAACTGGGGTGGTCGTCTTTGGTCGTGTTGGTCTCGGTTTCTTAGTTGTCGTTGTAGCCTATAATATTCAAATAGATGAATTTTAAAATGTTGTATGAAACAAATATTTAAAAATAATCAGATAAATTATTGGTAAAAATGGTTTTGTACTTTCTGTAAAAAAATGATTACCATGGTATTAGTGTCATAATTAGCAACTATATGAACTATGCTCACATTTTAAATAAACTATCGTACATGACCTGAATACATATTAATTTAAAACAAATGTTTACAGGAATACAACACAAAATGTATTAGAAAAATTAAAGTTATATTTTCTTAATTTTGAATATAATAATTAGCTTGTAGTGACATCTAAGTATAGTCTTAAAAAGTTTATGAGGAAATATTTTCCTACAGTTTTACTTTGTAGACATAGATGTCAATAAGCACTCAATGATAGAATAATAACAGTTAATGTCTAACAAAAAGTAAAAAGTTGATATAGTTTTTATAATTGAAATATTATACAAAGAAGGATTGTCAGAAGATATTGACACATATATTGCAGATAAATTATGATTTCTCAAGATTTTATAAACTATGTATTTTAAAACTGAAAAATTCAAATAAGTATTATTTTCAATGTGTTGTCTGAAACATTGCAAGCGCATTGATAGTATTGCTACACAGGTTTGACAATTAAGCAAAATTATGTTTAATTAATTAAAAAATATCAGAAGATACTCACTCTTGGAGGCTTTTTCGTCGTTATTACTGTTGAAACAGCATTAGGAGAAAGTGGTTTCTTGGTGGTGGTACTAGCTTTTACTGGCTTTTTAGTTGTTGTAGTACTAGCTTTTACTGGTTTTTTGGTTGTATTACCACCGGGCTTTTTAGTGGTAACAATTGTAGGCTTTTTGGTTGTTGTGTCACCAGTTGGCTTTACTTTATTGCCTCCTTGATGAGTGATGGTTGTATTCGGAGTTTTATCTAGTATCACGATATCATGCAATTCCTGGAATGTTCCTTGTAGACTTCCTACGATTTTGTTTACAAACAAACTCATTTTATCATCTAAATCTTCATCTTCTTGCAAGAACGGAGGTGTTGTAAACTCTACTTCTTGTAGAATTGAATCACCAATCGTATCCAACGTTACACTACTATTGAAAGCTGCCGGATTCGATCCGGTTGCATTCAAATTTGGATTTCTTACAGGAGGGAAGTTAATAAATTCGTCTGGAGAAGTATGGAAGTCAATTTTTATTGTTGTATCCGGATCGTATGGAGCAATCGTCGGTTTTGGACGAGGTTTAGAAGGTCTATGAGATGATTGAATATTCGTTGGAGTAGCAGATGTTGTGGGTCTCTTTGAAACAGTACTACTGAAAACATATGAGGTAGATGGTGCTTTATTTGTAGTGAATGGTGATACAGTTGTTTTATCTACGTCATTGTAATTATTAGATCCTGGTCTGGTCGAATAATATGATCCTCCAGGAGACGATAAAGCACTCGGTTTTGGTGTTATCAAAACAGTAGGTGCAGGTTTTTCAGATGAAGTCACCTGAGGTTGATGTTGTCCTAGATGGATGTTATTGGTTGAACTGATAACATTGTTTATTGTCACCAAGTGAACTGGTTTTTTGTGTGGAGGCTCTAATGGAACCTCCACAAAGTTGTCTTCAGATTCTACTGGTTTCCTTACTGGATACTTAATTGGCTTCGGTGTTTGACTGTTATAATTCTGAGAATCTAAAGATGACAAGACTATGACTGTTGGGGTTACACTTGAGAACGTATCCGGATTGCCGCTTAATACATCATAACTTGTACCGACAACATTGTGCACATTAGATACGGGGCGTTTGGTTGGTGCAGCATTATAAATATAGCTTGTTGATGGCGGTTTCCTATTCGCTGAAGTCGAAGTGTCCTGACTTGATCCCCAATAGTCATCGTATGAAAGCGTTGATGAAATAGAGTTACTATTTGTTGACGACTCATCGTCTTCATTGGCTGTATCAGTATGGGCTGTATATGTATGGACTGGACGTTTTGTAAAGTAGTTGGAAGTAGATCCATAATTATTTGAGAACTTATCAGTTGAACTGGCATAGCCTGGCCGCCTTGTCACTGTAGGGCTATAAACGTAGCTCGTGGATGGTGGTTTATAGGTGGTGTATTTGTTTGAACCTGTTGTAATGTAATGCCCACTTGTCGGGTAACTTTGAGATGTCGATTCGTATGTCTCATATATAGGATACCCACTCGAATATTTCAATGGTGGAGAAGTTGTTCTATCGATCAATTCTACAGTTGTATATTTAATTTCAGGAGAATCAGTGACAATAGAAGTAGTTTTATCATACGTAATAGTTGAAGGATGTGTCTCATTAAGCATGTTCATTATTGATTCAATAGATGCTATCTCTGGAATACTATCTGAAGCTGTGACGCTGGTTTGAGGCTTATTATGTTCTGAACTTAGAGGCTTATTAACTGTTTGAACGAGTACAAACTTATCTTGGGAAGGGACAGGTTGTTTAGTTGGCCTTGGTCGAAAAGCTGGCTTCTGATAAATGGGCTTGTGTGTAAAAATGGTTGTGGAAGGAGTAGTCGAGGGAATCTTTGAATAATACTGAGTAGCCATCGACGGCTTCGTCTGCATTGTTGAAACTTGCACACTTTCGCCGGGGTTAATAAAATCACTCGGTCTTGAAACATCCATTATTACAGAACCATTTCTGTCTAACAAAATAGTGTCCGCTTCCTCGTGAGAAATTGTGCTATGGCTGAACAATCCAACGCTTAACGTGTCTATATTTTCTGGAAGAATGTCAGCTGCATCAGGTGTTTCATTTAATAAGCTGTTGGCGATTTGCGCTAAGCCACTTGAAGTTAAATCATGGTACTTTTCAGTAGACGATGATAAGTGAGTTAAACTGACAGCCAGTGTCGATGGGTTCTTCACATAATGTTGATCTACTTGCACAACCTGTTCATTAGTCTTATCATCAGGACTTTTGCTAAACGCATTACTTTCTTTTTCGGTCGTTCTGATTATATACATATTAGAACCGCCAATTGCATTTCCTACAGCGGGCACTTTGTTTTTATCGCCTATAACTATATCGTCTTCATTTTCTCCTTTAACGTGACTCGGCGTTAACAGGCCTTCTGGTTTCTTAATTGCTGCGTCATTACTGGTCATCATTACTACACCGCTTTCCACTGTATCTTTCATCACTCCGGGGGTGCCAAATAATTGACAACACGCTCCAAATAGGAATCCATCCATACATGCACCCACCACTTCTCCGTCTCGCTGGGCACATTCATGATTGAACATGCATATTGCGGGTCCTCTTCTTTCGTCTGCTTTGTGTCTTCGAGACGGTCGGGATGGTGTGCAGAATCTGGGTGTTATTCTGTATCCACCAAACATCTTTTTGGGTTCTATAACAAAAAGAAAGTAGAATTAATTATTATATTTGTCACTGACTTTATTATATTTGTCAAGACATACAAAGAATAATGGTAATACAGAAAACCGTTGTTACAAAAAACATAAAAATATTGAAACATATTTTCTATACTGTTAATATCAGTGACTCATATATGCCACCAAAATACTCAGTTACTTTCTAATATAAAGGAGAGAAATTGAATCAACCTAATGGTCAGAACATAGTATTCTTAAAACGGTAATTAGATGTTTTTATGGAACTAGGACAGGAAAAAGAATTATTGTTTTCAGTTTTGCAAAAAGAAAAAAATGTAAAATATTTATTGTAGCTTAAGGTAGATAATAAATATCCACTTTCCATTTCTTTTGTGATACGCTATTTTTGTATGAGTTGTTTTTATTAATTATTTGAATCACAAAAATAACGAATAAAATACCAACTACCCATTTCTGACAATTTGAAAGTGGACTTTGTTTAAATTGATTGGATTGTGTTAAGTGTTGCAAAAAATAGTGAAAATTGGCAATAAACTGTTCAATATATTTTTCATCGTTTTTTCAACATATTGAGTCCAGGTGCACATATGTGTTTAACACAGAGTTTAACTTCATACATGAGTTTTCTTAAATATTTTGTGTTAGCTTCAAGTATACATAGATGTCACACGTGATCCGATATTGAATTTACTTCCATCTATATCACCAAACTAATAACTTACCATAAGCTAAAATTTGGGGATACGATGTGTGCATACGTCAAAAATGCCACGCTTTTAAAATAAGTGTTACCGAATGCTAAAAATTATATACATTTATCAATAATATTAAAATTGTTTGTGCCCAATTTTCCCATGCGAGTTTATTCCTCGTCTCGCATCACTAATTGTGTTCCTTCGTTAATGATTATTTTTACGAATAGATTAAACTGTTCCATACGAGATAGTTATCAAGGAATAGTCATGATACGTTTGTTTTGAATTTCGTGTAAAAAATACTGGTCATGATGAAAATGACAGTTGAAAAAGATTATTATTTAAATGTACCTTTATGTTGTATGACAGTCGCTTGACCTCTCTTTTCGGAAAGGGTGACAATCAAAAGATAGGGTCAGACAAGCACGAGTAGCAATCGTATCTCTTTTCTTTCGTATTGTTAACAGGATCGGATAGAGTGGACGAAGAGAAACGAACAACCGTATAAATCCATGCCCATCGATACAAATCTTTAAATCGATCGGTAAAAATTATTGAATGAAAGTCTCCATTCGAGGATTCGAAATCTTGATTGAGGAACCGTGTAGGACAAAAGCCCACTCAGCTACAGCGACCAATTACGTAAAGGTACTTTGTTACAATTTGTTTTTATCGTAATCTAAATATAATGCCACATTTCTTTTTGTAAAAATATTACGTCACCCAATATCAGCTTTCCTTTTATGGGGCATAAAACACAAAAGACAATGTGTTTGGACGGACGATAATAATATTATTAATCGTTATATAGACAGGCCCGGAGTAGTTCAATAAAAAAACTTGTCCATACTGTTATATTAAAATGTGAATTAGAATAGAAAAAAAACATCTTCCGAGTGCCAGAATTACTTTCATAGTATTTCCAGCCATGATACAAACGTATGATATTTAATCAGTATAAAATTTTACTTATGAATCATCACCCCAACAATCAATATGTAATTTATATGCAAGTCATTTTTAAGGTGCTAACTGTCTTTTTTTTTTGGAAAGGCATTATATTTTTTATATAAAACACGTGGTTTTTCTCATATATTAATCAACCTCCGGTCATCTGAGAGTGATCTCGAAATCCAGTTACAAACTTTTTTTACCATGTCCTCTCCCAACGTGGAGCATGGTCTCCTAATCGAAGTATCTCAACAGAAGCTTTCTAGGAGCTTGTTACTCAGTTGCTTAATCTCTCTTTTTTTCGAAGAGAGTAGAGGTAGAAGGATAAGGCTAGGGCAGGACTAGTTTTTAGCTAATCGCTTGCGCTATGTTCCGTTTTTGAGGATCGGATGGGTGGGAGGGAGTTTTAGACATCACATACATAAATCGATTGAATGATCAATTTTTAAAACTGTCTGCACCGGGTCTTGAGCCCGAGACAGCCGTAACCGTAGCCAACGATGTTACCAACTGCGCCACGGACACCGACAAACTAGAGCCCTCATTTGTAACTGGCATCTGTAATTAAAAACAAGCATTGATGAAGATTCTGAGTGAGAAGATGATAAATATCCTAACTCAGAATCTCTATCGATGCTTGTTTTAAATGAATCCAAAAACCCGTGCCCATAGTACGGTTACAAATGCGTAGAACAGACTCTTACACCATGATATGTAAACAAAAACTGGTAGCCATGACAGTACAATGCTGCACTCTCATTGGCTGGAATGAAGATTATTAGTATAGAAAATTATAAGGCATTAGAGAATACGAATTTTGAAAATGAACTTAATTTTCACATTCATTTTATATGGAAGTTTGTAAGTTTAGAAAGAAATTTTATAATTTAAATGATCGGTGTTAACACGAAAAATAATGCTGCATTCATAACTCATTTTTTGCATATGCTGGAGATATGAAAAATGATCCTAGACCCTTTAAATGTAACAGTTTCCAGTTTGCCTGTAATTAACAACAACATAATATGAACGGCTGCATGGGGTGATGTCCCATGATCCCGTAGGGAGCAGGACCGCAGGGCAATAATCAGGAACGGTTTCGCTCATCATGAGCATTATCAACTGATTGGTAATTATAAAAAAAATTGGAAGTAGTGCAACACAATCTGTGTTTCATTGTTTTTAATATATCCACGTACCATTGTGTGAGTGAACAAATACATTCCACAAAAAACAAATTCTTTCACTAAAAATACAGTGATCCCACATAACAAAACTTATTTTTACATTGAAGAAATATATTACACTTACGAAAAAATATTTTCACGTAGATAAAACAATTTTCACTCAATCTAAATAATACTCACACTTTGAAATCGATAGTTGCACGAAGCTGTCATGAAATGTTACTTGTTCTTCTGCTCTTTATTAAGCCGCCTATATTGTCTTTGATCCACGCATTGGAATACATTACACAAACCAAACCATACCAACCTTAACATAGCCTACTACAACTTAACTCACGTTGTTAAAAGAATCCGTGACTAAGTGGAAACTATTAAAATCAAAGGTTGATTGTACTAAATTAATACTATCTAATCCAAAGTGCAAACTATCGATATAAAAGTTCAAGTGTACCAAGTGAATACTATCTAACTGAAAGTGGAATTATTTATAAACCATTATTAAGCTTGTATATATTTACGGCATGTAGCTGAGTGGTGAGCGTCGTTGGCTCCGGTTGCAGTGTGCAAAGATTCTAATCCCAGTACCCATATTCCTTGTATAAAAAATCATATATTCATTGAACAGTCACAGTTCGTGCCACCTCAATTATCCTCAATGCTTGTTATTATTACGACATGTAGCTGAGTGGTGAGCGTCGTTGGCTCCGGTTGCAGTGTGCAAAGATTCTAATCCCAGTACCCATATTCCTTGTATAAAAAATCATATATTCATTGAACAGTCACAGTTCGTGCCACCTCAATTATGCTCAATGCTTGTTATTATTACCCAGTGTAAAGCCTTTGAAACATCATAATGCATGATATTAGATTTGTATTGAATGTAAGAAATAAAACAAAGAACAATAGAATATATTTAATAATAAAACTCAACTGGCAATTTATATGAAATAGATCCATTTCATTTGAAAAGTATTTCCGCATGAAGAAATGCGAATTGAGATTAATCTCAAAGAACGATGTTTTCAAATTGGTTTGAGAACTTTTATCTCAGCATATATTTGACATACTGCGCTGGTTTTTACATTTAGATGTAGTTTAACTAGGGCTGTGTTATGGTGTTGTGTGTTCTTATACCATTATGTAATATACAAATTAACTATTCAGAAAATTATATTTTATAAGCGCTTAATAGTCTGCTAGCTGACACTGTTCCTCACATTAAGGGACATCACCTAGTACTGCTGTACATATTTCGCTGTGGTTAATCACAGTCAGATTGGAAACTGGATTTCAAGATCACCACAAGGGGGGTATCATTTGTATTAAGTGTAAGCGTAGCCCAGAACACATCCCCTAAAGTTACTTCGTGTGACATCTGTGATAACATCTTAATAACGCAAACTATTTAAAAGTCATATTTTGTTGGTCGTTGGCATAGCAACCCGGAACAAAAAAATATTTTATAAATATCACAAAATATAAAATATCATACTAATACCGTAAATTTCACGACTCAGAAAATAGATCGGAAAACTACCTATCATCTTCATTTTAAAAACTCTAAAATGGTCAGACCTTCAAAGAGATATTATCAATAAACTTTCGTGACGTTAAATAATTATCACAAAACTCCCCTTATCACAAAACTATGGTATTTTGCCATGGCCAAGATTATTTTACTGCCGAGCTGAAGGCTAGCAACGACTTCTATCAGTTTGTCTAATTTTCAAACGACTATCTGAAGTAATGGATGTAGAGGTAGAAGTTGTGGAGTCGCACAATCCCAGAAAGAAGACCGAAAACTACACTCATAGTTAAAAGAAAAACATGTTGAACCAAAGGAATACCTTTAGGTCTTTTTATAGCCATCGTGGGTATAATATTCTATCATTTTACAATATCTCATTAGGTTTCATTCATTTTTGTAACAAGAAACAATAAAACATCTAAACCAGTTTTACATTCAGTGGTATTAACGAATTGACGAATTAAAGAATCAGTCAACGCAAAAATTGGTTTAATTTTATGCATAGAAGACAATTGAACTATTAACTCGTTTAATCAATAATTTTTGTTGTGTGAAGTGCAAAAGGAATGGCTTAACCTTTACAGCGCGAGCCGTTTTCACACGAATTTATTTTCAGTCAATTGATCTGTTAAAACGTTCACTATGGCTAAAAATACATGAATTTCAACAGTAAATAACAAAGAATTATATGAAATATATATTAGTTATCTCAAATACACCAAGAAGTAAACTAAGCTCCTCGAATTTTCGCTAAAATAAATCGAAGGAAATGAAGAAGCCGAAAAATATTTAATCTACGACTTTTCAAGCAAAATGGCTACGGCCAGTGTTCATATACACAGCCAACACGCACATAAGAAAGCGCGCAGTCGCATAAATATATGTTATTCATAGGGCTGACGATTAAAGCTGCGTATCAGCAGATCAAAGCTGAAATTGGAAAGACTAAATATTGAGAGCTCTTTTCAAAAATATATTTTCTTGTGTTTTACTTGACATTTTCATGATGTGTTGCCTAAAACTATTAACAATAATGAAGGATTAGTAAATAACGTTTTAAACAGAACAGGCGGCTCGCCATTATTAAATTTATTCCCCTTGGGTTTTTCACATCCAGGTGCCAGTAATTGATTTGTATATAGTGTAACAGTGTTTATACCTTACCCCCTCCACACGTCCAGTAGAATGTAATAAAACCCACCCCCACCCTTTTAAGAATTAAAATCATCGTTTACCTTAGAAATAAATAACTTTGCGATACGGTTAGTCTGAAGATGCTTCTTAAAGAGGCGAAACGCGTCACTTTAGTGATAAACCAAGTACAATAACTAAGTTATCAATTTTAAATTTAATTTTATATTAAAAATGAACTTCCACAAAGTTACCGCCGAATCCATAGAAAATATTTCTATTTATATTGAAAATTCTTTTAGAAAACTTATAAATTAATGAATGACATGTGTACGCTCTCTTTTAAAGTTTTCGTTTATTGAGTTACGAACTTTATTTTTTAGTGCTACATCCCCTATAACCAACAGAGCGGACGACATGGAACCCAAGTCTTTCAATCGGATATTGAAGTGGCATGTGATAATTATCATTCCCATACTTTGAGTAACTACGAATTCTCCAAATAAATTTTATTTCGATGGACTTTATAAATTAGGAATACGAATTCTGTCACAATTTTTAAAATATCAACCATAGGCTTTTTTGCAGTTGAATTTATAGTCGTAAAATTAAGCAAGCATGCGACATGAACGTCCGATTTTCATAATTGGAGCCCACAACACTACTTCTAGTTACACTGTCTCTATAATTGCAAAAAAATATATGAACAATCATAAATAAGAATTGAATGTACTAATTCATTCCTTCATTATCGCAAACTTTATTGAGGTTATGAGAAAATCTTGCAATTATTAATTTAATTTTTTATCTAGAGACCATGAATAAAAAAGATAATCTTCGCCAATATGAAAGATGATAGTAAATTTTCTTTAGAAGCTTCTTAATTTTCGATCAATTGTAAGTATGACAAATGTAGGTTTATAGGCCAAAATAATTTGGCTTGACTTGATAGCAAGTACCACTCAACATAATAAACAGACAAATTCACATATGTTTTATGATTAATTTGCAATCTTGTGAGAATATCATAAAGTAGCGCCAAATTATATGGTTTAATTTTTTATATCGTGTTTGTTCTAATTTTAACTTTCTGTTACATGTAATATATTGCGAGAGTTAAATAAACACAGTTAATTACAGTGAAACATAAATCATTTGAGTGGATCCGGATCAAATTTGGCCATCTCCAAAAAAAGTGTTATTCTGTTGCTATGTTTGGAGAAAGTGCTACTTGTTAATAATGTAAAGTAGGTGTACTAAAATCCTTTTCATTATTAAAAAATTACACTTTAGGAAATTAATTTAAGAATCAATTTGAACCAATCAGTGAAAAAAGAGTCATTCAACTCCAATAATGTTTTGTTAAGAATATCTAGCTTATTGCTGTTCAATTTTATTCGTAAGCATTTTGAATTAAAATATATAGCGAGCTTTAGTCATATTTTTGTTGGTCGTTGGCATAGCAACCCGAAATGAAAAAATGATTATGTAAATATCACAAATTGTAAAATATGATACTAAAATCGTAAATATCTTAAGCATATTAAGTAGTTTTGTAGAAGAATTAAGCCCCCAAAACCCCCCCGAAATATGGCACTGATTTTTTTATGCAACTATTATCATATATTATGAATACACTTATGAATATGGAGTGTACGGACAGTTGACAGATAGCATCTTTCTGCTGAACAATTATTATGGATCATTAGGGTTTCATAATATTTCAATTTTGTTGTTTTCTACATTACTAATTTATGAAAAACATTAAAGCTAGAATTTGCTAATGTGGTATTGCAGAGTCCGTACTTCTGACATCCATATACGCAAATTATTAGAAAAAATATAATCCCAATTATTTCTGACAAACATGAAAGATCTCGAGTATTAACAAATTCAAAAGTATATTATTGATATTCAGTAAAAACATGAAACACTTTATCTTAAAGTCAAACGATTATTTTAATTAATTAATTTGTTTTCATAATTGCACTTACAAGTGACATAATAAATCCTTTTTAAATATATTTATGTACATTAGCAAGATTTAATTTCAATTGATATATTTATCAATAATACTTTCATAAAACAACCAAAAAACTCATTGCAAACATTTCATTTTATTACATCGCACAAAAAACATTTTTGTCTTTCACAATAAATTACATTAAATTAAGCCGATTATTATTGAAACCTCCTTCATCTTTGTTTAAATGGTTATGTTTCAATGAATGAATGGTTATAATTGAATGAATTGAATTGTCCGTTTTTACTTTCATCGTTAGTATCTTAAGCCAAGACTTTCATTTATTGCCCAGTGCTATTTCTATTTACAAATAAAATAGTTTATGAACGCAATTCTGCACAATGAAAACGGCCATTATTCCAAATCTCATTTTCTTTGCTCTGGTTTCTATTGTGTTTTAATATCAACAAAAATAAAATAAATATCAAAGCCAAACTGTAAGTTGGTTTCAACGTGGGATAATTATTATTGCTAGCCGCCGTTTTCATAATTTCATTTATACATTTACAATTTTAAATTACTTGAAGTAAACTAAAAAAGATTAAAAAAATTACAAGGTTGACTTTATAAAAATGGACGTTACAAACAACCTTGCTCTGTATTTAATTTTTTACTCATCCCTGCTCTCAATTAATACAATGTAAATAACCTATAATTATTTATGTATTGTAAAAATTAAAAACGATACGTAGCATTGAAGATGACCCAAATGATAAAATTCACAAATACAATGTTTCCAGAATATTTACGAAATTTAAAAAATAAACAATTGAACAAATCAGAGGGAAAAATAATAATAATATTTGCATTAATATAGATTCTCATAAGAAAAATAAAATAAAACCTTACCGTAATAGAATGATGCAATGTTTCAATTAAAAGTGTAAATATAGTAAAGGCTGACCGTAAACTAATCGCTTAACTATTTAATAAAAACATATTTTTTATTAAATATTGCAATACAGAAGATGAGGCAAAACAGGAGGTAATCATCGGCGTGCGGTGGATTTATCACTATCTCTATCGCACAACCTAATTTGGGTATGAGCAAGAAGGATATAAGAGCATGCGCCGCATGCCCTTGCATCTCGTTTGCACCTTCCCTTTACATGTGATTGAGCGAGAAAGAGATAAAGACACCGCACGCGCCTGGAGGTAATATATATTAATGCTTTTCCGTTTCATAAAAAATATGCTTTCGTTATTATGTATATCTAAAGAAAACGTACTCCAAGTATGGCTTAGTTATATATAAAGTGTGTGCAGCAAATTTAATTAGGAATCGTAAAAACGTGTTATAATTCATGTTTTAAGGTAATAAATTTTACATACTTATAATATTTCCTTTCAGAACCGGGAACGTTTTTAAATTCATTAATAACATAAGATTACTTTAACTGTTGCCTATTTCTGTATTTATTTGCTAGCGTACAGGATAGAATTATACTTATTACTAATAACTACTAAAAAGCTAACGTGTTACATACAAAAAACGTTAGCTCTACTGCTGCTGTAGTCATGTGAACATGCCAAAAATCAAATCTGATCGTGATAAAATGGTGTAGCTACCTACATTAAAATAGCATTATATTCTGTACATTATACATAAACTGCATCTATTGCGCAGGTATACTTCATTCAATTCACTTTTGTCGGGTGACCTCAATCTTGAATATAAAACTTCGCCGGTACTGGGTTTCGTACCAGCGCTGGTTTGAAATTTACGGTCTCATAAGCGCCGTACTAGAAATACCGTACCGAAATCAAAACTAAGTATTCTCTACTACTGAATAACAATTATTATTTCGATAAGTAAGCGATGTATTCGTTTCTCACATACATATATTATGAGGGTATACTTCGGTAAATTTATGGACTAGTTAGTATGCAAAGATAATGAGACTATGAAATATGATTTAACATTTGTTGATTTTGCATGCTTGTTAGTTTCCTCTTTAAGTACCGTATTTTAAAAACATCACCACATCGTCCCCGATATGCCAAAAAAACGTTATCTTTTATAGCACAGCATATAACTATCGACACTACGTATAATCCCGTATCTGCAAAAATGACATTTTACATGAGATCGTCTCAAAGATTCAAAACGCAGTTGCAAAGTAATGGCTGCATCTATTTTCGTCAAAATATTATTTTCAATTTTTTTATTACTCAACAAAAAAACGTTGAATTAAGTACTTTTCCGTATGTTGTTTGACGTCTACCTATATAACTGATTGCGTATACAACGAAAATGCAAAAGACGTATATTCATTTATGCGACACCTACATGATTATACTTAGATAGTGTCGATATTAATCCTTAAAATTGTTGCTTCGGTGAGCAAAATCCGTCCAGATCACAATACATAAATGTAGAATATACATCGATTATGAATTTCGTTTTAATTGTACGTTATTAAAAATCCTTCATGGTATTATGGTAGTGGTATATGGAGATACATTTCGTCATATTTAATCTTCTATCACCAACTTTGGATGTGTATTTATTAAAATGAGCGATCAGTCCTGTCAAGATGATGGAAAGCACTAATTTATATTATTTTTATCTGAATTTGTTACTAAGTCTCGTCAAGTTCATAAAACACTATTTCAATTGAATGATTTTGATATAACTTAACATTAGAATAATATTCAATCTATTTTTTTTTGATTGGATGTATAAAGGCTTATCATGTAAATGTTTTTCATATAAGTTATAACCACTTCATATCATCCCCGTTCACAAGAAAGATGTTATGTCGTGTATTGAGCCCTCTTAGCCAAAATATTCATTCATTAAAGCATCTGGCGAAAAATACAAAATATTATTGAAATCAATGTAGAAAAAAAATCAACGAAAAATGTCGGAAATACTCAATCACATAAAAAAAAACGTTTTAGAATAATACTATTTTAAAAAAAACATGCTCTATATTATTGTTTAGTCAAAATAAACTTTCTTTTGAGATAATCGACGTTTAATAAAATCATGATAGTAAAGTATTTCTATTTACATAATGTAATTATTATTTATAAAAATAAACCACTTAATAAGATTCGACCATTTACGAATTCGATTTAACTATTATTCATTATTTTTTAAAGTAATGCTAGTATAATCGTACCCGTCATAGATGACGGTATTGAAATTGAAATATGGAACATCTAAAGTAGTTAGTACGTTGGAACTGTGTGTGCATTGCATAACATTTTATTTTATATACACACCGTGAACGCTTATGCCATGAGAAAATTTTATACGTACATGTGATATTTAATAATAATAAAACGTATTATATATAAGATTACTTATGGGTTTTTACCACTGCAAACGAAATTGTCTTAATTTATATTGATTTCTTAATGTTACGTAAAAAATATATGGAATAGGGCTATTCTTGTTTTTTCAGACGATAGACCGTCCTAAAATCTGTCGTAGTGCATTCAGTCCCTAAACAGCCGATTATTGAATTATCACCATCTGCCACTATGTCGACGATATAATAATATATAACTCAAAGTCTGACTGTTAACGTTTTTTGGCCAGAATGGGGACGATATGAACATTCTTGCCTCTTCAATATGAAATAATGTGACAGCGCAAAACGAAAATAACGGTGAAACAAACTGCCCGTATTAGTTACGACTTCTTACTAATATGAATACATTTTTGTAAGACAGTTCACGACAGGTGAAAGCTGATTAATGGACCCCTGTGGGTAAGTTTGAGAAACGATGCAATACTTGCATGTCATTATCGATTTGCTGGCACTGCTGGTAGGTTAAGATTATTATACAGTTTACAATACCGTATTAAAATAAATCATGATATATTGCAGCAAAAATGCCCGTCATCTCAGTAAAACCTTGCATGTCGTTTTACTAATATGGTAGAATACGTACGTAGTTTGGTAGGTACTGAGACATTTCACCAAAAGCAAACATTAGCCAATATTTATATTTTACTACAAGAAAACATACTGAATATAACGATCAAAATGTATATTCACATGCTTTACAATGAAAGCAGAAATGGCTCAAAATTGATATATTTGTTATTTCTCTAGATCTGTAACTAGGTGGGACACATAACATAACAGTAGAAGAGGGATTTTGATGAGGCGCATAGACAGTAAAGGTACGAACAATAGCAATGTTAATTTCTTCTGTATGGAGAAATAAATATAAAAAGGGGAGCCAGAGATGCTTCATAAAACGTCCTTCTGTATTTATTTTAATCTAAGTTTGTTATTAATTTCTAAAAATTCTTTCGTAATTAGTTTTTTTTCGTGGGGTATTTCTACATAATTATTTTTATTAAAATCATGGTTATTTTCATGAAATTTATTTGAAAATTCTAAATAATTATTAAAACATAATGTTGCCTGTCCAATGTACATGGCTTGGCACATATTACAAGAGAATTTATAAGCTCCGCTCTTATTCAATGACCTACTTGTGTAATTATCATTAAATAACACCTCTAAACAAAAATATCAAATAAATCAGGATTCTGTACATTTAATTATCAGCTAAGCACTCGGACGTTTTTAATACGAAGTTTAATGAAAAAATTACTCCCTCACCTTTTGTAGCCCATAATGTGTAAATAGAATCTTCGCAGGTGATAATGGAAAAAGGTCGTAGCAATACGTGTCGATACGAAATAGAGCAAACGGTTAAGTAAACCAATTTAACATTGACTCATTTTGTAGCCATTTAAAATAATACATATACTAAAATACTGTTATATTCACAATTTTATAACAAATGTTTTGAAATATGTTTGTTACATTATACTTCCCAAGTATTTATACAAATAGTATAAATAAAAATATAGCCAATTTTTATGTCTGTAACTGTCAATTATTGTTAAGTAGTAGACAAATTAAATAATATTTGTATAAATTACATTATGATCGGAGTATTTTTAAATTTAATATTCTGCGCGAAACCAGACCAGATAATATTTTTAAAAAATATAGAGCAACAATTAAAAAATAGTATCAGTATACTGTAGCAGGATAAACAAACATCCCGTTTTCAAAAATTTTCTAGTATGGTAAAGATTAGAAATGCAGTAAAAAGACATATATTATCTAGTAATTACGAAATCAATTTGTACTCCAGAGTTCGGATTCAAACTCTGGATTTCAGATTGGAAGCTGCAGACGTTCACATACGGGTATTAGCAATGCATATATTAATAATTTGACCAACATAATCTCTAAAATAAGATTTTATCGTAACACAACATTAAAAATAATTTTCACTTAAAATATTACAAAAAATCCGTATTTTAGCATTAGAACGTTTTACATCTTTATGTATTACTGTCAAATTAATAATGATCGCGAATTCGCAATTTATAGTTTTGATATTCCACCGCCAGTTGGTGTTTTGGTGTAGTTTTATTGTATTTACTTCATTTTTTATAGTGCAAATTAATGTAAAATTAGTATAATTCGGAACGTTAAACACAGCTAAATCGTCTAGTAAAGATATAAATTACATCAGTCAATATAAAGGCGTTTACTCTGAGGTGTTAACGACTGAATCATTTTCTTTTCTCGTTCAATTAAACTTATTTAATTACAGGCAGGTTTGTGTGTAATATCGGGTAATACATTATGACAATAACATTCTTTTACGTCAATAATAGTTCAAGCAGTTTCCACGCATTTACAGTAAACTTAAAAGTGGCACACGCATTTAATTTGTATGGTGAGAGAAATTAGCATGCTCGAGCAAACTTCCCATATTTGAATCATGCATGCCCACATAGCATATTGAGGATGTCTAGAAATACGGCATATGTAACAATTCTATATATTGCAGGAGAGCAAAACGGAAAAAAAATGTTTACATATTGGCAGTATCTCTAATAAAAAAACGGTTTTTATTTTGCTATTTAATATAATGAAAATAAAACGTGCTGAATGTTTTACGATATGTTACTTAAAGTTTTAACTTAATGTATCGTCGTTGTTCTGGAAAATACTAGTTCTGAGTAATTGGTCTTTGAAGTTTTTCGAATGTTTGAAATGCTATATCTCTTTCATTTAGTGTATTTGTACAAAACTGTTTTTAAGTAAAAGTATAATTTACAAAAATAAGTGTGATCTTCCATACGGTAGAGTTCAAAATAAGGAACATTTTGATATAACTAACTCAATATGTCATTTATTCGATTCAGTGTTTTTTTTTTCCAGAACAGCGACGATATTATGCATTATAATTGATTGTTGAACGAAATATTTATGTTTAAATGATACAACTATTAACAAAGATGATAACGTAAATCTTAACCAAGGATTAATCCCGATATAAATGTTTTTGTTGGAATTGTTTGTAGTTAATTTCATGTATGCAAACAGATTTTGCAAATTGCATATAGATAAACAAAATTGCCTTGATCACTACATTTATGTAAATTTAGATCAAACTCTACTCGAATGTCTACTGAATAAGTCATTTCAAGATTTTAAGCAATGACTGATTGTGATGAAACTTAAAATAACTTATTCTTTACAGAATTATCGTTGAAAGATTACGACTAAAAGATAAATTACCAAAATTTTGTTCTACGACTCACTTTTTGGAAGTGATAATCACTAAGGATTAAAACAAAACAGACGTCCATGTTTTGAATTATTGAATGCGAGCTACTTAATCAACATGTTGTGAAAACATTAATTATGGAAATCTGAACCCCGGAACTCAGAATGAAATCACACGACCTTCGTGCTAGGCCACAAAGATCGTTTAACTGCAGTTGCTATAGTGCTGCAAATTGTGCCAATAAAAGATATCGTATGGAAAAATTGAATTACAGTCTTAGAGATGTTCTATAATAATTTTATCAGTATAATTCGTTGAATTTTTATTTTATTGAATGGAATCTGATGGAGAGAGTTAGAGTGTGCGTGAGTTTAAGTGCTGAGTGAATTTTTAACGCATAGCACACACACTCTCTCTCGCTATGTGCACATCCTTCGCATCAAGCGTATTGAGTGAATGCTGACAGGTGACACAGATAGCTGGTAAAAGTTTCTAGATCATTATATGTATTCACAAAAATAGCACTTCTCATAAAATAACTGACTTTCTCCATAAGACCGCCGAAATATGTATTTACGTACATACATAAAATGTGTTTGTGTTTCTAAAATGTAGTACCCGAAAACTATTTATAATTGGCTAAATGCAAAAATTTTCTACTGTTAAAACTCGTCAGGTATTTCTTGTTGGAAATCAGACCACGGATTGAAATCGCTTGTGGCATGTACAATTTGGTAGCGAATGTAAACTGTCAGTTAATCCGTTACAATCAATTAATTATAATTAATATCGGTAAAAAATATTTAATGATAAGTTTTTAATATAACAAGTAATTGCAGATAAGTGGTCAAATCATTTCGGGCTTTCGTACTGCTAATGGGAATCCACAAATGGAATATGTAATTTTTTCAAATTAATAATTTATTTGTACCAATTTGTCTGTAATCCTTCTATTCCTCCCCGCTCACCTCTTATCTTTAGAAGCGAGAGCTTGACAGTGATCAGCTTACTACTTTAATAATAATCTTTTCCAAATGACATCTTTCTTTATACACCCTCTCCGACGAACTAAATTGAACGACTGATGAATGAAAAACCAGTTATTCTCAAAAACCTTCTGTCGAGACCCTCCATAAGAAGTCCCATATTCTATATATTGAGAGCAGAAACAGCTCAGTTAATTGCAGGTATACTTATGCTACAAAATTAAATTAAAATTGATTACTTTGTTATTCCACTTATTTTCTAACTACGTGTTAAGCTTAGTTACACAGCAAGTAAGATAACAAAGCTACTAACATTAATTTTGTTTTGATTATACATTTCCAATATTTTCTTTCTAAGGTCCAACTTTAATTAAGTTGAAATCAGGGATCGACATCTTTTTACGATGTATCTTATGAATATGTGTTAAAAATATAATCAGATCCAAAGTATTTATATATCATTCTGTATCTATAGACCAGGGGTCACCAAACTTTTTAGTCTAAGGGTCACTCTGACTCCTTCACCAAGTCCCAAGAGCCAATACCTAGCTAGCTCATCATACCAACACACTGTAGTTTTGAATTACGCTCAGATTTCGGTTGATACTTACTACGAGCAAGTGTCAAGGACATCTCATTGAGGCGGAGATAGCCGATAGCTGTCAAGTAGAAAACCAGCTTCTGCCTAATTTATACACTCATATTAGTCTTTTCGGCAACAAATTTGGTTGATTGGTTGCATAAATTTGCTGGTGGCTTTTTTTCCGCCTTCTGCACTACTATGGCGGACCGGATAGCGGGCATGTCATGCAGACCCCTGGTAAATGGGCATTCGAAATATTTTCAACGTATAATATAAGAAATAATATGTTCACGAACTGAATTAAAAATTTTTTTCGTCTTTCCATTCAGATCTTCTCTCTCATTCTCTTTTACACTCTCCGAAATAAGAAATAATCCCCTGAAAATGCCAGGAAATGTGGTTTATTATAATTTTCTAATCCGTCAGTTTATTTATTTTATCGCTGCAGTTCGCTGTATGAGATCTTTATTTTTACCTGGACATGTTTTGATCTCACAACCTTCTGAAGGTTAGTGAAATCAGATTGGTTTACTGGCCTAGTTAAGGCTGAAATTTAATAACCGTTCATAAATCTTACATACCCTTTGTTGTATTACGTTCTTGGCATAACATACACCAGAGATCATCAAACTCTTAGTCAAAAAGAGCCAAATATGTAAAGCAGAACTTATTGTAAGATACTAATACATTGGCGTGTACAAGAACAGTTGATTGAAGTGAATTAATAATATTTTATATTTTGCAAAATCTTTCCTAAATAATAACAACATAATCATAAAATAAAAATTATACGTCTTGCCATTTTTAATATTTTAAGTATATATATATTTTTACAGAAGATAATGCTCACACTATATAAAAACATTATTTAAAACCAATGTCAACAATGATCTTGAATTTCCTTGAAATTTTTAAATTTTCAATGCTTATTTGGCTTCACAATATACTCTTCATATATTATAATTCATGCTTGAAAATGATAGTTCGCGACACCACTTGCAGTGGCGGACTGGTCATACAAATACAAGTCAGGTTTCCCGATGGCAAGTGGGTCCCGCTGTATGTTAGGGGCCCTCAGTAAAATCAAATAGCTTTTTAACTATTTCATTTTACGTGTTTAAAAATGTACGCGATAAAGCATTTTGGGTATTTCATCAACACAAATAAATATGTTTTCTTACGATATACACAATGAACTAATACCTCATTATGATTACATACTTATTCTCTGTCAGTTTTAGCTGTTTGTAAAATGTTAATTTTTGTAATTATCCAATTGTTAGTACATTAAATATGAATTAGTACATAGAGTAGGGGCCTCTTCCAATTCCGATGGGCCTCAATTGATTCCTGGCAACCAATATTTTTAGAGCCAGTCTGCCTTTGCGCACTTGTACATATTATACAGATATTAGCTTTGTGTTAAAAGATATATTTTTTGAAACAATGAAGTGGTTACTAGATTAAGATATAAATGCATTTTTTCAATACCCAATACCAGCGTTACGCATAGGCGCATCAGTTGAACACCCGAAACGGCTCAATAATAATTGCGCTCTTGTGGCTCTAATGTGGTGAGCACAAAAAATATTACTTACAATAAATAAGTTATAAGCTTTTATTGGGCGGGCTGAAAAAGACAGTCTTGTGTAGGAAGGCAAAAATTCTGGCGCCAGACCTATCAATGCACATTAAATTGTAAATAGAATAATATGTATTGCATTTCATTTAATGAAATGTCAAGTTTTCTATTAGAAATCAGAGCCACATTCACAATAAAAACAAAACATTGAAGTCCACCAATTGGTTTATCAGCCGGAAAAGTTTTATCGATATTTAAAAACCAATCGGCCTCGATCGGCAACAGTCGGATTCGTTCGGTTAATCGTGAAATCCAATTCGCTATCTCAACAGGTTGGCAGGAATGCCAAAACGAAGAATGGATACCAACTTCACGTATAAAACAATTCGTTTCACTTGTACTCTCTTGGTACCGCATGACCTACAAATTCATTTATCATCAAGTGTAACCATGTTTTGTGGTGTTATATATATTGTATATGATATTATTAATAAACACTTGGCATCTAACAGAAAGTAGCAGCTTATTCTGTAAACACGTATTATATATCAAATAGTAAAGATGAAGGCGCTCAGGTCCAAAATAAAAAGAATTCTTATGACTTTTTAAGGAAACAGTAACTAACCGCACCAAATAAATGAAACTGTGCACAAATTTTTAAAAGCCTTCAAATTATGTGTGTTATTTATCATAAAATATAAAGATAACGTATAAGCACCATTACTTTATCCAGGTGACTTTTAAAAGAGAGAAATTTCTTATCAATTAATAGATATATTTGTAAGATAAATAATTGAATGAATCTATTATAAATCCTTAGTTAAATTTGGCGGATAATGAATGAAAAATTCACAACAAAGAGAACAAAACAAAACAAAATTGAGCCAAATAATATTGAACGATTTAACTTTCACTTTGTATTAAAATTATGTTCGCTTCAACGAGCCGTCAAAATTGTTTCCACTACAAAATATCATGAAATTACTCTATCAGTCTAAAAAAATATCTAGACTGAATCCACGTTTAGATTTAAGTACCTATTTTTATCATTTCAAACAAATGTTATTTGTTTTTGAAATCACAATGGTTGTATCATTATTTTATAAATGATTGACTTTATTATAAGTCTTTCAGATATAGTTAGCCAAGTTTGAATGACATGTCAATTAATTGTACAGACTTAAATACAGAGTAATAGTAAAAATCCAATTTATTGCATTAAAATATTTAATCACTAGGTGTGTTTATGAATTGTTGTGATAACATCTTGTTAAGCAAATAGGGATAATTCTATAACGATAAATGGATGTCTTTGGGATAAAATTACATAGAACTTTTTCATACATTTACCGATTAATAAAAATATAAAAACCTCTTGGTTAGAAATTAAAGCCTAAAACACTAGTGCAAAGAAAATGCAATTTAATAAATTTTCACAGCTTGTGTTATAAATATTACGTTATTCAAATAGTATTCTGAACTAAATAAATGAAAATCTTAAAGAGAATTGATACATATTAAGATATGTAAGAAAGATTTTGCTCTATTTAGTAAATACTATTTATTAATTACTGAACACTTCAATATATTCGAAGTAGAATTTTTCATCTTATTTTAAATATTTTATTTATGGCTACTATTGTAATATATTTCCTTTCCTTTACAATAAAAATCATCTAACAAGCATTCATTTATTCTCATATTTAATTAATTTTAACTTATCCCTTCTCCTCAGTTTCAGTTAATACGTATTACCAAATACAAGGCGTGCAATAGTTATATCATTTAAAATAAAACTATCAATAATAACAGAAAATTGTTTTGTTTTCAGCCACTGAAGGTTTAAACAGCTATGAATAGATCTTATTCGGAAAAACATTATTAATTTCGAATGACCAAGACAACGATGTTTTCTGAAAAACTATTGCTACGCTTATTTAGGTACTGGCAACGCAAATATTTGCTATCATTTAATCAAGCAGCTATCATTAATCTGAAAGCATTAAAAAATCATTGTTTCAATTTTCATTCCATTATACTATATTTTTAACAGTATTCAGTATCTTTGATCCAAATCAATTTTAGTATGGGCAAATTTCTCTTCTCGATTCTTATCTACTTTTATAATAAAGTTGCATTTTTTTATGTTAACTTTCATCTCTTAGCCTTAGGTACGTTTAAATATTCTTGAAACAAGTCATTGGTGCATTTACTTCATTTTATAGAGCGTTGTGAAGCAATTTTATTTCTTTGTTTTATTGACCGTTTAAATTTACGCTAAAAGAAAGTTGTTGTATTGGCCTGGCTGATATTTCAATTTGTATATACAATTAATAGTGTTATAGTTGAAAGCTTTGCATTTATTGTAATTTCTCTTTAGAAAATCGTGCATGAAATCTTCCTCAAAAGTGTTACAAATCCTTTTGATTTTCTAGGAATAAGGATTCTTTCTACGAGTTTATATTAATTAACTGACAATTACACCATATTCTCAAGAAATTTTACATTATTAATGGTTGTTTAATTTCAATTACCAATACTTTATAAACACGGTTTCAGCATGTTTTATATAAAATGATTCTATAAAGGAAAGAAGTTTGAAGTTCAAGAGGGAATTACAACAGATCTTGACCCGTCATCACAAAACATGTAAAGATCTATGCGCTAAAGACAAACAATAACTTATAACAGAATTTTTAAAGCCTAAATCCAAAAATACTTCAAATTCATCTGACAATAAAAACTCACAACAGGTCTAGAAAAATAATCGAACATATAGAATTGTTAGTGATAACGATGATGAATGAATGATCTATTATATATTATTGAAGTTTTTTCCAATAAACACGTAAATGAATATTTTTTCGATTGTTTATTACAAAAAACAAAGGATATTAACAAACTATTTTTTTGGAACTCTCCCTTGCCCTAATTTTGTATGAACTTCAAATTTCGTATCATACGGATTTGTATCACACGACGTTTTTGTGGAACCATATGACCGTGTTATACGAGGCTCAAGTGTATTGTGATATTTTGTTTTATTTTTACTATTTCAACGTATTTTAATCCCATAAAATAACGATCTCTTAATCTTTCAAAAAAGAGTCTACTATAATTTATTTCATTTATGTGACAGCTAGTTACCAGTCTTTGTAATAAAATTAATTAGCTTATATTTGGAATATACTAATTAGTTTTTGTTACAATCAAATCAAATTTGAAAAGGTGTTGGACAAAATTTAGCAAAAGAAAAATGTGTTTTGGCTACCGTTGCGTAAAAATTAAGACAGCAATAATATCAAACACGGTTTGAAAAGAATGTGTCGTAAAGCCACATGCATAATATTTTATTGACCATAGACAGGATGCCGAGAAGACCGTTTTAAAATTATAATTCATTCATTTCTCTATTACTCATAATGAATGTAGAGTTTGTGGGTTAACACTGCCTCTAAATTTAAAATGAATCACATCCTATGTCACCACTTTCTTTACAAGACGTCATTTTGCAATAATAATAATTTTGATGCTTACTTTCTAAAATGTAAATCTTTCGACAGGCCACTCAATCCTTTGCATTCCTTTGACTTCGCGCGTCCAACTAATTATCTATTCTCGACGACAGTGCCTACGAAAATGCCTTTTTTATTAACAAAGTATGCATATCGCTTGAAGTAGGTAAAACACAGTTTTATTTTATTTGGTATAAGTGTTTAAAATGTCTGTTTCCATTAGCATACATTCAAAATCTTTCAACCATGGCGTATCTCAATTTGAAGCTTCTTTACTGTTTATATAAAATCTGAACTGAACTTTTTTTACGATAACCAAAGTAAGTAAATCAATCAACAATTTTTTTAGGAGACAGTAAGTAAGGCAGTTAGCTTATCGCCATGGTTTTTTTTTATTTATTTACGTACGTAAACATTATATTGTAAAGAGACTTGGGCGCGTGGTAATAAACGAAAACTTATACTCCACAAAAATTAACTCAAATGGATAGATTTAATGTAAAATATTATCGTGAAATAAGTGACAAAATTATAAATTATTAAAAAGCGACATTTTAAAAATCACACTTTTAAATAAGTATATGGTTAAGTGATTCTCTATTGCTATCGTAACCAATTGTACTTTTTTTAATATTATACATAATTTTCAATACAGTAGTTTTGCTTTCTTTAGTGACTCCACATATTAATAAATAGATTTTTAGGTAATTGTGAAATAAATATTCCATGTGCGTGAATGTTTAATTAGGAATAGGCTTTTTTGTGTCACCAATATAAATAGGTCCAATAGGATTTAAAATCTTCGCTTTCACAGTGTACACAAGGATCCAAAGTAAAGCCACCTTCGGAATGTTGTTTTTGGAGAGATTTTTCGTTTCTGAGAAGCCATTCGAACTGTCGAAAAAGTGTCTCGCCGCACGATAAGTGGGTCTCATAAACGACTGTACTACGGAGACAGTGATTGCAAAGCTTTCAACAAGAATTTAATTGTTTAATTTCCTTTTAAGGTGTTAACTGTCAATTCTTGGTCGAAAGACATTATATTTTAAAAAATAAAACACAATTAGATTGAGTGAAACCGGTCCTGATCATTATAAACATGTGGAAGTAGTACAAACGAATTGTGTTGTATGGTTTAATTTCCCATTGTGTGGGCATTCACCTTGGGACTATTTATTATATCAATTGTATTGTTGTCATTTAAATCACTCTTTCGTTTGAATTGATTGCATCTTTAATTTCACTACAATTGCAATGAATTTTAATGTTTTATTTTCCCACGACCTGCGACATAGATATTTTATATCTTACATATTAATGATCACTGTATTTATTCGAATAAAATATTTAGGGATAATATAAATTATAATAATGATAATTTTGGGAAATGCGTACCACATTTAACTTATAATTTTTATATAAATTACTACTTAATACATACATTTAACTTTTGAGTATTTAAATGCAGGAATTAATTAAATGGCTGGGGACGGTCATCTATTCCGTCTTTGTGCAATTCGACTCACGTGTTATGTTTTTGGCTTTTGTCGATTATTTCATATATCAATATTGTTTTATCAATTAATTCAAATGAATGGCTTAAACAGTTTTTTATTAACACCAGTGACGTATAAGACAAATTAAAAAAAAACCCATATATTTGAATTTAAAAATAAAAAATTACATTTCTTCCTCATTTACATTTTTTTTTAGACTTTTAAATAATTGAAATTCAAACGTTCACTCAAACACACAAAATATTTTTTATGCATTTACTTTATTTTAATAAGAAAAACAATTCACCAGATAAATGTAACTTTTCCAAAACCTTTCAAAATAACAGTGTCAAAACAGCCAGAAGATTGGGAATAAAATTATTTTTTTTTAATAATTAAATAAGAAGATAATTAGTATTAGGTTCAGACGAATATTTCATTTATGTTTAAAACCTTTTTACGCCATCCTAATCACTGAATGTGTACTTAAGTACTTAAACGTCAATAAATCGTTCAAAACTTTTAAAAATAGGTAAAATTTACAGCGTTTATTGTACCTGTAATTTAAGCAAAGATAGAAGTGCTAGGGTAGACACCCTTCTGAGAAAATACTGAAAACTTACAGGTTTGTAATATAATATAATAGATACGTTAATAAATTAACTATACAAATTTATATTGTGCACTTATTAGCAGACCTGAAATCACATTTAAAAAATCTGCGAATAACAATTTAGGATCTTCTTTTCATTGGAGATTTAGATATTATCTTATATATATTATATTATTTTTATAAAAGTGTCGTTGGGTGTTGTCCTACTTGATTACAAGTCAAGGTTTCGAAACGGTTTCTGCTGTATTAAAAGGTGTGGGATCAATATCCTCTTTTCTCTATCCAGTCTTTTTCATAAAAATATTAAAATCGTAAATTAAGAAATTCAAAATTTTTTCAGTGGTTGTTCATCGAATTTAGATATTAGGATGTGTTTTTTTTAATTTATGGAGAATTTCTTTGATAGCCTCTGTTTTACAAGTCAATTCAAAATTAATTTTGAAATATGCGAAATTTTATTTCACTTTTGTCGTTTGACATACTTTTATGCAGAAACATACTAATTGGCTCGTAAACATTGACATTCTGCTCCAGGATGATATTCATAATTATGTCAAAACTTTTTAATTATATCCTCTAAAATTATTGTGTCTAAGATTATTATAATTAGTTATTACGTTTAAATGGAAACGTACGATAATCTACATCATCAAGATGGCGAAATAGCTATCAACTAAATATCACAACACTATTTTAATTAACATAATGGAGTTCCGGGTAAATACCATTTAAAACAGTATAGCCATAATTTTATTTCTATCAGATATCAGATTCTATGTACGTATAAAGTAAGTATTTACGTTCGATAAAAATGATAAGGATAAAAATGAAGCTTATTTGATTGAATGCAATGAAAATAAACCTTTACTTGATAAATTTCAGTCTCATCGAGATTTATTCATTTCTTAAAATATTTTATTTAACTACAATGCGTATTTTGTAAACTATGTCGAAGACTTAACTGTAGTTATTTTAATTTAAATCTCACTTTTTACAACAACACATACTTTGTTGGTTCCTATTGTCTCTAATGAAATAACTCTTCTATCTAAAATATCTTTCGACTGTTTTATTCATTAAACTTTAACAAACTGGAAGTCTGTGTTTTAAAATTATTAATTTGACAATATTTCATAGAACATATTTATTAAAACTAAACAAAACATTGAGTGCTTAATCAAAATAAAATTTGACCAGAACCGAACCAAGTGGAATAACTAAGCTATCAATTTTAATTTTATATTAAAAATGGATCTCCACAAAGTTAGCGTCGAGAATGTACACAGTTATGAAAGTTACTCACAAGAGTTAATAACTCTTGCAATATTTGAAGAGAGTGCAAATTACTGACGCACTTAAAAATAATATTAATATAGGTCTTTCCATTAATACTATTTAAGATTACTTCAATTGAGATCTGCTTTATTTACTGGCAACTATGATATCTGTTTCCATAGCTACATGAGGATAATGAAGTTACCATGGAGACATTATAAACAAGCATAATTTCAACATACATTATTGCTGTAAATGCTTGTGGAAATATGCCTAATTTTTATAAATGGAATTATGGTAAATATATATTATAAGAGTAAATATATATATATAAGACATTTGATAATGAAGTAGAGGTACTAAAAATCCATGTATTCTAAACTGACACTGGTGAAAAATGTCGGCATATTTGTGTCATTGATTTTACATATGTTTTTTTGTGCAAATGAGCCCAAAATTTCCTGTTTACCTAAACATAAGATTTTCGAACTACTTAGTTCTCTCGATAATTAAATGGAGATAATAATCTTTAAATTGTGTATAATCGATCAATCATGAAAATGTAGTGGAAAATCAGCATATAAATAGTTTCAATTTCGTTGTCTCCATGCAGTTTAATCAATATCATTTAGAAAACGGTTACTTTTTGCATATTCTTGTGTGACAGGTCGTTAAAAATAACATTTTTTTATAAAATTCGAAAGTGTGTCTTACATCTGAAAATCAATCTGATATAAGTATGCTATGAATAATAGTAATGTAAACTAACCTCTCCACTGCATACTCTTGTCTTGCCGACTCCTTGTATTTTCTACTTCAAATCCTTCAATACCGTCAATAAAATAATTCAAAATCACCAAAAACAACACCATTTGTATTCCGAGGAGCACCGCACAACTAGATTTTTTATAAACTGTCCTATTGCCCATAACGGTAGCTTTGATTTTCCCACTCATCTCTTGCGAAGTGTTCTTTTTGTCGAATGAAGAAGACCGGATGAGTTTTCCGTCCATTTTCCCGCACACAACCCTCGTGGATGGCGCCGCTTCCGTAACCCGGTTATTTTTAAATACCGATTTCCGCTTGGCAGCATTTAACACACTTCCGCCCATGGCGTGCGAATGTCAAAATAATATAATTTTCACTTTAAACGAGCCTTCTCACACTGACATCATTATTATAATTCGTGTATAAGCTACGCATCTATTAGATAATTATTTTTATCTACTTTCCTATTAACATAAGTTTGACATGGATAGTTATTTATATGGCCCACTTGTGATAGCATATAATCCAGAACCAATATAACAAATACAATAATTCTGCAATGTGTTAATAAATATAAGCTTCCTCGATATTTATATATTTGTAGAATTTACTCACCGGATTAAATTGAAAATTTGTAGATATTATTAATCAAAAAAAAAGATTCTTATCAAATTTATAATTGTATAATACTCCAAATATTTAAAAATATCAAACTCCCGTTTTTTTAAATTATTGTTTTCATTAGAAACCATATATCTTAAAACATTTGATTTATTATCTTTCAAAGTAATATTTTGGTCTTACATATATGTGTTAAAGTCATTATGAATATTTGCTTACTGTATATTGTGCAATTATACACATACTTTTATTGATCAATTCATATATGACATACTTGTTATATCTGTGTTATAAGAATCACTAGCACTGTTAAATTATTTATAGATTTTAACAAAAATAAATGCACTATTATGCCAAATTAATATTTTAAATTACATTTTAGCCGGCCAGTAATGTCTCCACATCAAACTGTATGCTCATTCTAATTCAAATTAAGAACATTTTCCGTCACAATGCGATTGTCTGTGATAATTTTTGACCGATATAATTCAGTATGAGCCGCGCGCGGTGTTACACTGCGCATCAGATGTCGACACTCGAAGACCTACAGGCCGACTGACCCATACTGGAGGAATGTTTGCCGTGGTTCAATGTCTGCCGACTACACCTCTTCTTACCTCTTTCTCCGGTAATCACGCCGATTCTTTCTTTCTTTCTAGTGGTTAGTTTACCCACAGCAGCGACGTCTTAGTTGTTAGTACTGCACGCATGGCGGGAATGGAATACACGCAGTGGCTGTCAAACTAAGTTGCGCAACCTATCCACATAATTCCTTTTTAGTATTGGTTTTTTGAATCTCTTTTTAAATAAACATTCTGGACGTGAAAGGGAAATGGTGTTATGTTTAAACAAGATTTGTGCATTTATGAGAACTTTTTAACTAAACACCTTTCTGCATTAAATATATGTCTAAAGAATAAATTCTAGTTATTTTAGCATATTGTTCAACTCATTTTTCAATTTTTAAAACTTGGCACTCTGATTTAGTTTATTTAACTCTTCTTAAGCACGTAGACATATCAAAAAATAATTATTTACTACAAATAAATTAAAATATTGTTTCAAAAACCTTTAAAGATTATTTTTTTTTATTAATACTGTTTACACTCTTTAATAATATAATACACCAAGACTACTAAGATAGGAAAATTAAACAAACCAACCTCAAAATGACAGTAAATGACAAAAAAAACAGTATTGAATAAGCTATTCGCTAAAAATATCGCAACTGATGTCATCAAATTCCTCTTAATCTTCTATAGTTCAGTCTTTTGCGGCAAGGTCTTTTTTGTCCTAAAATACACACATAATAATTATTCTTCGCTTTGCTCAGTAGACCCTACGGCACTATATACGTGACTGATCCAACGTAGTGGCAAAAAATATATGCCAAGTGATTTGCGTACTTCCGTTTATATCATGTATACAGAATTATCTGATGTTTGATGTACGTTTTTTTACAAACCTAATGTTAGCAGTTGAAGATAGGTCTATAAGAGGTTGAGAAATTGTGTAGTGAATTGTAAAGTGGGTCATTTTAGTAATGGATACTGGTTTTCAACTAACATAACCCTTGATTGTTTTAAGTGCAGTATTTTATGGTTATCAAATTTACGAATGCATTACACTTGATATGGTGACAGTTTGCAAAGCACTACAGCGAAGTCTCCGCAAAGAGGACCGTCTCGTAATTCAGAAGAATAAATGCCCCCTCACAACGAGTACGGCAATACTAATAATTTTATTGTATGTGGGTCGAATAAACTCTTTTCTCGGCGCTTATCATCGGCTACTAAATCGACGATGAGCTCCGTCTACACATATTACCGTTTCAAATTCATATGACATCGAAACTCACATGAAACTTTAAATGGTATTCTGTATTTCACACACAACTGAGAAACGAATCTAGCTACATTATTTTCAGCACATAAAAAGTATTCGACGAGAATGAATCTAATAATATGTATAATAGAGTAATTAGAGTGTAGTGAAGAAATTATTTACAACATATTTATATAAGAACTAATTTTAAATTAATGGAAACCTATACCCAATTGGCAAACTTTGTCATTTTTTTTTTTTACATTTTACAGGATAAATTTTTTAATAGTTGAAGTAACACTGTGGTTTGGCATGAATTAATTTGACGAAAAAGAATGGAAAGTTGATTATATTTAAAAATAAATACATTTTTATCATTAATTTTCAATTTAAAACTTACTTATCTACTATTTCTGCTATAGAAGAGTAGAAAAAACATGTTTTAACTATCAATCAAACTATTCTAGTATTTCGCAGAACTAATAATTTGAAAATTTTGATTATCAATATCTCCTTTATTTATTTATTGGAGTTTCCTTTTTTTGCGAGTAAAACATTCCATTTATTGAAGTTACTTGCTTTGCACCCGAGGACATATCGCCGTCCTGATTTATTCGCTTTTTTATATAATGGACTAAAATACGAATAGCTCCCTATTCCTTTCATTCGTGGAAACATCAAGAATATAATACCAATAATTTCTGTCAAACATGTGAGATGTCAAATTCAAAATTATTTTTATTTATACTCTGTAAAACATTAAATTTTATTTTTATTTCAAATTGATAAGCACACAATACACCTTTTAATCTCATTACAGTGCTCGAAATTAAAATTTGACAAACCGGAACGCTAAAAATTATACCAAAAGTGTCCTCATTATATTTATTTGCCTTTCTTTTACACCAATGAAACTTTAATATTATAAGACCAAATGTAGATTTAAGATAAAAGAAAATTCACGTGACGCAACAAAACATTCATACCCGAAAATATTCACATGCAATCAAAAAAATAGATAGAAAATATTATTTATCGTATTATTGTTCTAAAAATGACTCAAAGAGAGGGGATACATGGTACTAATAAACTAAAATATTCTGTGTTTTGCAGTGTACGTGCAATTATTGCATACAGCTTACAATTCACTTAAATACTAAATCAAAGAGAAGAGGCCCCACTAGTAAAATGACCCAAAAGTGCAGTATCGCTTGCAGACACGAGGCTAGCAACATGATCATAAATATGTATTTTTTACGACACGTTCGGCAAAATTTATATCCGATATGAATTTTCCAAGTGCCTTTAAAAACTGGCGGACCAAAATACAACTTTCAATTTCTGCTTGAAACGAATCCTTCCTCTCCATTTCGAGCTCTGAATCTCACTTAAATCCCTAATTCACAGCAAATTAGTTTTCATCATTTATAATATAAATGGGGAATTTTGTACATCCGCCAAAAGTTTGTGACACTTTTTTCTGAAATAAACATTTTCTTAATATGATCGGTTTCAGGATTTGCAGTCATCAGGCTTATACAACATGTAGATAGGTGAATTTGAATGCATAACCTTGAACGTCATCAAATCATCATTTTATTAAGCGGAACATATAACGGATCCTACAGTATAAACATTTATATCATACACTCAAACAGAAATACTGGATAAACGTAATACTTACGATGCGTAGGTATATGTTTCATATACGGTGACCATTCTTTGAAAGATAGTCGATTTGTGACAATCGATTTTTTATAGACTCAGATGCACGACCGATCAAATCACTTTTACCTTATTTTATGAAGAGAAATATTAACCCAACTCTATGGTCAAATGATAACGCTCTAGACTTCTGTGCAAATTCTTGAATATACGCTTACATATTTATGTAAGCGTTAGAATATAAATTGAATCTACTTAATTGCATATCATTTAAAAAAACTTAATATAAAAAATAGGTTGATTCAATGTGTTGTAAAATGTATTATTCAATTAAATGTTAGTTAATATAAAATTAAAATTGGTAACTTTGCTATTCCTAAGAAAGAAAGGAATAAGAAAGCTAGCAATTTTAATTTTAATTGAAATTGAATTTGCACAATGTTACCGCCGAATCCATAGAAAATATAAATGTTAGTTATTTAGAATCAGTTCCATTTATTTTCATTTACCAAACCAATAACTGAATAAGCTTTGAACGTTAATACATTTTTTGCAAGTGAAGTCAACAATATGTAACTATATACTTTGTTCGTAAATTCTCCTTTAAGATGTAGGTTAAAATAAAGAATACTGACATGCCTTAGGTGAAATTGGCAGCTGATATAGATTCTTGGTGCCATGGTGGCACCATGTGGTGACCATATACTCAAAATATTGCTAATTGCGTACTTTAAAAAGAAAAATACAGTGCATGGCATTACAGCTGACGCCAATGCGCCATGTATTTCGAACATACTTTGCCAAACATAAAAAGATTATCTGTAAATAATGATTAATATACATCTTAAATGTGGACTCTTTCTTTCTCTAAACATGATTTTCTAGGGGGCTTTGATAATATTATAAGCATAACTCCTCAAAAATGGATGTACCACACAAGACTTGTCATTAGTTTATACCTACTCATATTATAAACTTTCATTTAACTAGCCTTGAAAATATGACAATCAACTAACGGGTAACAACAATCTTAATTTTGTAAAAAATAGCCCACACACAGTTCAGTCCAGAAAAAATATATATCTCAATCAAATCTTTCCGCGTTTTTTTTTATTATATCATCAATACCATTTCTAATCTACTATTGAATTATATTTATTATCTCTCAAGTTCTTTCAAAATATTTTATTGCTCTAAAAAACTTGGTGACTTTTATGGTCACAATACTATCACACATTCAACATATCATTACAGAGATGATATCGTTAATACACAGATGCTATTAATTCACTAACACCGGTTTGACATTACTCTGTAGACACAGACTAACACCAATACATCTGTCTACCAGACAAATATTTTGATGTGTGCGTGACTTGTTTTAGGGTCACTGTTATAAAAGAAATGCCATAAAGGAATGTTTACACCAATTCTTATTAGTAATATTATCTTATATGGGTGCTTAATGGAATTCATTCTTCCATTAGATACACAGTTCGTAGTATTTTATATGGAAATGTCTAAACTGTGTTTAAGATGATTCAAGAATTGATTTACCGAAAAGTTTTCACCAAAACTATTTCAAAAATCATTTTTAAAGGTTATGTTAGATTTATCGCAAGGTAAAAAAAACATTGTATTTAGTGATACGATAATTATCTCATACAGTTGATAGCTATTCCAGCATAAAAATAATAATTAAGGTGAAAGAAAGAAATTATTTTAAAATTTCGCTTAAATAATGCATTCATATGACGCTTTTCATGTGAAGATATGTGTGGACGGCACTTTGTTCGTAACATTTCGCGGTTATTCAAAGCGTCGCACTTTCTCCCAAATGATTCAAACATTGGACATGAACAATTGGTTAGTGTAGTTAATAATTTCTTCTACCAGTTATTTTCTTAACGTCAAATAAAACAGTATATTAGTAATTCACGGTATAGAATAGATTCTATACATATTTAGTTTGGGGGAGGGAGATTACAATTTGACTTTGTCGCCTTGTCCCAGAATCAAACTTATTCAATAGTTTTTCGACTTTCGATTATTCTGGATTCTAATTATGGTGAATTTTACATTTATTGCATTTTATGATAAGACAACAGCATATTTTATTGGGTATCTGCAAATACCATAGACTGTTCGGTGGTCTTAATTTTCACAAGATCAATAACTAATAATACGATATTTATTAAAAGTGAGTAATACATAAATCTAATATTCTAAAGTTTAAACTGAAAATTCTGAAGTGTAAAAAAACTTATAAAAAAAATATAGTAGATATTTGTAATTCTATAGTTATTATAAATAGCTCTTGGCTGTGTATTATGGTACATATGTATTACTGCTAACTAATAATGTGACACCGCCCCGTACTTATGGGGCGGACAGGGGTCTTCAAAACCAATCTGCAGACTCGTTCTATTAATGCAAATTTAATATGTAATATCTCTCCTGAGACGTTCAAGAGTAGTTTGTCATATTTGTTTGGTTGCCGTTGTTTGTTTACAGTTAGAAGTGGGCGAAGGGCTTGCGATCCTGCAAGGCATTCAGTCGCCTCTCGGCCTTTCCCTGAGGGAGTCGTCGGCCGACGAATCGGCGACTATAGTCCACCGCTTGCTAGTGAAACCACTTAAAGAGTTTTAAATTTAAAAATGTGTATTTTAAATTTGTTTGTGTAACTGTCTTCAAGGAATTTATAAACTAACTGCAATTAAAGAGAAAGTATACTGAATACGACCGGGTTTTAATGGAAGACGAAGGAACCTGTGAATCATCCTTTGTCCCACGCCGAACGCGGGCTGTGAATTGTGTTGACCACCGCGCCCCGCTTCTCCCCGCTCCTCCACCTTCCTCCCTCGAGCGGCGAAACGTTTCTTTCATACTCTCTCAAATGCTAGTGATGAGTGACACCGGTCACGATCATTATAAAAGCTTGTAAGTCGTACAAAACAAAATGTGTCTTATTCTTAAAATATAATGCCTTTCCACAAAGACAGAAGACAGTAAACATCTTAATAGTGTTCCACATGTAAATTATAATAATATATAACGTATCATTACTTATACTTTTATATTATTATATATACTGACATTTTGTAAATATATGAATTAAATTGAAACATGAAGTCCTACGTTCAATATTGGTTCGGGACTTACTATATTATCCACCGCCATTTGTTACAAACAACTGTAAAATATTGAAGTAGGTTGCAACATTATACACCTGTGTCCGCACTTCCATCTCTTTCCAACGCTTGAAACACTCTTCGTTTTCTTTCTCTTTTCATCTCTCATACATCTTCTACTTCCAATTATCAACTTCAGTATCAAATCTAATCTATTTATACTGATTTACGACGTTATTCACAATTTGCCGCCAATTTTTGACACATTATAAAATCCATGGCGACCATTTGAGGACAACCGCCATTTCGTGATTCAAATTAAGAACCAAACAAGATCGATTGTTAATTTTAAGTAAAGAACTATGTACCACTTTTTAATATACTTTGATTATTTTGTATATTTGATTAAAAATATCAACGTTTATATATTTTTATTTAATCAACTACTTGTTTCAAACAAATGGACTTAGATGTGTTCATTAGTAGGTTCATGAGATATCTCGCTCGCGCAAATTAGTTTAACATACTTTTTTATGATTATACACGGTTTTACTTCTCACTATGTAAATACCAATTCAATATTTTTTCAATTCTTTTTACTATTTTATGACGAAACTGTGTTTTGGCTTTATTTATGAATCGATATAATAATTACATGAATCGTCATCATTTATTATCAATATATTATCGTCGGTTTAAAATACAATATCTACGACTGAGAAAAGTGTTGAGGAAGGATATTGACTGTTTCATACATTTCATTAATATAATAAGGAAAAAATAGCAAAGTTTTTAGTTCTACAAGAACTACAAAATGTGGTTGATAAATCTTTCGGCATCACAATATCGTCAAAACTATTCTTAGACGAAATTTTGTTCGACCTTTTAAATACTAACTTAGTAAAATATACAAACTTTTTGATTAATTCATAATATAATAGCCTAAATGAGATTAACTATATTTCGTCTCAGGGATACTCAAAATCAAACATTCTGCTTTTTCTATTAACTTATAAAATAGTATGCAGCTATTTTTTTAATTATCTTCTTTTCTTTTACCACGAACGTTTCCTATTCGGAGCGTTTGGTTACCATACACTGTCCAGTGGATTCTCTATCTTCCAATCCCTGTGATTCCACCGAAGCCATGCCAGCTCTATGGAGTAGATTCTATGGGACCGGTAAGAAGAAGAGACAAGCAAGTGTCACTTTCCAAATCCAGGTTAAAATTACAAAATCAATTACAATCAGTGTAGGCAAAATCATATCCGAATATACAAAAGCTTTTGTGTATCAGATTTAGACCTCGTGTACTTAAATTTTTTTTATTTTTGACGTTTTGTATACCTTTAAATGCGTGTACTACATTCTCCATCTAGCAAAAAATGATATTTAAAATATCCATTACACATTTTATCGACATAATAATAGCTACCATGCTTAGTCCTGGCTTAATTTCTTGATTTCTTCAAGGTTAAAATACAATGTATAGTATTATGTCGTCTAGTTAAAAAATGTCGCAGAACATGTTGTTAAATTAATACTACACGTTGGTTAATATAATATAAATATGATATAATTGAATTTGTCACGCACTTTTGTCACTATTGCCAGACAGAGCCTGATTCGGCTAAATGTGTATTATTTGTGTTTTAAAAATATGTCGCTTACATCTATAAAAACGAATAATTAACCCATGGTATTCTTAATAAATACGTTCTATTAAAATAAGAATTCAATGGGTTCTGTAGTCGAATTAAGTCAATAGTTTTCTACATTTGCTCGAGTGCGTTGTGCTCGTCACCACCTACTAAGGCTTAATTTCTTCTTTAGAGGGCGTGCTTCGCAGCGCAACAACGTTAATCATGTTCATTCTATGTTATAAATTTTCGAGTGAAGTAAACAAGGACTTGAATAATCGAAACGCTTTTATCCGTTTAAAACCAATATTACTCTTTAGGACGATGTTAATTTATGAATGCCGTTTTTCAAATAGGCCTTAGATGCAACTAAGTCGGCATGTCGAACATATAACTATATAATTATAAAGCTATAGTTCAAGTTTTCGTTTTAATTTAAATAATAAACTACATAAAATAACAGTTGAAATTCAAAGCGAAGCCACGGTCTGCTTTTAAATATGAACATCTCAAATTATTTTTATTGCTTTTCTTTACGTATTATTATCATTTTAATATGAGTTATAAATAATTACACTTTGGATTAGATAGTATTAACTTAGTACACTCAAACTTTGATTTTAATAGTTTCTACTTAGTCACGGATTCTTTTAACAAAGTGAGTTAAGTTGTAGTAGATTATGTTAGGGTTCTTCTGGTTTGGTTCGTGTAATGTATTCTAATGCGTGGACAAAGACCATATAGGCGACCTAATATAGGGTAGAGTTGCGACAAATACATATTTTCATTTCATTGTTGCTTCGTGCAACTATCAATTTTAAAGTGTGAGTTTTCGATTTCAATATTTCAATATTGAATGAAAACTTTTCTGTCTATGTGAAAATATTTTTTCGTTACTGTAATATATTTCTTCAATGTTAAAATATATTTTATTATGTGGGATCACTTTATTATTAGTGAAAGAATTTGTTTTTTGTGGAATGTATTTGTTATAAGTGAAAACTATTTTTTATGAAAGTTAATATGATCTAAACAAAAGTGTATTTAAATGGAAGCATTTTAATATTATTTGCTTTCAATTTATAATCGTAGTATATTGTATGCAAAATCCTTCAAACCACAGAAAGTTCACTTAACAATATTTTGTCACCCTCGCAATATGTCTGCATCGTCTTAAATAAAACAAAATACTTAACACCTCATTAATAAAGTGAAGAATGTGTTGTGGATTATTAATTGAGTAAATTGATTAAACATAACAATCATTTTATCGTAACGATAGTGTTTTGGCCAATTGATGTAACCCTCAAAAAATACGAAAATGAGTTAACGATTGGATTTCATTTTAAAGACGACAGAGCAGGTCTCAGCCAAATGATGTAAATTAGAAAAATAATTTGACCACTTTTTGGAAGGGAAACATCATTTTACATTGGTTGATGGTTTTAAAGCTCTGATCTCCCTACTTGATGTAAGCCACTGCTATAGCGATACTCCCTACGTATAGTCCCATATCTGCAAACAACAGAATTTACAGGAGTGCATTTCAAAGATTCATAACGCAACTCACCATAATATAGTGTTTTCGATAAAAACATTTTTTACTCTCTCCTGAACAATTCAAATTTTGAAGGTTACACCTATTGGCCAAAACACCGTCGATAATATCAATTCGCCTACTATCAAATTGCAACACAATCCATTGACATACTAAAATATATATCAAAGGATAAAAAACCTCAAATTCGTCGATATCACCACAATTACCATTAATTATATAGATGATTGCCACCAATCATCAATTAGTGTCTTCCTAAAATAATAACTTCATAAAGACTGCAGACCATAGACAACTAAAAGCTTTTATTATGTTATATGCAACGGTTTATTTGAAGTTATGGTGTTTTTTTACTAAAACTTCTTCAAAAATGAATTATCACTTTTGCTGGGCCTAATAACACCTGGATATGATTCTGAATAAAATTATCTTTTATCATAATGAGTATTCATAATACCAAAAGTAAATAATACGTTATAATATTATTACATTGTAACCGATGCGCTTTTTTGTTTCAATTTTTTAGCTAAGTGTGTCATCTCAGCAGATCAGAATGTTGCTGGGCAACTTTTTCACTGCTACATAATCAGATCTTATAAAACCCCGCATAATTCAATCGATGAAATGTTTTAATATTTATCAGCTTACATACTTAAATCAACGTTGTGACGAATTCCAATGAAACAAATTTATTTACTGTAAATATTACTCAAAAAATCGTGGGACAATTAGTTGTAACACTATAAAATCGATCAAATTAGCAAATATCACAAATGATCGTTACTTTATCTGCTTATGGTACCTAAATATAATCAAAGGTTACATAATAATATAAACTATGCAACAAACATTTTAGTGATCTTTTAATGTCGAATGTGTTTATTTTGTTGAATATTGGTTGAACGCGCTGGACGTGTTTAAATGTCCAAGACTTTATCTCGTATTTACGGCCGAGCTAGAAGGAAACACTTGTGGACATATGCTTTGAAAAATAGTTCGAAATTTTAGATAGAGAAATTAAGCAACAGATCATGAAAATGTCAAGTAAAACACAAGGAAATATAATTTTGAAAAGAGCTCTCGATGTTCAGTCTTTCGAATTTGAGCTTTGAACTGCCGATACGCAGCATTAATCGTCAGCCCTATGTGTTACACATACTTACGCGGCTACGCACTTGCTTGTGTGAGTTTTGGCGGTGTATATTAAAACTGGCCGCAGCCAGTTTATTTTTTAGCTTCTTCATTTTCTTCGATTTATTTTAGCGAGAATGCGACTAGTTTAAATTTAAATTATTGATATTTTGTACACTTCCATGTATTTTGTCACTAACGACCCGGGTTTCGCCTTTCGGCATCTTCAGACATTCGAGCGCACGAATCGTCAGTTCGAGTCCATTCGTGCGCTCGAATGCCTGAAGACAAAATACATGGAAGTGTACAAAATCTTAATAATTCAAATTTGATATTGAAATTCCATCAAGCACCCTCAGTAGATGTCTTAAATTATGCGACGAGTTTAGTTTACTTCTTGAGGTATTTGGGGTAACTGATATATATTTCACATTCTCCATTCTCCATTTTTTACTGTTGTAATTGATTTATTTTTAACCATAGTGAGCGTTTTAACAGATCAATTGACTGAAAATAAATTCGTGCGAAAACGGCTCACGCTGTAAGGGTTTATTACCAGCTGTTTTCCTGATGCCTCTATGCATATAAATAAGTCAGCTCTACTTACAAGCAAATCTTTCGAGAATGTAATTTAACAATGTAAGTAATTTGGAAATCCATCTCTTCTCCTTTTTATTCTGTTACACGTGGAGTTATACAAACAATATGGAGTTATTATTTTAAGTTCATATTTAATTCCCTTAAACATGTAACTAGAACGAGTTCATACGACTTTGGTATTCAAAATATTTAAATTTTAGCTTACATGCTCCCGATTTCTATCTGGTCGCCCATAATAAAACCGTTCCAGCTTTTTGGATCTACACCATGTGTTTAATTAAATTCCATATAAATAAATATGCGATCTTTGACATATCGTTTTTTAAGAATTTCGCTACAACAAAAAAGAGATATCAATCAAGAAATGCCACGCTATAAACAACAAAATTTGGAATACGCAAATTTGAGACTCTTGTGATACCATCGATGAATGCAGCTCGAAAGTTTATGAAAATTAGTTGTTTCTGTCTACATGAAAGACATTTAAAAATAAATAATATCGCTGCATCAGCCCTAGTGTAAGTCATTTGGAAGTTCATCTTAAATATGGACTGTTTCTCCAATAGTAAGATTTCGCAAATTAAAAAGCTATTTTTTCAGAATATTTCATATTCTATTTGTTTATCAATCGATCGACAACATTATGAAGAATTTAAATAGAATACGATGTTCATAACTGTAAAATGAAAGTATGTTTAAAATCATTTGCTTTATATAGAGAAGATATTTTAATAATTAATCATACAATATACCGATAAATATTAGTAATCTAGGTTGTATTCCACTTGATTTTTGATTTCTAGTGTTCAAACTGCTGTAAATAAGCACCAATGTAGTATCGAAATCGCCAGTGAGATCATCGCATATTTGTACTGAGTCTTGCCTACTTACTTTTCTCATAAAGTCTTTATTAAAACTCTGCCGGTAATGCAGGAAACTGTTACCGACATACCATTACAGATCGTAACATTAATGATGGCCGATGACATAGATGTCATTTTTTAGACCTTTTTATTCCGCCGTATGATCATAAACGCAATGCTCCGATTGTGGTCGGCTCCTATTAGCGATTGAAATTTGAAAATAACGATTGGATGGAATTAATTGTTATTATCATCATTTTCTCAGAGCAGAAAAAAACTTATTTCATTAAACTAATAGATTGTTTAATTAGATTGCGTCCCAATTCCCACACTGTTTTTATGCATTATTTGAGATAGCTGCTTAAATTATGCACTAGTACTTGGTGAAAATATACAACAGAACTAAAATACATGCATAGAATTACAACTAATGCCAATGCGCCATAAATTCAACAATAAATTATCGTACATATTTAAAAACACAACATCGAATATAATTTAAGCAAAAAAAAGTCAAAAAATATACTAAAAAAAATGTAAAAAATTAATAAAGCTTATCGCTGAATATGTGAACGTTTTTAGGTGGTTCTATTGATCTGCCGTATAGCCCTTCCAACTGGCCCCCCATATAGCTCAATCGATTAATAAGTTTTAGTGGGAAAATGGCGCTGGAAACATGTGGAAGTTGAAGCAGAAGATTAAAATCAAAGAAGATCTTCGAAAGTGAAACGATAGCATTCTCAGAAGAAATTTGATTAGTAAATCATTAATAAGAAAAACATATTTATATTACTATCAAGTTATTGTCGTATATTTTCGATGGATTCGGCGGAAATTTTGTGAAATTTCATATGGAGATGTCTTTCTTATTACTTTATTAATGTATTTCAACAATAATGCTCACTTCTTATCAATGAATTAGGCATCAAATTTTCCGATAACTGTCGTAATTTTGTTTTTTCTTTGTTGAATTATTGTACAACATTTTTGTATGGACATCTGTGATGTACAAATTCCTCTTCGATCAATTCGATCATAAATCGGGAAGTAGCGGGAGCGATTAGCTACCCAATAGTCCTCTCTTAGCCCCCTCCTTCTATCTATACTGTATTCAATTAAGATAAGTATAGTGAATGATGAACAATCACTTTTAAGGTGTTAACTGTCGATTCTTGGTGGAAAGGCAATATATTTTAAAAATAAAATACAGTCTGTATGTACTACTACCACATGTTTATAATGATGAGGACCGGTTTTGTTCATCACGAGCATTATCAACTGATCCTGAAACCGGTCCTGAAATTAGAAATTGTGTTTTATTTTTAAAAAAATAGATTAGCAAGCAGTTATCGTTAAACAACTTATTTTGATATAAGTTCCATTCGCCGTCCATATTCTCCGTATTCGGATCGAACATGGTTACAAAAATAAAACTTTCACACGACACAAGAGAAATCTTATTCTGAAATATTACTTACCTTTTAATCATATTGCCAAGAGTAATATCATCAAACATTTCAATTATAGTGATATGAACCCAATCGAAAAAATGGTTAACAGAGACCACCACCATAATGACAAATCCTGCCAATTCATACATACGAGAATGATTTTTGTACGTTTTGTTTCAGGCATATAATCTCGTAGTGTAGTGGATATTTCGTTCTAGTCTAATCATTTCTTTATTGCCTATGAAAGTTAAAACCGAACACCTTGTTATGACTCTGTACTTAATCTAATCTCGGACAGTTAAGCCACAATTAGATTAGCCGTTCGTCTGTTAAGTAGGACTGAGTTATTGAATATCAGCTGTTAGAAAGCAGTGGTTCTGATTTCATCCACTCGCCACAACACAGAACACAGCTAGTAAGTAAATTATAAAAATACGCGACATTAGATAAAAATACGATTTCTAATCTAACCACGTCTCATTTGCATGTCTCTATTGGTCACCTTGTTTTACCGCTATGAACACAGTGTGGAACATGAGGTAAAGGAACTATTATATTTATAATAATATTTCAAGATTAAAAATGGACTCCACATTTTTCCATTGAGGTTCACGGTAAAGCGCCAAGAACTTGCTGGATTAAAGAGGAACGGCATGATTGCCTGATCAAATCTAGATTGAAAACGAATCTTCGGTAGTTTAAACAATACAGTGAGAAATTAAAGAATAATATTGTTAAACATTAAATAACGATAGGATATAATAACAAAGTATGTAGTTCTCCAAAATATGAGTAGGTAGATGATAGCAATTTCTGAACTAGGTCTGAGGATGGCGTCAAGCTGAAATAGCTATCAAGTACCTAATAAAATTTTGTAGAACTAAATACTTTGTTATTTATTTAACCTATAATAATGGGACACGCAGCTGTACACGATCAAAACCTAATGCCATTTTTTCAACGCTTGTATTCTACCTGTGCTGCTTTACGGTAGCGAATCATGGTACCTGACGAAGTCTCAAAAAAACCGTATACTGAGCTTCAAGAATAGATGCTTGCTTCGAATATTAGGGGTGAAGTTGTTTGACTACGTGAGGAATTCGGAGACCGGACCGGGCAAAGCCCTGTCACATTGGCGGTTATGGAGAGACGTTGGAACTGGCTGGGTCACGTGCTGCGGATGCCTCCGGAAAGCCTCATTCCTGCTTGCCTCTTCTTCCGACCTGTGGGATTCCGGCGTCCTGAAAGACCATCGGGTACTATCCATAGGATGTACTCGGCGGAGCTGAGGGACTCTGGCATGTGATGGGAGGAAGTAAAGCGATTGGTGGGTGACAGGGATTCATGGAGATGCCGCGTGGTAGCCATATGCTCTACATAGGGAGCAAATATGGAAAAAAGAAGAGATTAATAAGCCTTTTAGAGTTAGCTGTTTTCTCTGCTAACAACAGTAAAATTAATATAAAAAATGCATTTTATCCCGCCAATATTTCGATTTAATCGCGTTTATGATTTCTTACGTACCGTGCACCCACTTATTTGTACTTCTTCCTTCATTAAACGTCTTTCCGAGAAGAGAGAAAGTGTTAAAATAAAGCTGAGGTGACAGATAAGCGATATTTCAAACGTAAAATAATAACTATAAAACCTCCACGAAATTATTTATATCGATCTCGTCTAAATTGGTCAATTTGGCATGCGCCTTAATGCTCCGTTGACTAAACGCGTTTTATCGAACAACAAATTGATTGTTCTAGTTTCCGACACAAGCTTCAAAGATTCATTTTTTGGATTAGAATATTTTCGCTTCAAATATAAGCAACATAAAATTTGAAATTATCCATCAACTTTGATTTACGAAACAAAGCGGGACTTATAAATATTATATTTTGCATAAACTTTAAATTATGTTACTTTTGCCACATTCGTATCAACAAAGATTACTTTCTTTAGACATATTAACAAAATTAATTATTTTTACTTTTCAGAGATGGCCGCGTTTGATCTGCACCGTCTAAATTATAACAACAATGGAGCTACCATAATTTTTTACTCACATAAAAACTTTTCAATGAACCCATTTCCACTATCAGTATTTTTATACCCAGTTTATTTACGCATACATTTTGATCAATAATTCAATACCATCACTCTGAATATTGCAAACATAATAATTATTCTACCTCATCAAACCCGTATTTATAGGCTTTCTGCATCATTTGAATACCACTAGATACAGTCCATTACAATTATATCCATAAATCATCATTATATTGTCCTTTTCATATTGGTTTGACAACGCACCTCACTTCAGCTACATAGATGATCCCTGATGTATTATTTATCAATGAAAATATCAAAAGCATAATCAGTCATTGAACAGTTTACTTCTTTGAAGTAAAGAAATAATTTTATAAATAAGCACTGAGCAAAAAATCAACCTATCAATTTTAAAATGGATATTCTATCAACAAATTTTACAGCGATGGTATGCCAACATTACGTATTCGAATATCTTTTCAGTAAAAAACATTTTTTTTCCTGAGACATAATTAATGACCTTTGCTATTTAAGATAATATTCAAGCGTCCAAATGCACTCCAGTTCATAGCTTTAGTCTACAAACAATTAACCACGGCCAATTAAAAAATTTGTAGTTTTCCTATAATGATATTAATAGTGGAATGTATTTTCGAAGGAGGCTGGGTTTCCGGCACAACAATTATGACATTAATTACGTTGATTAAAAGATAATTACAAACAATATGAAAAATTCTATGCGAATGTAATCCTTGATTAGTGTGGGAGAAAATAAGTAGATTTTTATGCATTACGGTACATGGAAGCAAATAATAAAGCATGACACCGCAAAAACAAAACGACTAATTCAACATCATTGATAAACAATAATTTCACTTCCCATGCAAAGTCACTTTCGTCGACCCAGTCACCTATTGCTGAGAATATTCAACTTTTGGGAATCTGACACCATCTGTTTTTCGTAAACGTTACTAATTTAATTTTCAACACGCATACCTGTTAAAATTTTCTGTTGTTTTGTGAATTTCTACCAAAACCCCTTAATAAAAAGTGGAGATTCTCCACTTAAGATTATTATAGTTAGCAAATACCAAATCGAATGAGAAGGTCATAAATCTTCGAAATCAAATTATGCTAATTGTATGGTAAAAAGAGTTTTTAATTTGGTTTGTCCGTTGTTAATATATTGAAGTATATTATTAAAAAATAAAAAGAACACATTAATATGCATATCTGGGTTTCTTTCTAAGATAATTAAACAAAAAAAACGGTGAGTAGTAAAAGAAAATCGTTATTTTAAATTAATCATTCGATGTCACTTGTCGATTATTGGTCGAAAAACATAACAATAAATATTGTAGAAATAAAACACAATATTCTGTAGTAAGTACCTACCTATAGTAAAATGATCCGGATAGATTTCCCACGTTCAGTGAGTATTTTCAACTGAATATGTTGACTTCCTTCTGGAAATGAGGATAGAATAATACGAAATTACTGAATACCAAATCTAAAACTTCTCGCGGCACGCTGTAATTTGTAACCGTCACCATCCGCTACGGATGTACAGCCCTCTACTGAGTGCATACCGTAACACGGCATAAACTATTGTTTTTGGAATGTTTTTGAAGCCGTCGTTAATGAAAACTTAGTTGTTATTCACAAAAGCAACTTTGACAATAAACACAATCGATTAAATTTCATATGTTAGCACAGCATAAATTTTGTAAATCTTTAGAATTTTAAATATTGATTATAAATTTTTAGAGATGAACTTACATCCAGCTCGATAATGGTGTCTTTCTTGTAACAATAATTTTTCATAATGTAACGTAATGCGGTTTTGTAATATATAAACTCTTTAATGAAAGTAAATAATTTTGCCTACTCATCCATTTTGAAGGAATTCGATCACCGTAGGTCTCTCTTTCAAACTATTATATATATTATGGACCTGGTCTGGTTCAATATAACGATTAGCTAAAAATGATACTAGCTTTAATAACGTCAACGCCAATATGTATGTATTATAGATAACGGGTCAGACCGGACTACAGTTTGAGAAACATTGACCTACAGTGGGGCTACTTCGAGACAGAGTACAGCCAGTCAGTGTAACGCTAGCCTCGAAAGCTACATTCGAGTTCGAGACCTTCCACACTCTTGTGCGAACCGCTGCTCACTGGGTTACTTCACTTCAATACCATATGGCATTACTTCCTCGGGAGATGCATTCGATATTAAATACTGTGACCATTAATTAGAGAATTTGAGTAGGTAACATACGTAATTAAATTTGAATTCTCTGAATCCATTTATGTTTTTAGATCATCTCAACAGAAGCATTTCTACTATAACTGCCTGTTACTCAAACTCTTCTTTTTCGGAAAAGGTAAGAATAGAAGAATAGGCCTAGTAGAGAACTCCAGAGAAACTGTTCGTACTAGATTTCGAACCCGTGAACACCGCAACCGAAACTAACACACGAAAACAGACTGTTTTAGGATCGCATGTGTGTGGAAGAAAATTTATACAACATACACATCTATGCCTTCCAACAATTATACATAAATCAATTTATGAAACTGCCCGTACTGAGAATCGAACCCGTAAACACCGTAACCGAAGAAAACGATGGTATCTACTCGGCTACAGGCTATACTAGTACATAAATAATATAATTTATTTAATACCAGTGAGTACCCGGCATGCATTGCAATGCCACTCAAAAAAAAGAAAGGGTTTGTGTTTTAATTCTATTTATTGAACTGCTTTTGGATTAGAGGTCTGCACAGGCTGAAATTTCATAGACTTACCCGGTTCGAGCCCATCACCTTCAGGTCTGGCCCGACCCGAACCCGAGTTTCAATATCACACTTGTTATAACACAATATTTTTGTTTTTCGTCTGGTGCGTACACGAATAAATCAGAAGGTTTTTCCTAGATGTCCCCTTCACGGGTGTATGCACAACAACTCACCGAAGTTTCATCGAAATCGTATGAATGGTAAAGGAACGCGTAAAGGACAAACAAACATTTATTTTATATAATATTTTGCGGCATGATCACAGTAAGTCCTTCCGTAGTTTAAGAGCCTATAAGATCCGGACAAACCAACAAACAGACATTCATTTTTAAATTTTAATATTGTTTACGGGAATACTAAACCACATAATAAATCACACTATATATGAAGATCAAGTGATTTCAGTTTTCAGTAATCATTTTCATCAGTTTATGGTACTTCTAATTCTGAAAACAATATAAATAACATGTTTATATATTTTATTTTAAAATAAGCTGCCATAATAAGTGTATCCTACGACAGGTAGGGGTAGGTAAGGGGAGTTATAATATATTTCAGCATATTCACAAATTGGCTATTGCAAAAGAAGCATCATACGAAAATATCCCAGAAATGATAAAAAATCAATCCATACTAAGATGTCGACGCCCGTGGCGCAGTTGGTAGCGTCGCTGGCTACGGTTTCGGATGTCTCGGGTTCAAATCCCGGCGCGGACGGTTTTCATAAATTAATCTTTCAATCGATTTATGGATTTCTGTTCTAATTGAAGACATCGACTGAGGGTGCTTGATTGAATTTCAATATCAAATTTTGGATTATTGAGATTTTGTACACTTCCATGTATTTTATCACTAACGGCCCGAGTTTCGCCTTTCGTGTGCTCGAATGCCTGAAGATGCCGAAAGTCGAAACCCGGGTCGTTAGTGACAAAATACATGGAAGTGTACAAAATCTTCATAATCCAAAATTGGATTTCTGTTCGTAGTTTGAGTCCTCTCTCCCACCCATCCCATAATCACGGGGCATAGAGAGAGCGATTAGCTAACCACTAGTCCTGCCTTAGCCCTATTCTTCTATCCCTACTCTCTTCGAAAAACGAGAGGTTGAGCAACAGAGTAACAAGCAGTTCTCATAGAAAAATTCTGTTAAGATACCTCCATTAGGAGACCATATGCTCCACATTGGGAGCGGACATTGAAAAAAAATATTTTAGCCATATCCGCTCCTTATTCGGAGCATACGGCCTTCACACGGTTCCTCTAAGATTCTCTTTCCCCGCCAGTCTTCTTGCTTCATCCCAGATCATCCCAGGGTCCCATAGCTCCTCCGAGTACATCCTATGGATGGTCATCAGCGGCCTTCGAGGGCGACGGAATCCACCCAATTGGTAAAAGAGACAGGCAGGATTCAGGCTCCCCTGGGGCATCCGCAGCACATGTCCAAGCCAGGTCCATCGTCGCTTTTTTATTTTTACTAAATATGTCATATTTTGTTAAATCTTTACCTACAATTATTTTGAAGTAAATTATTTAATTTATAATGAAATATGGTCACCGTACCTAAAGTTGCTACTTGCTGAATGAAGATTTATTTACCTTTAAACTCAAAGTATGTAGATACTCGTCAACACTGGTAATTTATCTATCCTAGACTTCGAACCTGATGACCTCAGGTTCTAAAACTACAGAGCTTTCTAACGAGTATTGGTACATATTATTATCTTAGTTTTAGAACAAGTTAGTTCACAATGAACGAAAATTTCTCCTAATCAAGAAATGCATACTAACATTTTTTAACTACGAATTGTTTAGTTAAACCAGCTGTTACAAACTATTAATACATTCGTTTTTTAAATTATTTAATTATTTGATATTGTGACTTACGTCATCTCACACGTTAAATAACTACCATTGATCAAATAGATAAACAAATCAACTTAGTATCTTTTCTTTTGCCACATTCAATATGTATGTGATACATTTCACCACCACGCCCAAGTCCAAGATTCTCACTAGCTATTCATTCCTTCTCTACCCTAATCACAATAACATTTCTTATCTCCATTTAATCTACCATATATAGTTTGGAAATTTAAAAAAAAACGTAAGCTTCGACTTCATAGACCAATACAAATATGTTACAATATCGAATGTGTTTAGGCTAATTGATGTAACCCTCAAAATATACGAAAATGAGTTATTGCTCATTTTAAAGACGACAGAGCAGGTCTCGGCCAAATGATGTAAATTAGAAAAATAAATTTACCACTTTTTGGAAGGGAAACATCATTTTTCATTACACACAAAAATTCTGACCCGGCCACTTGATGCAAACATGAAAATTTAAATGAGTACATTTCAAAGAATCATTACGAAACTCAGCATATAATTTTTTCGATAAAAACAGTTTTTACACTCTCCTGAACAATTTCAATTTTTAGGGTTACATCAAATGGTTTTCCATCGAGATGAGATATTTCACTTTATTTCTTAAATATTTCTTGAAATTCATTATTCCAATATCTCTGGAGTATTTTACACTTTTACCAATATACTATTAATATACAGGTATGTGTATCTTAGCAGTTTTCTGTTTTGATATCTATTTAATACTCATTCTTAATACCTTCCATTTTATATATTTTCTTTTAATATTTGTTGAAAATTCAGCACTAAAATAATTTAATTTGGGCCCATCATCTGTCGTTATGGTGTCACATCGTTACTGTGCGACAGGACTCACCGATTTCATTGTTCCTAACTGGACATACCGAAGAATATGATAAATTAAATTTTTATTATAAAACTCTAATTATACTTGTTTAATTCTATGTGATATTTTTTACTGCACATTTGAAATAGGTTTACGGACTCTTGGCTTTGATGACGTTACTGTAACAACTCTGCGTACCACAAAAAAAATCTCACATACCACCAGTGGTCCTCGTACTACCGATATGCAACCGCTGATTGATAATGCATGTAATTCAGTTGTAAAACCTTCCATACAAAGAAGACCAAATTGATCTATTCGCAATATACTTTAGCGAACGATTTTTCGCTACAGAATTTGTAATATAATTTAGAACCTAGAAGTGCGGTGTCACGGAAATTATAAAATTGTCAAGACAAGTATACGAAGCGAATCAACCGGACGAAGTGAAGGTTCAGTTTTTTTTTTATTTTTGGCGTAGATAATCTATCTTCACAGTTAATTCATATCTTTATCGTATTCTTCAAAAAACAGTTTCTCTTTTAAATTCATGACCTGAATCGAGATATGAAATACAATAATACTTTAATTTAGCATAATTCTGTTTTCGAAAGGATTCTTTTATCTTTGTTTTGGATAACTTTCTAACAAATATCTCGCTCTATGTATGATGGTATATTTTGGTTTTTCCAGTGTACAACATAGTAATATAATGGCTATTTAATTATATGAATGCATTTCTCAACATGCATCTGTATTCATAGTAATAACAGTTGCAATCATATATTTTTACATCTAATGAAGTCGTTGTCAAAATGACATATATCTACTTTCATAAACAAACTATTTTATATTCATTCTTGTTTTTCTTTAGTGTTTTAGTGTTTTGTAATTTCAGGTATTATGGTATTAAATATAAAGCTCAAACTGGTCCACTATCGGATTAAGAGATGGTGGTTTTACTCGAGTACCAATATTTAGGGAGTGCCGTCACTAGGGTAGAAACTGATATATCACGCAAAATTTTTCGCAATATAATTAAATTATAAAAATTTAGAAATCAAAATACACAAATCCTTTGATATCTTAGGTCTCTGATAACAATAGTCACTGATTTTTTTACTTCATACTTCACAATTAACATTGACAATATAACAATACTTCGTGATAACTCATTTTCAATGCAAAATTATTTCAATTTTTCATTAGTTATATAGAAAACGAGCGATACAAAAAATGTATCCTCCCCGAATGAACTTAAATGCGCTGTCTTTTAAATCTGAATACATATATTGAAATTTTCATTCATTCAATCGATAATATTTTTTATCGTGTTGTTCTTGTTGCTCAGTGACTAACGCGAACGAATATTCATATTTCAATTGGCATATCTTGGAATATGGCATATTAGGTTTGGGGTGTTTCCAACTCTTAATTCTTTGGACACCAATTAAAACATTTTCCCTTGTAGAAACGAAGTGGGCCTACTGTGTATATATTGTGGAGCGGGCACTATTCAAATATCCAACATGACGCATTGACAATGATTATGATATATTTTTATTAGGTATAGTTTTTAGAAAATATATAAATAAAATCAAATTTATCTTATTGTGCTCTTAACAACAACGTCAAACACTGACACATTTAATATCGCAAAAAAAAAACATATCGCACCTTCTGTTAGAACGTAAAAGATCGTAGTGATTAGTATGCACGTCAGATGCTACCGAAATGTCGCCTCCAAGTTCACACGTGAAGAAATTTCTAAGACATTTTGAGCGTTTCTTTATTCCACAACCGGGATCTAGTTTTAAATTTAGACTTGCTTCTCAAGTTTCTAAAAACTATGTAAAACACCAAACACGGCATTTGTATTAGCACATGTCCTACGTGACCACCAAATCTTTAAAAATTGACATATTTACATAAAAAATTTCACGTTTTTGTATAGACATAACGAAAAAAGATTTGGAAACATATATATTGCATATATATTGAATACAAATATATTGCATTCAGACATTTTAGAAGTCACTTAATTATATAGTAAAATAAACACTTACTTATCTTTTAATTATATCGCATTAAAATGTTGTTTAAAATTATAAATGCTTAGATATTACCTATATTGTAATCATTTTATAAATTGAATTCATCTGAACATGAAGAACTTCAGCAGATCTACCTTTTGTTTTTAATTATCACTTTTTACACTCCATCCAAGTGCAGGTGTTCGTATAAAAAATGATTCCAACGGATAATGTCGCAAAAAATAATAAATTGTCTTTTCCTGTCTATAGCTGATTCGAAATATGAGAGTAAGGGAGAGCACAAAACAAATATTAATTATGTGTACCTATGCATAGAAAAAAATGATGTATGTACATAAATCAAAATAAGTTTCACCGGAAACGTCTTTTATTTGTATAATCCATCGAGTAAGAATTGACAGTTATATGAATTCATTTTTAATATTTTTCAGCGAATCCTGAAATCCCGGGATTATGAGATTGATTAATTCCTTGCAATCCCGGGATTGGAAGCCCTAGTATCAACCAATAGTATTCTGGACAGATCGTTAAATTATATAAATATAATTTCTTGAAAAAGATGTACTATGTTTTTACAATCTCGTAATTTACAAATGTTACATTTAATTTGAAATTTGTCCTGAAGGTTTGTTTTTTAAATATCATTTAAATAAATTTAGTATATTTTATCAGCGAGTCGCAAATTAGACGGAATAAAATATGGTTAATAGAATATAACTTGCATTGTACATAACACATCTACATATATACCCACTTTCTCTCATCTCTCGTTTTACACGGGTTTTAACGGAGTTTAACAAAATAGATTAAAAAAAACGTTCTTCTATCATTTTTATTGTAGATATTACATCAGACATACTTTTTAACACTATATAGATACATATTTTGTTGATAAAGATGATTCTATCACAGTTCCGAAAATTGACGATTGAAGGTAGAAACATTTGTGTTGCTTCAAACAATAGAGCCTTTTCGGTCAGCCACCTTAACACGGTCAACACATGTTTTAACAAAGCGAGGGATAATTTTGTCACTGAATCGGGTTATTCCAATTTTATGATTATTTAAATAGTTGTATTGGAGTGCGCACGAAACTTAGAAGAGAGCGTGTAGGATTTCAAAATGCTGCGCGCGCGCACGCGCGCAGCTTAGAGGGCTCATTGCTTAGGAGCTACTTTTCAATTTAATAGTTTCTCGGGATCGACTTCTAATATGATTCTTATACGAAATTTTATTTTAGGTTTTTTTCCTTCTTTAAAACTTAAAAAATGTTTATTTTAAATGCAAAATATTATTACATTAGTATGTGATTAATAATTAATTTAATTACAAAATAAATAAAATTTTGTATTTCCGTATATTTTTAACATAATACTTATTATTATTTTTATTATATATGTACATATATATAACATATATTTCATTTTTGAGAGAGTAAAAAAATAACAAAGAAATTATGCAGTTTTTTATTGATACAATAATACAAATGTTAAATTTAATGATATATTTGACTTTGTGTATCGTTGACAATCTGCAGATAATCTGGTTGATGACCACTTAGCACGAATCAAGTCGAGTCGAATGGTCCGATCGCCGGGATTTTATTTTTCATCGTCAGCTGTAAATATATTCATATAACAAAATATACTTTTTTCTACGAAAAAACAAGTTTTTGGGATAGACCAAATTTTGCTTTGAGATCGACCGGTTGGGCATCTTTGCTCTAGCTCTAGACCCTCTAGGGTTATCGTATTTCTATGTTGTGCGAATTGATTTATGTACTTGTTTCCAAATACGTAATTTCTGAATGTATGTTGTGTGTTCATGCTTTCTAACTTATACTATCTGATCTCAAAAACTGGATGCAGAGAGAGTGATCAGTTAACTTATATTACTTTCATAGTAGGCGGCAACTATTGAAGATTATAAGTCTTTCATCAACGAATCAAACAATAAAATAGATTATTAGATTAATCAAAGCGTATTAATTAAATTATCGGTGTTAATCAGTTAGTAGGAAACAGTCGAGTCTTACCGGTTGTCGCGTTGATATTGATTTATTTATTGAGGCTTAGTTATCATATCAGATTCCTCTAAACAAAGGTTATATGGTCAATTCCATCTAGCCTAATCGCTTTTCATTTCTTTCAATGACTATCAATAAAGCCGTGAATTAAATTAACATTATTTGTTTAAGCACGAGAAAGTTCATGTTTATTTATTTATCTGCAATAAATAATATTGATATATTTGCTATTGACATTGTAATGCGAAGAGTGAGGACTTGAAGAAAGTTGTTCACCTGATTATGCGTCCAGCACTTCACACTTTTACAGTGGGTTATACTTATAAGGTGGTTTGAATGCAAAAATAGTCTTGACCTTGCTAAATAAAGCGTGTAGTATTTTGCATAATGAGTCGTTATTTTTTTGACGAATTAATATAAAGTTTTAGGAAAAAAAATGTTTCAAATTATTTTTAACATATATTATGTTCAAAATTATGTCTGTCTAATATTTACAACAATTGAAAAACTAATTCGCAACATGTGTTATGCGTATTTATATCATGTATTTCTTTCTTATCTCTGGAAACGTATTTAACAAACTTAAAGATGCCAGAGATAGTTTATCGTTTAACACTATTCATTGTTTGGCCGCATTACCTATCTGCACAAAACTCTTGTAAATAATGATGTGTAAAACGTCAGGAAGAGTTTTTTTTTATTAAGGGTGTGTGAATAATATTACCTTTTGCTTTATCCTATTTACTCTTAAAGCACGCTCGCGTTCAATTTGATTGCCCGAAGAAAAATTATGTCTTACCATGTATTTGTATCAGCTAATTTGAGACCGAAATGAAAGTAATGCCGTTCTCTAGAAGGTTAAACTGTTATTTCGTGATGATTATCAGTGGAATCTTGAACATGATTTACTTCCTCTCAGACAGTAGGGCTTTTACATTGTTCAACAATAATACAGCTTTAGATATCATTCGGCGAACAATTCGAAATTACTTGCTCAATTCTGAATGTTTTTTATGAATTTTAAAAACTATGATTGACTTAAAAAAACTTGCCTAGTTCTTCTCTAAGTCTTGCGTTGATTTCTCTCTTTTTAAGCAATTATAGAGTATTATTCAAAAGCAAATCATTAAAATGAAACATTTCTGACACATTTAAGAACGTTATTAATAATATTTATAATAACATAATTTGAAAGATTTTTTTGCGGTCGGGCAGAAAGCAGGCCAAGAAAATTGTACCGCCGATAAAACATGCTTTCAAATCTCATATTTTTTCTTGCACTTTCTTTCCGTTTCAATGTTATTATTTTATTAAAAAACTTATTATTTTTAATCTTTTGATACAGAAGCGGATTTGCAACCAATTGGATTGGTTTTTTTTCACATACAGGTATCCACTGAACACGTATTCAATCAGCGATCCGATATCAAAGTGATACAAACCATCATTAGTTTTGTTAATAGTCTGGACTCAATATTTTTTTTATTCCGAAAGTTTACTAAATTATTAATACACAACAATTTATATTGCGATTATTACTTATGAGTTTAGAAAGGGAGCCATGATTCAATTTTTCAGAGAGTGAAGTTGGAGAAAGAAAGAAATACAAATTGACAGCAACTATAATAATATAGAAAGACATTCCCGTAATAAACAACGCAATTCGTTGACCATCAAGTTTACGGACCCCATCATTTTAAAGTCTGACTAGGAGCCCAGCAGTACTCAAAATCGGACATTTAGCTTACTGACATGCGAGAATTCCGCAGTTGATTTTTATTAAACTTCATTGAGAAGTTGGGTATATATTATATATGTATCTAAGTCGGCGTCCGTGGCGCAGTTGGTTTCGTCGCTGGCTACCGTTACGGATGTCTCGGGTTCAATTCCCGATGCGGACGGTTTTCATAGATTGATCTTTCAATCGATTGATGGATTGCTGTTCGTAGTCTGAGTCCTCCCTCCCACCAATCCCATCCTCACGGGGCGTAACGAGAGCGATTAGCCAACTACTAGTCCTGTCATAGCCCTATCCTTCTATCCCTACTCTCTTCGAAAAAGAAAAGAGATGTTGAGAAACTGAGTGACAAGCAGTTCTCGTAGAAAAAATTCTGTCAAGATACCTCCATTAGGAGACCATATGCTCCACATTGGGAGCGGACATGAAAAAAAAAAAAAAAAAAAAGTCTTCATAAAAAATCGAATTTCCAAAAAAATCTCGAGATCCAGATGAGGTGTAACTTCCAACTCGATATCCGACTACATTCGGCACTTTTTTAACTATGTATTAGATATTCGAATATTTGAACAACTATTGGAATAGTATTCTTAATAATTGGTAATGAAATATTTTACAATATCGACACAAGATAATATCACAATTACTCCAGATTTCAAGAACACTGACGAATAACACAGATAGTAGTTATTTTTGCCTTCACCCAACTCGAGCTCTTTCAATATCTTATCATATTACTTAAGTTTGACAAATGACTCGGGGCTAAAAAATCCTTTAAACAAGCCGTAATTTCAGTAATTGAAGAAATACCGTTGTAGTAATCCGACGCAGCTGCAAATTTTAAATATTTTAATACAATGGAACGGTATGGAAATGTGTATATATATCATTCAAATCGGTTTTTTAATAGTATTTTCATACTTCAAAAACTAATCGAACATCCCAAAAGTTTCAGTTTTACTATTCGATATTCAATTAGTTGTAATTCCTAGGTGTTACTCGGTATCTTTCCTCAAGTCGATGTACTTTATGTGGTGCAGTTGGTAGCGTTGTGGGCTGCGGTTACGGATCTCTCGAGTTCAATTCCCGGTGCGGATGGTTTTCATAAATTGATATTTCAATCGATTTATGGATTTCTGTTCGTAGTCTGACAGATGTTTGTGTTGTCTAAAACTCCCTCCTCACCCACTACTCTCTTCAATAAAGAGAGGTTGAACAACTGAGTAACAAACAGTCCTCATAGAAAAATTCTGTTAAGATACCTCCATTCGGAGCCCATATGCTCCACGTTGGGAACGGTCATGGAAAAAATGTATTAAGTACATCCATGACAACCCTCATTTCATCATTCTATTCTCAATCTTTTGAAAAGTCGAGGTTCAACCAGTAACTTTCAACCTATCTATATTCAATACTTAGCGTTAAATTACTCCACCAAGAGTCCACATGAACCACAATGGTAGGAAATATGGTTTTTAAATGTTTTATCGGGTTGTGCCAGATGTAATAATCTGAGAATCGCTGCTTTCTGTCTTCCAACTAAAATAACGCCACACTGTTATGAGTAAAACAAATTGTTTGGTTTAATAATATTTTTAATGTTTTAAGCAAAAAATTCACATTTGGCTAGCGGACCGGCGTCACAAATGTGCCCGTGCCCGCGTTGACAAAATTTCTCGTAAAATATTTTAGATTAGATGGCAAAGCTATAATAATACATAATAATAAATTGTAATATATTACATATAACAATAAAATATCGTTTCCTCGAAAATCTCATGTCCACCAATAACACAGCTCCGTTTGGACTTAAACCATTTAAAAACGTTTTATTATCTTATTATTCGTGTTAGTTTTTCAATACACAATTTTCTTAAATTAGAAGAAAACCCTGTCACAAAGGGCATTACAGTGAAATTTTGTTTCAATTGGAATTATTTCATTTTTATAAGCCTGTTTTGAATTATTATTTCTGTCGAGTTAAAGAATATAATTACTTTTACAAACTCTTGTCAATTCTTGGTGGAAAGATATTTTATTTAAAAATAAAAAAAAATTGTATGAATTCTACAATTTTATCAAATGATAAAAACCAGTTTCACTATTTCGAACATTTTCATCTGAAACTGTTCTGCTCGACTTCAACTGATCAGTTGAAAATGCTCGCAATGATAAAACCAGTCCCGATCATTTAATCAAATGGTGGATTTTGTAGAAAAAAGTGTTTTATTTATATAAATTTAGAATTATTGTTGAATTTTTTAAAACAATGAATATTCGCATTATATTCAACTTCTTAAATTCGGTTCACAAAATATACTGCATACCGAGTGTCAAAATTTATTTGAAAATATTAATAACGTAAATCCAAAGAACATCAACAAAGTCAAACATTATTTTATTTTTAAGATCATATCTTAGGTTAAGGACAACTTTACATTATAATATCTTAGAAGACGAATTCCCACAGGCCGAAATCCTAAGTGACTTAACTCTCGAAATAATAAAACTGTATATGGCGTCTGTAATAGTTGAAAATTTGATTGTGTATTTCATTCAATTCTATTTATATTTTCTTTCAGAAAGTTGGTCATCCGATTTTTGTTATGGATTGGAAGATTCAGTTTTGACAGAATACATGAAAATATTATTTTGAAATATGATGGGCCTGTTAATTTGAGTTCTTCTGTATTTTGAAAAGAATTCTGCAACATTGAGTAATTCACAATTCTCTGTAAGTCCAAAATTAAGTAGTACATGGTCGTAACTTCCTTGCCTTTTGATAAACTGAAAAAAAAGTATGGTAAAATCCAATTAATCAGTAAAAAGATAGTGTTTTATTCCTTAAATCTTAACTCTTAAGATGATATCTTTTGCATATATTTTTCTCAATAAGTTATTGATTTAAATCCAACCGGAGCTGTCAATACAAAAAAAATATATATTATATATAACAATTAGCATAGATATCAGAATGAATATTAAAAAAATTACATAGTTTCCATAGACAACAGAAAAAAACACAATTGAATAATTTTGTTGTTCTTATACACCATTATCGTTTGAAAGAATAAAAACCGTTACTGTAAGAATCTTATAAATTATACTCCAAGATTAACTTTATAATGATTATTAATGTAAGATATTGTTAAAGAAGATTTGTTATCTGATTACCATAGAAAATAATAAATGAATGCATGGGTATCATACTTGTATAATTTTCTAGTCAGTTTTTAATTGGAAGTGCAAATTTTGGTAGAAAAAAAAAATCGTAATGTAGAACCAAACTGTAATTATAATTTTACTGAATAATATTTTTGAAAAATTCGGAAGTTTTTCTTTGTATTGTTACAAATGAATGGTAAACACATCAATATAAAAAAAACTCATAGAGACAAGCACCATCTCCCATTTCTTATCTGAAGATTTTGATATTTTATGCCAATGGCTAACAGTTTAAAAGCTCACTGATCCATTATTGACATTTAATATTAGGATGTGAAGAAAATCATTAATAATAGTCTTTATTAAGTGTTTTTAATGTGAAAGTAAGACTAAGGATTCAATTAATGCAATAGGAAGAATAGTTTGATATAAGCGGTTTATTTGTCATTAAATTATTTCAAAGCACACTTTGACTCGGATTTTTACCTTAGATTTGCTATCAATGTCGAAATCAAAAAACCATGCATTTTTCATGGGGATTTTTATTGGATGAGAATTAAGATGACAGTTAATTTTATAACAATTCAATATGTAACATAACCTTAAATATATATATAGATATATAATGTGTCAATTTCAATTAATCGGCGAAGCCAGGCTTAGAGGAAAAAAATCAGGGAGACATCTGTCAATGAATATACAAAGCGACTGTAAAATTTGAGCCATAACATTTAGTATCAAAAACCAAGCACCTGAACTGAAGGTAAAAAAAAATAAATAGCAAAGATTCGATACAATAAAAATATTTTTTGTTAATAAGTTAAATAATAATACACGAAATATTCACATTTCAATATTAAGGCGTAGTGAGGACAATTTTATCATAGGGCGAAAATGGGACGAGTGACATAAGACCTATGAAACCAAACTGAAAGGTCCATCAAAAAAATGTGACTTATTCGATTTAGTTTCCAAGATCCAGTCACTCTAACCATTTTATACAAAAGCAGCTTTTTACACAATTTATATATAACGATCAATCTATATAAGTATTCCTTTGATAAAATATTAATTCAAAACTAAAATAATCAAAAAGATTTCACACCACGACTGCCGTGGAGAACTGAATCAATTTTATAAATACAAAATTTTCTTAAATCAGCTTTCCTGACGGTAGACAATATTTTTTGTTTGTTTTAAAAATATATTTTTAAATCTTGTAAAAGGTATTAAATTCATTTTTAGAACATGTTTCAAATATTGCCTATGAAATACAAACATAAATTGAGCACTTTTAACAATCAAGATAAATTCACATTACAGTAACAATTCCGATAATTTAAAAATGAAACTTTCAGACGCAATATAAAACAAACATTTGGTAACAACATTCAGTGCAGAATTGTCTTGTGATATTAGGAATGTGACGTGAAATTATCAATTCACTCATTACCCTTATTTGGTTTTTATACCGATAATACATTGTTATTGTGTTTCTGTGTATAAAACAATCAATTACATGTAAACTGAAGAAGTTTATAGACTACAAGGAAGCTCAAGAAAGTTGAAGAAAAGATGGAATTATAAAATAATCAATAACAAAACTCAATTAAATATTATCGTTAGTCTGACAAACCACAAAAAAATTGTTCACGTATAAGTTTTTTGTAGCATTTCTTTTGCATCAAATTATTTCATTTTCATGAAGTTTTTGTTTCGTAAGGTGGATCTGTATAATGACAATGATTTAGTGAGGTTATCAAGGATTGAATGAGAAATATAAAAAAATGTCAGATGGTAACACTTGTGAATCCAACAGTCTTGCCAATATATAAGGACACGCAGTGGGAGCAAGTGTTATTTATTTTTTAAAAGTTACAAAATAATATATTTTCGATCTAAGCTTTGTATATGAAATGTACGATGAATTTTGAAATATCACCAATGGATTGCTGTTAACCATCCAATAGCAGGGTTCAGCTTTATTTGAAAAGGTGTTATTGCAGTCTGTTCAGCAGTCCGACTTTGTATATAATAATTTTCAGATCAATTTGAAAATTGTTAAAACATCCTGTTTTTGATATTCATTACGTGTATGATAAGAACGTGATTGCACAGCTCAACAGTTTCAACGAGTGCTGGTCGATGATCTCACGTGCGCTAACCCACATTCCACATATACATTTTTAATCCATTTATGGAAATACGACTAACCTTCTCTATCAATGTATTGTAGTTTATTTTGTCAATAAATAAAAAAGCGAATTAAAAAAAATCTACTTTATTACATAATATACTTTCAGTTTTAACATATACCCCCGTTCACTGCACCAAATGTCATAAACCGCGCTTTTAAAAAAAATCATGATTCGGAGATTTAAAAACCAAATATTTAACGAAACATATTGGACACACTTGTATCTTCTGTTTTCCTCTTCTGCATACGAATATATGAGAAAGAAAATATTTTTTCTACAAAAGAATTTATTGTTATAAATTGCATAAAATGCACCTATCAGAATTCTTGGAGATATGACCATTGTCAGATATTCGTAACGAATCAGGTCATTGTATGTAATTAAATGTATGAAACAAGGGGTATTTTATAAAACAGACCATAATATTTAATATAGTTTATTCATGCTCAACTTAAATCAGTCACATTATTTTGTTTATTAAAGGTGAAGTAGGTTTTCTTTCAAGTCTTTATCATAACATTGATAACAAGCCATTTTGAATTGATTTTTCACCATAACATGTAATTAAGAATACAATATTATATAATTAAATAAATGCAGAAGACAGTGGTCAAGTAACAATGTACATGGGCGATAAATTTTACATATAAAAAAAATAACAACCATCATTTTTTAATATTTTTAAAATATCCATTTTCGGATTTAGTATGACTGTAAAATTTTTGTAAATCAAAAATTTAAAAAAATATATCAGCTGAAAAATTGATTCGATGGCAAAATTATTAGTTAATAATTTAATAATTTCACCCACTATAAAAAATAATGTTAGTTTATTTTTAATATACAGATTAACAGTAGATACTGTATCTGAGACTTTTTTTTAATCATAAAAATCTAATAAATGAGGAGTAAGAATGATTAAAATAAAAATTAAATAAGACATTATTATTGGGTAGGTAACATATTCATATTAATAAAACAAGTATTAGAAAAAAAACACTGCATCTACCACATAATAATATACCGGAGTGTTTTATAAATATTTTACACTGTAGTTATTCTTCCCTTCCAAAGCACTAAAATATAGGTTTGAAACCTGACTGTTTGACCTTGAAGGTCACGATAATTTGCCGCAGAGCTAAAAAAAACAATTCCACTCATTATCTGGCAACGCAGTATCGACAGTTTGGCAACACCAACACTTTTTAATAATTCCCAATATTAAAATTTTCACTGACCTCGATCACGCGTTTGGATAAAAAAAATGTTTACACACGCACATTCACATCATGTGATATTACTAAATTTCGTCCGTACTTTTTTCGTCAGATTGATATTATCACAATTAGTAAAATGTTTATGTGACGTAACACCTTATGTGTCAAAATGACTAACAAACAATCACAAGTCATTTAATTATATGTGATGCATGTTTTTTTTAAATCCAGTTTTTTATCGTTTCTTTTTAATCCTTGAGTTATTTTAACATTTTTCTTAAATTGAAAAAGAAGCCAAGCTGAAATTTTACCATGGTACTGAAGAGGAGATTTTTGATTCCCGAAACATAATTTTTACTCATTGTTACATAGCATTACAGAAGACCACGTATTAAAACAGCAAAATCAAAGATGCTATTTTTGCCGCTCAGCATTCCTTAATTCACCATTTTTTACAATGTTGATATGTATAAAAGATTTATGCATAATCATGTGTAGGTATTTAGTGAAATAAATCATAGATGTCATTGTAAATATATTACCTTATGAGTATCATGAGGAATATTAAATTTATTCAAGTCAATAATGCAGTGAGAATTTACCGGTGCATATAAAATCATTAAAAATATTTTAAACATAAATGTTAATAATTTTGAGCAAAATGAATATTATAAAAATACATCTCGGCGGTTAATATTTCTACGTTTTCAAGCAATTTTATGTTACTATTATTATAATATTAAATTCAAAATAAAAAAAATCATAAACAGAATGGATTTCTACTGAGATACGAAAAAAAAACGTATCGATCGATCGCATTAATATCAAAAAAACTGTCACGCCTTTACCAAATGTGCGCCCAAAGTGAAAAAACACCAAAGATTTACACCGACAATATTCAATTCGTTTCTAATTTTCAAACCGCAATTGCTATCACAAAGCGACTTACAACAATTAAACCGATGCATTTATAAAACAAATTTTAAGCCGACTAAAAAGCACTCAATTCATAAGGAATGAAAAATCATTATTTTTATCCTGTAAATTTTTTTCAAAAAGAAAAAACATAGTTTGAATGCTCTTTGATAGATGGCACCGCTTCATAAATTGTCATAATTTTAATTGATATATTTTGAGAAAAATATACTAAAGCAGTTTTATGTTTAGGACTGATATTATAAAAATCCAGCAATTACACAAAATACATATTAAAAACCGTTTGATATTCAATTCACGACTAATGAAATTCTAACCATTTTTGATCATGACCTGTTTACTTGGGTTAACAATTATCACTGTTAAAAAATTAAAGAAGTTTTCTGTACAAGTGGATATATAATGCAATAAAATTATATGTTCGTTTCTTTGATACAAAAAACGTAAACAGTAATATAAGCTATAATTATATGAGAATCTCATTCTCGGTCGGTATCTATTTCTAATTTAGATCTTTTTAAAAAAAGGTAAGCAATCGAGAATTCCGATCGAAAATATTATTAAAATATTTTAGTTCCTCAAGGTTCGAAACACCTCTACGTAGTTAATAATTATTTATATTATTTATTAAAAGATGTCGCTGATTTATTGCGGTTGTTATAATTGTGTAGTGTAAAATGTTGTGTGAATAACTTCGAAGTCTTTGCAGATTGAGGAAGCGCCGGCTAGACTTTGGTGTCTCCTTGCCGAGGTGTTTTCTGGGGTGTCGATTGTTCACCTCTCTCTTTCCTAAGATAGACCTGATTAAGAAAAGAATTGATCAACTGAGAGCATTTCAAATAATATTGATAGGAATAATTAACAGATTACCAGTATCAAAATTATTGACTTATTGCATGAAATTTAAAAACTAATGCTACTGCAATCAATATTCACTCCAAATGTAAAGGATATGGACTCCTAAAATGGCTTATCTCAACAGAAATTTTTGGAGGAGGACAGCTTGCTATTCAATCACTCAACCTCAGTGTTTCGGAGAGAGTAGAGATAGAAGGATGGGGCATGGACAGAACTAGTAGGTAGGTAATTAAAAACATTATAATTGGCTTTGAAAAAAACAAAGATGATTAAAAAAATTTTACATTCAATAGTATCATATTTGAATCATTTTCCAATTCAAGGATAAAACATAGATATAGTTTGAATGTCATTGATTTCCTGAATGAAAGAACAACACATTGTTACCTGTAGTAGCCTATATTTGGAGGCAGTCAAATGCTGCAAATGTGGTCGCATTCGGATTTCACCTGTCGCCAGATGCAACTGCACCATACAAAAAACTGCTGCTTTGCGTACTGGACTGTTGTTATGATCAGCCAACTGCAAAAAAGTTTAAATGTAATTAGTTTAAACGACATTCACTAGAAACATGACATTGAGCTTTTGTGTAAATATTTCTAATTCACTTCCCAGATCAATTTTATAATTATTATTCTGCAATGTAATGTCCTCCGTAACAGTCTGCAATCCTTTTTTGTAACCATGTCCGCCCCAATGTCGAGCATAGGGACTCCTAATGGAGCTTATCTACAAGAACTTCTGGTAAATCAGTCGCTCAACCACTCTTTTGTAGAAAGTAAGGATACAAGGATAGGTTTAAGGACAACACTAGTGGTAATTTAATCATTCTTGCCCTGTCTTTAGGATCGGATGGGTGGGACGGAATATAGACATCATAAACATCCATGCCTTCAAACACAGATCCATAAATCAATTTATGAAACTGCATACTGGGATTAAAGCCCGTGAGCACCATAATCGAACGCCTAGCTGTTAGGGATGTCTGCACATCTAGTAGGACTATAATCTATTCAGAAAACATCTCGTTACAGAAAATTAGTTCAACTAATAAATATTTTTTTTCCTTCATTATAATGTTATTTATTTCTCTTGGCAGTTTATCCACTTCCGCAATTTATATCACAAAGTGAGCATTGGAGCAAATCCCTTAAAGCACCAATAAAGTGGGACCAATTTACATCAATACAACATTGAATAATAAATGTAATCATACCGCTGCAATTCCAGGCATAAGAGCAGCAAGATGCTCATCGGTAATGTCTTTCGGTCTGGCCCTGGCCAGTTCAGTTGCTAGTTTCAGGCCGCACAGGTTGTCAGGATATTCACGGGTGCTAATTATCGGCCTCAGGAAGACGACAGTCTTATCTGTCGGTAACGCTCTGGCTAAAGATGGCATGCCTCCTTCTATCACACGGGTTATCTGTCAAAAACAATGTATACATTATTACAAAAGTCTATTAGAATAACATCCTTAAGCCTAGATATCCAATTTAAGACATCGACTGGGGGTGCTTGATGGAATTTCAATATCAAATAATCTAAGTAATAACTAGATATCTAAATTTGATGAATTAATTATTTACTCACTTGTTATATTAATATTCCTTATTGTCACTGTTTATTATAAATATGTCTACTAAATGTATCATTGAGGAGACATGATCTTCGGTGTGATACAAACAAGCTCATCGAATTTAAAAAAAAAAGATATGTAAGTCAATTTGCCACATGTAGATTATGGACTGCATTAGGGTATGTTTATACTAATACTAAAATTTACTGAAATCGATTGTAACCGTCAGTGTTCATAAAATACACTATTAAAACAAAACAGTTTTCTTGATTGAATTGGCATTTACTTGGTAGAACTCCATTATAATAGGATAAAATAACAAAATATTTAGTTTTACAAATTTTTTTATCAGGTAGTTGATAGCTATTTCGGCTTTACGCCATCGTCAGAACTAGTCTTGATAAAAAAATTTGTTGAACTAAATACTTTGTTATTTTATCCTATTAAAACAGTTTTCATTAAAAGTGAGTTTTAATTTATATTAACCATTTAGAGTGCCAAAGAGCGCTATCGCACTCTTCGACGGACGTGTCCAAATTACCAAGAGGGCAATCGCAAGAGCATACAAGAGCATACATCAGTGACGTTTGAGAGTTCAGTGCACTGCACGTGTTTCAGGTTAAAAACATATCAGTATATAATTTATTTAATTGCAACAATGGAAAAGAAATATACTTTTCTACATGTCTCGATGCCTGAAAATTTTGTCAGTGAAGACAATTATTCAACAATACTATAAGTAAGTGATGGTATTAATAGCCTTGAAACCGTATCTGATAACCGCTCCATTTTTACCAAGCTAAGGAAATCAAGTGGATGTCATCGTATCAATTTCAAAAAAAAATAGCACCTGTATAATCAGTTATATTAGAGGGAACATCATTACAAATGAAGGATACCAAAATATCCAAATACTTTATTGCAATTTATTGACCTCAGATCAAAGATGGGAATGTTTTATATTTTTCTGATACATAATATTCACCTCAAAGCACGATTATGAAGGTTTAACTCACCTCTTTACTCTGCACCTTGTATTTATCCATAAGTTTGAGAAGAATTAGGTCAAAGAACTCCAACCAAGTGGATTTCATCTCTTCTCTTCTACAAATTTGCACCAGGATTCGGACAGCGCCCCCCACGCTCGATTCTTCAGGACAGTCCATCAGAGCCAAAACTGTACGCATTATATTCCTAAAAAAAATACCAAATATTATATCAACAGCATCTAATGTTACACCACTCGAAAAGTAAGAAAAAAAACACTTCACTTTTCAGCTTTCTGACATTCATTTATTTCAATGGATGGTTGATTTGTTTCTTGACTTAATGTAATTTTGGAAATATTTTGGAAATATTTTTAAGTATGAGGAAGTCCGATATTCCAAGAATTAATTAGACAGAGATAACATGAAAATAGAATACAATATTGATATAATTTAAGACATCGACTGAGGGTGCTTGAAGGAATTTCAATATCAAATTTGTAAAATACATGGAAGTGAACAAAATCTCAATAATCCCGAATACCTTTAAAGGTGTTAACTGTCAATTCTTGGTGGAAAGACATTATATTTTAAAAAATACCTTCATTTTTACACTCAATTTTATATAAATAAGCCTGTTATGTTTTTATTTTTATCAGTTGATAATGCTCGTGATGAGCGAAACCGGTCCTGATCATTATAAATATGTGGAAGTAGTACAAATGAATTGTGTTTTATTTTTTAAAATCCAGAATACAATATTGTTTGAATATTTATTTGTATCGCGTGATACGTATATATATATGGGGTAGCCATGTGGAATCCAACTCTTGATCCCATATAAGATAGGCAGTGATTAAGTGAAAATGAAATTTTAATGACAGCAGTTTCCCATTGCTTTCTTCATTGCTATCATTGCAGTATTACAGTCTTTTTGTTGTTCTAACTAGGCCTGCATCTTTGAGGTCACCATCTTAGGATTTAAGCCAGTATGAATGATGCCGCTATCTATGACTGGGAATAATCATACAATTGACAATCTTAAATTACATGATTAGGTGGTTTGCTATTTAATATTCCGAAGTTGAAAAGCGGTTCCAAGACTCAAGAATATTATTGTATTAACTTCTTATCTATCGAAATGTTGATTGCTACCCTTTTTGTCTAGATAGACGGGATTCAACTTGAGTATTTTCCAATTTGCATTAAACACACTAAACTAGATGTAAATATGAAATCTACACCAACCTGAATTGTTCTTGCGGTTTTTTGCAATTGCCATATTTGAGTACTTCGTGCATAGAACTCATCACAGACAATTTTACAGACTCGTCTTCGGGTCCTTTCAGAGCTGCAAACTGTTCCAAGACCTGCTGCTCCGTTAGACCATCTTAAAAAGAAGTTGATATTACCTGCATTAGTGATTGATAAATTAAATGTGTAAACAAACCTTCAAATTGAAAATGGTTTATTTAAATGATTTGATAATATAGTTTTCGATTCATTTGGATGTATAAATTTACCTCTAGTAACTATGAAGCCTTCTTTGTCAAATTCGTGAGTCTTTACTCGATCTCTAGAGCACCTATCTCTCTCCTCGCTGGAACCATCCCTGAGGAAATAAATAAAGTTAAATAATTGATTTATCCACAATTCAAACAACAAATTGTCATTAAAAAAATTACTAAAATAAAAACTATTTTGTTTGTTATAAAAACAAGTTCTTACCTGTGATAATAATTAATAAAGTGTGCAGTATTCTGAGGAGTTGGTGATGAGTCTTTAGTGCTCCCGGCTTCTGAACTCTCAGCAGAAAGAGGTTTACTGTCACACATGTCAAGGCTGAAATAATATAATGTCATAATTAACACATTATGCAGTGGAGAGGTATTTATATCCATTTCAGCCATTGGTCAGTATATACAGGAAAGGTATTTTACCATTTATATAATGTGCAGGTTATTTTCAGGTATTTTGCTTTAACTATTTTAGGAGGATTGATTTAAATAACTATCAAAAAAAAAACCATGTACTGAGTAGGTACAGTTGAATAGAAAAAGATTCTCATACATATATGTGTATCTATATATATTTGAATTATTGAGATTTTGTACATTTCCATGTATTTTGTATAAGTTAATGTTAGTGACAAAATACATGAAATACAAGGAAATGTAAAAAATCTTAATAATTCAAATTTTATATTAAAATTCCATCAAGCACCCTCAGTAGATGTCTTAAACTATATAAATCTATATATCAGTGGCGTGCGGTGACTTATGATGCAAGGCATGCTGTGAGGGAGGAAAATATGCAAAATTTATCTTGTTTTTAAAATTTAATTCAATTATTCTCACAAGTTTTACACCTTAATTTCAAATCCTCTACAGTCTCTAATATTCCATATTTAATATTACGCTAATGTACTATTAAATCCCCTTTCTTTTCTTTGTTAATCCATGTTGAGGGTAGCGACAAATTAAACACGATTTATCTGACAATCCTAATCACAATACTAACGGTGAGATGCTAAAATCCAAGCGCATGTATCCGCATACTAACTGTCATGTGCGATCCATAGCGCAAATCGGATTTTTCATTACTGCACATGCGCAAGTAAAGCAAACTTCTTAGCGCATGCATGCGAATTTTTGAACAAATTTCGTCACAGGCCGTATCTTTATCGAGCGGTTACGGCTGAATAGAACGCATATAAATGCCAATCATGATGCGCAGACTTTCTAAATTTAGTGTAAAAACATGAAACTTTGAAGCAGTTTTGCTTGATAATTAAGTAAAATTATAATTTAATAGCTTTACAAAGATGAGAAAAGAAGCCGTTTGATTTCCGAATTGTAAAGCATTCGGCGCATCTACCGCATGTATGGATGGCATGCCACTGATATATATATATTTACAGTTTGATAACCAGTTCTGTTTCGAAACAATATTACTGTAGAATTAATAAACAGTTTTTTTTGGTGGAACTTTTGTGAGGGAGTGGTTTGAATCAATGGATATTTTGTAACAGTAATTAACACCATGATAAATTGTGGACCAGGCATTCAATTTCAATTTCAATATTTTATTTTTATGCTGAGAATAGTGCATGGAATGAAATGTACATAATGTTGTAATAATGCAATAACAAATAATTATTATAGAATAATTTTGGTACACAGGCCCTGTAGGTTAGGAGTCAGGTATATCACGTATGTGTCACAATTAAAATAAGAAGTCTTTTCAAGGCTCAAATGATAATTGTTTATCGTAACAAATGTAAGAAAGGGAGGTGCTTATAAAGCTCTGAGTGAATGTCCCACAGGCGCTTTTTATTATGTAACTAAGGTCACACCAAAAAGAAAACTAACAAGCACTAGTTCACAGCAATTATTATTGTCACATAGTCACCTATGATGTCCATTAATTCCATTGATGGGTCTAGTGATAGCAGCATCAGACATTTGACTGATGCCAGAGTCCTTAGAGGCGGTGTCACCAACGACGTCAGTCATACCTAAAAACAAAGATAAACATAAATTCATAGAAAAATGATTGTAAATGTCAAATATGGTGAAGAGATACAACACAGAAAAACAATGAATTACCGTGCGATTGTAAATGTGTATAGTTCTGAATTTCTGCTGTAGTTCGTCTCAAACTCCGCATTACTTCTTCCGAGCATGCAGTAGGTGATCTGTTGGCGGATTGACCTCGGCTGGGGCTTTCTCCTCCAGCTGAAAGTGTACTCAAATTTAATTTCTTCATATCAAATGATCTACGTACTGCAATTTTTGTTTAATGCCAATCAACTAGGACTAGCTTAGTAACTTACATGCACTATTTTTCCGTATATGCGATTGGATCGTATTCCATGCAACCTGCTGGTATTCTGAGGGTAGCTCGGACAATATCGATGTAGTCTGAAAAGAGATAAAACCGAATTGAAGATTGTGATTTGGGAAGGGAAAATTGGTAAGTCAGCTTTGTAATATATAAAATAGAGTAGGTGTAGAATAGACTATGCAAACACTCACACTGGAAGGATCTCTCTCGAAAAGTTTTATGAGAGCTTTCTTGGATACGTATCTCAGTTCAGCATTTCTATTCTCGTGGGTAGTCATAAATATTATTTTCTGCACAGCTTTCGTAGCAGTGCTGCCGGCTACGCCTACAGAATAAGCGCTGCCGCTGCTCGGCTGCCAGTGGTTTTCCACCAGCTCTATTAAGAAGGTGACCGTTGCCTGCTTCGTCTTGGATGTAGGTTTTTGCACTTGGTCCGCTAGGAATCTAAAGGAAAATTACTTATCTTTTATCACATTGATACAGCATACATGGAAACATAATTCGATATTGGTGACATGAAATATTTATTAATATTATGTTCTATTTTATTATTGTTTTTTATAAACAATTTTGGTAATAAAAGTTACAATAGAAATATAAATCAGTTAAAACAGAAAACTCTGATGTAAATATGCCAGTAAAATTATCAAATTTAAATATTCATTTTTTCTAAATTAAACATTCAATTTAACATTTAAAATTTTTTAAACCATGATCGCTTCCAATGTGGAGCATATGGACCCCAATGGATCAACAGAAGTTTTTCTACGAGCACTTCTTATTACTCAGTTGCCCAACCTCCCTTTTTTGAAGAGCAGAGATAAAAGTACAGGGCTGGGACAGGACTAGTGGTTGGCTAATCATTCTCGCAACGCCCTGTTTTAAGGTTGAATGGGTGGGAGGAAATTTTTAGACATCACAGATATCTATGCCTTGGAACAGAAATCTATAAATCGATTCCAAAATCAATTTATGAAACTGTGAGCACCGCAACCAAAGCCAACGATGTTGACCACTCGACCATGACCATTTTAAATTAAATAATAAACCCATGTGTTTGTTTTTTATAAATGCGGTAAAAAGTGATAACTGTGCTATTTAATGAGCAAAACCAAACTCTACTGTACCTGAGTACGCAGTGCATTTGAAGTTCCGGTGGGAAAGTATCATGTATTAGAATCAAAACTTTCGTAATCTTCCCTGCAACCGATCCTAGTAGGTCTCCTCCACTCTTATTTAAGAGCCTGCAAGCAATTGAGTAACACTTTAACTGTAAACTATTATTATGATACGATCTATTTTTTATTAAAGTATGTCAGCTCCCAATATGAAGAACATCGAAAAGCTCATTTCTGGTCATTTTGCTGGTGAGCAATATATTAGTTTGAAAAGTTAAATAATCTCAAAACTATGATTTTCAACATACATTCTGGTTTTAGAACAGCGAAATGAATAGAAAATAATAATGCAATTTTCAGCTTCGTTGTTGGTCAGAAATTTTTATATAGATTACTAACCTGGTCAACAAAATATAAAGCCAGTCGTGCATCTGCTCAGAGTGGCCATGTATTAATTCCATAACAGCATCAAGGAAGACGCCGAACACTTTGGTGTGCGAGTCCACAAACATTCTTGAGAACACTTCTGTCACCTGACGCAGCTCAGACGAGGTAAACAAATGACCTCGCTGCATGTAATCAACCTGAAATTTAGATTCATATGTTAAGGAATTATTAAAATACTATACACACACACACATTCACACGTTATGAATTACAAAACAACAGTTAATAGTCTGGTAAACCTTCTGGGACAGTAAATCAAAGTAAAAAAAAAAATGGAATTATAAAAATGTAATTCATCTTCAACGAATACATAACTTTTCGAGAAAGCATTAGTTTCTTTAGCCTATCTATTGGCGCACCAGGACTGCAATACAAAGCGCCATAGAGACAATATATTGGTATAAACTTGTCATATGAAAACACAATAAAATAAAATTGTGATGTTTATAATACAAAATTGTATGCTGATGGACGGGATTTGTTAGACTTCCAACAGTCTCGGTGTATCACCAATAGACCGGTACTCTATGGCTAAACGGTAAATTAATTATTAGGTCATTATGCGAACAAATTCAGGTTGTAAATTTTATGTTAGCACAAATCCCGAAAAAACAGGCATCTGCTGTAATTCACGATTATCAAAATGTTCAACGGGTTTTAATTACCAGCTGGTTGAGTCCCTCTTTCCGATCGGACCACAGTGTGGAGGCGCAGTGAGAAATAATCTCTTGAACAGAGACTTCGCCGTTAGAGTCCAGTCGGTTTCCCAATCTGCTTTGGCTGCCACTCCATGACATTGTCTGTAGAAAAAAAAATTAATAGAGCACCCAATAATATATTAAAAATGCACTCACAAAAACTAATAACCATACTTCAAAAGCTGGATCCACATTATTATGTCTCTTAACAATTTGATATTTTAGCCCAACCAAATCCTTTTTAAGTTATCCACGGTCAGAACACCCAAATCTCCATTTCTTTGTTCCAAAGCTACTAAAATGAATACATTTTTCATCAAACCCATTTACATGCTATATTAATTCTGCAGCCAAAAGCAAAATTTTTGAATTGGCAGGAATTCTATTTAATACAGAAATAAAGAAAATATGTTTTTCAATTTTTAACCCATAAATCTATAGATATAGTGAAAAAAAGTCACAATGAATTAATTGTTTATTTAAGTTTTTTTTATAAATTTCTAAATAACATTCCAATTCAAAGTTGATGATATTTTAAACAGCAGGAAACTTGTTTGACAAAACAATTTACAATACAAAATATATATTATGGCACATGAAACATTAAATTCTTAACACAATCACAGCTGCTATATTAAAGATCTTTAAATGCATGTTTGAATATCATTCAAACAGAATGAGTATCAATTGTTTCATTAAATAAACTATGATTTAATTAAAGAACCACTATTATTCTACACTATAAAATCTTGTTTACCTACACCAAAGCTATACAAGAATAGTTAAAAGCATTCTAATAGTTATAAATGTTATGTTACAAGCTTCACTCACCTCAGGTCTCCTGTAATTTGAATCGTAGCTACGTTCAGAGCAGATACTCGAAGCCTCAGACTCATTGTCCACGTCTCGGCCAATTTTAAACCGTGCAAATTCGGCTGAGATGTCGCCAAAGCTCGGATCGTCCGGACTCTGTTAGAGAGAGACAAGCAGAAAGGATGCCAGATGTTACCAGTGTTGTTAGAATTTTATTTTTGTAGCTGCGAGTTTTGGTTATAGCATTTATTTCCGGCATCTTTTGGAATGAAAGGAATCGGTTTTCCTTGTTACTTACTATTTAAACATTGACCGCTCAAGTGCTGAAAGTCGATACTTAGATCCTCACACTTTCTGCCAAAAGTACGGTGGTGAATTAATGTCAATATCAGTGTGCGTTAGCGCATAACCTATTCCCTGCCCATTTTGTATGTATACCGATATTGTTGCGCAAATTTCAAATGATACACAGGGAGATACTTACACCAGAAATAGCGTCTATATTAAAGAAAAATGACCTGGGTGTAAAATACGAGACTGTTTGGAAATTTATTGATTTACACACAAAATATGTGAAATATTGTAAATTTGTAATTATAATGTATACTGTAAAATTAAATCTGTTTTATAATATATGAAGTGTTTTTTAAAATTAACCGTTATTTATGCTAATCATTTATAACTTTTACCGGAAAAATGTGTTCAGGAATAAAATGGTTAAGCTCCATTCTGCGATACGAATATCCCATAATACTCAAAGCAGTTTTGTGCATAACATAATAGCAGCATAGTTTATTAATATTTTCATTAGGAATCGGTTGTCATTAATAAATACGGCATTAGAAATATGGTGCTTTAATAATTTTGGTGCCAAAGAAATTATTGTTAGTTTCATTAAATCATTATTTATATTGGTAAACAGCATCAGGCAGTGCCATATCGATACACCAGTGAATATAAAACTTCAATACGTTTCTGTTATACAGTATGCATTAGTGTGCGAGTCCAATTAATGGACTTGGGTATCTGCATCATGGGATAACTTAGGTCAGCTAAAAATAGCACTGTGTGAATACATAGATATTTTTCAAGACCGCATTTACAGATGGCCTTACTTACAAAATGAAAAAAAGGTTGGATTATCGAGATCTATTCATCTCATCTGTTACTTAAAAAGAGTTACTAAATATTGACTATTTTTATAGCCCAAAGATTTAGCTTAACCATTATAAGGATGAATGTGGTAATTAAGAATGTTCATACTTTCAATAAATTCTGCGATTACTTTGTGGAAATATGTGGCTTCTTTTAACTAGATGCAAATTGCGAAAAATTGCCACATCTATATTATTTATTCTTATATCATAACTTCCAGCTATCTGGCCTACTTATTCAGCTGTACAATTTTGACACAAAAGTTTATAGGTGCCGCTGTATCAGTTATTTAATTTTATATTTGCTATTTAATGACCTCTTCCTTAAAATGTATAGTTATGGCTTAGAATGCCCACAGGCCAAGTTGTAAATGGAATGCACACAGTAAAACAGAAGATTGAAGTACCAAATATTGTTACAAACACCAACATTTCTAATGAATCTCTCCTTCAAATAACCTAAGAATCTTTAGTTCCCAACAACATAAAACTAAGACTTTTTACACTGTTCATGCCAGAAAAAATACTAAAATGCTGAATAGTTCCAATTATAAAATATTAACATTTGTAATCAAATAATAAATCTAGTAACAGCTATTCCATTTAACTATATTATAGTATTGCTTAAATATGGCTGAAAACTTCTATCGCAAATCGGCTAATCTGCGAATTTATGTATAATGTAATTCCTTTATACACTATTTCAAATGATATTCAAAAGTAGCTGAGACTGACTTGACGTATCTGAGCAATGTTGCTATATCAAAATGATAATGAAACATAGTCTTACAAGTGTGTGTTCGGCATCTCTCGACTGCTGCAAGAGTCTTTGCGTGGTGCTGATTCGAGGCGGAGGCGGGGGTCTTTCTGCAGAATAGCGTCTAGTTGACAGAGTAGGCAGCCCTCGGCCCACAGGTGTTTTACTCAATGAAGTCCTGGAACAGATAAATAATATTATAAAAATCTGCCATTTTAAAAATCACACGATATTGATACTAGGATAATCTGCAGGAGATACATTCCGCCAACATGCTGCTAACAAGAAACCAGCAATGGATGATGAACGGACCATTTGCTATGTTCAAGTTGTTGGCTGCAGCGAATAGTGCAAACAATTATAAATGCATTTATATCATTTCTTGCTCCACAATTCAAAACAATTTATGTTTAATAGTACAATAATTAGTGTTTCATTCAATTTTGATGAAACAATGAGTCAAATAGATTCAAAATGCTTTATATTATTATGGTGATCGAGTAGACATTTTCAAGACCAAAACAATCAATATGTTTTAGTGCATTAACAATTAGGGAGAGTTGTGCTAAAGTAAGAGCAGTGGTGGAGCTACTTCGTGAAATATTTTTTTTCATCAAAAACATCATAATGCTCTTTGAAGTTTTTCTTATTCTGATAAAAGCTTCCTACCTGACTGGAGAAGTTTCCCTAGATCCTGCAAGCGACCTAGGAATGCCGGAGGACCTTCTTGTAAGTCGAGGAATCGCCCCACCGCTGGAAGGAATTCGGGATGTCGGAGAACTTGATCTGGAAGATGCTGCAAAATAAAAAAATAAAATATAAATTTAAAAAAACACAAATTATTCGTTCTGATGTTTCTGGTAGATTTTGTTGTTACAAAGATTTCAAAGAGAGATGTTTTTAATATGTAGCAATTGTAATACTAACGTTGTGATTGAGATACTCTCGGCCGGGATCTAGTCGTAGCCGTCGATTCTGGACTACGAGGAGTTTGCATCATCAGACTGTGTCCTTGGGAAGTGACAGGGTTCTTTTTCGCTCGAGCTGTATAATAATATAAAATTAATTCCCATAGTAACTTGTAACAACTATATTTCTAGCTTTTACAAAAACATATAAGTCTTGCAGTAGCTGACAGTTATAATAATGTCAATTTAGAATATCAACGAGATGATATATGTAAAAAAAATATATTTATATATACTAATGCTATCTAGTTGCTATAAATAAATTATAAACACGTAGATATCAGAAATTATTTATCCGAATGGATAACATGTTAGTCTACATATAAATAAGTTGAAGAAAAGTAAAAAGTTTTAACATCAAACTAAACACTATCATTCCTTTAACAAATTATAGGAAGACTGATAAAGAAGTATGACAGGATTCCATCGTGCTTTTTCTATTCCATCTATGACTATTGATTGGTGCTTTAAAATATGGATGAGGTTAAATACATGTGACGAGGTTATAAAATGTTGAATAAAATCATTACATGATTGCATGACAAAACAAATCGTTGGAAAGGTATAAGGAAGCGAACAAAGAAAGATACAGTTTATAGAGTTATGGTTTTTAATTATTTTTATTACCTTGTTGGGCGGCTTCACCCTCTACCCATTCAGAGATGGCATTAAAATAGCAAACACTCATGAATTTTTAACAGTTTCAAGAACACTACAGTACCTAATGTACATGATACATAATTATATATGAAAATAATAAAAAAATATATATTTATATCCGTAAATATTATCATGATGCATATAAAACAAAACTATGAATTGATGATTTATTTATTGAACACATATAATGTTTTGCGAGTAAATATAACTTATATGTTATGATTATTAATAATTTACGATCAAAAATCATAAGAAACTACTTAATAATTACTACTCAGAACTATAAACTTCTACAATTCCATTAACACACAACACCGCCAGCACTGTAATCTGTTAACCCTTCAAGCCGTAAGATATTCTCTATGAAGTTAGATTTTTCGAATATTTTTATTATTACTAGACAAAAAAAAATACATTTATTTTATTATTATCTGCCAATCTGTGAAGAATAATACTTATTATTTCAAGAGTGAGTAAATTTTTGAATTTTTAAAATATTAAAATGCATCTTAAATTTTTTTTTAACCCAAGGCTTATCTAGAAGCTTCCAAACTGGACCTAAATCTCAATTCATTTTATTTGTGGGCATGTGGTTGTCTATTGACGTTCATTCCAAGAATTTTGCTGTTGAATTTCCAATACAGATTTGTTTCCAAATATTAACCATTTTCCAAATTTTTTTTGTTCATTCCGAAAATAGCTGATTGACAAAAATCACACATAGAGTTATCGGAAAGTAACTTCAGTCAGATGCTCCTTCATAAATGTGGGTCTAATTAAAATCTAAAATGAATGATGTAGTTTTTGTCACACTTGCAATATTCTTCCTGTTTTATCCTTTATTGAGTAAACAGCCTACAGTTACTTTGACATCATATGTAAAAACACAACCTATGGCGAAAGGCAAATTCTGAAATACAAAATACACAAACCGTGATTTTAACCAAAGTACAATTTTTTTACAAATTTTTGATTGTTTTGAATCGTGTCCTTTTTACTTATGAAGGCAATGTTGTCATCATATTATTTTAAGAGATAATGTAACAATTATAGATTTTTACAACACAATATTTCTCTTAAAGAATTTTTGTTGAATAAAATTAAGGTCATACCAACAAAATAGATAATCATTCCACAGTGATCCAAATTTCATAATAAGTCTGCTAATATTATACTTACGTAAACTAGCTGTTCCTGAAGCAGGCCTATGTCTAGCGAACAGATAAGACGTATTCCTAGCTTTAGCTCGTTGAGCGGCCGCCGTGTCCACAGCTGATACGCTGCGACCACCAAACGACTGACCGGCCATTGCACGATCTGTAACAGTTTGTAAGCATGAGAGCAAAAGAAACATAGCCCGAATTAACATACTGCCATTGTTTGGCACAGTTATATTATCCACCAGCAAGCAAAGGCCAGAATATCTCAATTTTCTATTTCACTGATCAGTAAGATTACACTAAAAACATAAGGTAATAAACAACATAAGGTCATCAGTTGATAATGCTCGTGATGAGCGAAACCGGTCCTGATCATTATAAATATGTGGAAGTAGTACAAATGAATTGTGTTCTTTTAAAAAAAAAAAAAGGTAATAACGTTACTTTAGCAATTTTCATAAATTGTTTTTTTAACTTCCGTTGGCCCCTTTTCTAGAGACATTTTAGTTAAGATTTTTTACCAATTACAAGAAATATTGTAAAGAAGTAAAAATTGTAAATACTATAGTCTTAATATAACAAAATTTTCAGTTAATTGTGAAAAATCGATAAAAACAACCTACCACAGTTATACATGTTTAAATCCAAGAGCCATCGCTCGTAAACACTAGGATATAACATAAGGCATAACTAATGAAATTGCTCTTTCCTACCAATTATAATAGATCCAACCGAATAAATGCCAATTCAATCAATAATAGTATTTCTGTTTTCATTTGACAAATTATCATTGTTCTTCATATTAGCATCATCTGTTTTTAATAGCAGCGTATTTGCAAAGACAATATATTATAAAAACATCAGAACTAATCTCTCCCACATTCATTTACATCTGCAACTCACATCGTAGTTTGTTATATTTCTTTGCTAGTAAATCACCATACCTCTGTTCGGAACAGGTATATTGGTCCTGTCGTGCGATAGTCTTCGCCTCGGCGAGCCCGGAGTTCTTCTCAGAGATCCGGCTCGGGTCAAACACGAACCGGAGCCCCCGGTAACAGTTGAGCAGTTACTACTACTGCCGACATTTACTAACGAGAGATTCTCAGCGGAAGCTGAATTTAAAATCGTTCATTCACGGTAGTAAATAATAAACAATTTATAACACAAATAAATTTATTCATTTGGCAATAGTTTATAAAAATAATGAAAAGAATGCATGACAATGACAGATATGTACAGGGTGCAAATTATATTGATTGAAAATAATTTCAGGGCGTATGTTCAGCAACCGGAGAGCAATTATTCATCATCGATTTAAAATGCACACATTTTTATTTTCATCGATTGTTTGAAAATAAAACACATTTCAATGAGATGAACGAAGAGCAGAGTGATGAAATTCGTATACGTTACCGATCCATTAGGATTTGGCAGGAAACAAAAGAAAAAAATGTAGATTAAAAAATTTGTTGAAATAATAGATTATATCCAGTTTATGTTCTTAATTCGACTACATTTTAAAAAATAACTTCATTATTAGGTAGATGTCAACAGAGTGCAGGCAATTTTCGTTCCACTAATGAACATTATATAATTTAACAAGGAATGTGCCAACATATTACACAAAATAGTAAAATAGGGAGTTTGAACTGACCTGTGACGCTTGTTGATGGGCTACGTGTACTTGTCATCATCTTTCTTTCTGCAATTAAACGAAATTAAATTCATTATTCTATGGACCGATCATACATATCAACAAAAGAGAACTTATCGCTTTAATCAAAAAAATTACACATAAACTTTCTTTTAAATAAAAGTGTTTCACATACATATAACAAGGGCATTAATTAATTGAGTTCTGAAGTTTAGTGGTAAATAATTGTCCATTACTCAAGGAGAATTTTATATACTAAATAAGCCAGAAAGAATTCATAGAAATACAGCTTTTAATGAAGCCGAAGCTTTGTTTTTTTAGCAATAAGGAGAGCATAGACTGGAGTCAGTCATGAATATATAGTATTTTGGGTGGAGACAAAATAATCTGATGCCGATTTCTTTTCTAAAAACCATTTTGTTTTAATTAATCGATAAATGCTGGCAAATTAGTACACCTATGCTTCAAAAGCCTGGAATGCATTGAAAAATAGTATAATCATCACAGCGATCGGTGAAAAAATTACAGCTGTTACTGTATACCAGAGAACGGCAACCAGGGGTTCATTTTTCAAGACTTTTTAAGGTAATCTATAGTGCACTTTGTCATAAGCCAGCCATTTCGAATGCCCGTTCAGTAATAATGTTGCAGAAGTCTGCTGTACACAATCACGCGTAGGAAAGAATTTGATAACATATTTTTTAAATGGAGTAGTTTAAGGTAGCCGGAGTTGTTTAATATATAAAACCACTCCAGCACCTACAGTAGGCACCAAAACCAAAGTATCTAAAAGCTGATGAAAATAATTGACTCAATTTACATGTCAATTATGAAGTAAATAATGACTTGCCGAACTTACCATACATAGGTCTAGAAGCTGCGGAAAGCGGTTGAGCGACAGCCTGGTGAAGTGAATCGGTACTGCCGTGACGAGAAGTGGAACCGTCTCTTTCCACAGCCCGTTGAGCAGCATTATCCAGAGATGAGAAGAGGGCGTCTCCGGCTGTCGGGAAGTGCTTCTTGAATATCCAGAATGCCCTGTCATAAAGCTCAAATTAACAAATATGCTTTCAAATTGATGGGTTAGAAACACAAAAACGTATATACAAAAAGTTGATATTTCTGGAGGCAAACTCTGTAGTTCCCTGCAATAACAGGGAGTCACAAAAATCAACTATCAAAAGTCAATTGAGAAACATCATAACACAGCCTACCTCCTGATACCTACCGCTTTTGGTGGGTTTTTTTTATTATGATAAATTTGAGATGACGCATTATTGTAATAATTAAATGAATATTGTCATTTTGAAAAACATAGTAAATATTTAATTTGTAATACTATTAAGACACAAGCGATCCCCTATAAAAACCGGATCTTCTGACCATGCATAACATTTACTACATATGGTGAAGTTACCACAAGCACTAAGGTATTAATTCCAACTGACCTTCTACAATTACTTCTGGCGGTATTATCGGCATCTGAACATCCTTTTTTGATGGCCTCCTTTATGACAGTTTGCTGTCTTTCAAGCACCGATATGGGCCAGCTTTCTAACATTGTGCAAAGGATATCACTGGAATCATAAAAAAACATTGTTAAATTTCACGCTAATGTTTGTTCTATGCTATTTATTATTATCAGTTTATCACTGAGGACAGTTTAATTCACAGTTTCTACAGAATTCTATGTAAAACTTTGCAGGAAGCATAATATTATAGTAAGTTTCTTTAAGCTTATTTTGGTTTGCTCTTAGCGTATTGCCGGCATAAAAATTCAAATTAGGCAGAAGAAAATCAATAACTTTACACATTTTTCTCCCTCATATTTCAATCTAACATGTTTGGAACACTACAGATTGCTTTACTTATTACCGCCATTTTAGTACACAGTTCTTTTTCTAACATGGACGGTAAATATGTTGATTTGTATGAAGAATTTAAAAAATGAGTGAAAGAATAACGAAGGTAAATTTGATAGACACATGTAGACAAGACGGAATGAATGATGCAGTAGTATTTGATATCTTTGTTCGATTGCTCACCTTAGTGTTGCTCTAATTTCTTTAGCTTTGGAAGTGGTCAGGATCTGTGTTAAGACGGGAATGATTCGAGGAGCGTGCACATAGCGAACTACATAGCGAATTGTGATTATTCCAGCTGAGGATATAACCTGCAATAAAAAATCAAATATCAATTAAACTGAAGACTTTGTTTGAAATATTTCTAGCAAGTATCTTATATCTACATGCAATAGAAAGAAAAATTAGATATTATTATATTGTATTAACAAATGCTCGATTAAAAAGGACTGAATCAATATATATATTATGATATTCTACTTTTTGCATATTGATATCGAATTTTAATTACTAAATATAAATAGGACAATTATCTCTGACATTATCTCACGTTTTATAAGAAGTACATGGCTTAAAAACAGACTTGGTAGAATATTCATCCATTTAAATGTAAAACAAATCAGATTGCCAATTTGCAAATAAGATACTTAATGCACACTAAATTAAAATCATACTCAGTGCTGGAAGCAACCAGAAATTAATAAACCAAAAATACATATTTCTTCACAACAACATTCATCAGTAATTCAATCCTAGATAAAGTATAATAATAATTGTTGGACATAGATAATATTTCAAACATAGATCATGCATAAAGTGACTATTTTAGATAGAAGAATATCATGGTATCATTAAGTATTTGTAATATTTATTAGGCAACACTTCAACTGCTTGCACTATGAGTTGTCTGTGATCAATTATTTGTACACTAATAAAAAATAAACATTAGAGAAAAGATTGGAATAAAAGATAAAATAACTGACCTTAGCCGAATTAGGAATGAGATTAATAAGTTCTGTGAAGATATACATTGAGAAAACATCTAACTTCGTCTTGAGAGTCTTTGCCATGTACGCTATCGTGATACAAGCCTCTCGGACAACCTGGAAAACCATTCAAAAAAAAACACAATTATTATTGACGAACTAGCAACATTGGTAAAAGTGTAACATACTTTATCTGCGGCAAATTAACATCAGGATGCTAAGTATACCTGACTTCTGAGTTCCTTGATTACAGCTAAGAAAGGCACAGAGAGTTCTTTTAGTTGTGCTGAAAACTCTACAGGATAAATTGTGTGTGCGTTGGCGACCAAAAGTGCTCTCACTTTTTTCAACTGAAATATAAAACAGAATAATCAATGACTTTGCATTATTTTAGTTGCATACGGTGGTTATATTATATTATTTTTTATCATTTATTATGTGGAATATTTCAATCTCCATTCGTGGGTTAGAACCCTTGACCGATGACTAAAACGTTATCACTCGGTTACAGACTGTAGATTCATCTCAAAGAAGCGAAACAAGTATCACTTGCAGTAAGAATAAGAGTAGTATTTACTAAATGATTATTTTTGTATCTAAGATGTTTATTATTTAAATAATATGTGGTAAAAAGAGTTATCTATTTCATTATCCACCATTGGTATATCTCTATTCACTTTGTTTAGTTTCATGTTATTTCAAGATGGATTAGAACACGGTTTCCTCAAACTATATTCTACAGGGCACCAGTGTTCGGTTTAAACTTCAGGATTGGCAAAATGTTCTATCGCAGAAAACTTTTCCTGGCTTAGAAGAATATTTACCGCATCGATTCTCTTCTCCCAATCTGCCGCCTTGTCGCCCACGACACTGGCGGCAAGTTTGCAAATATCTTCCAGATCTCTGGCACTGTACATGGCCACAGCTGGAACTGTACAGAATTGCGCTTCGAACGCTTCAGATGTCACAGCACCCGCCGCAGCATCAACTGATAAAGCATCAATAAAATTTACTCAATGCACACTTTGATACAAATCAATGAAATTTGGAGACTTGGCTTATATAATCAAAATGGTTTCCAATATTCAAATTTGAATTAACAGTTTTACCATATATTTTTAACAGTTCTTTTCCGAGTCTTCTTTTGAGCCTTAAATTTTTTAAGATTTATACTTATTAATTTAATTCGCTTATTAAAGTTTCCAGGAGTTGAGATTTGCGACACGTTATCAAAGCTACATTTAATATTATTTACCATTAATCCTTAACGGAAAGACATTGCAAGATGAACAGTTTCAACAGTTGAAAATGATAACTAGCTGAGTGAATGGATTCAGTTATTTTTATTATAGTACATGTAAGGTGTCATCCAACCAGTGTATGGTAATACTAGTTTTACGTAATGGCAAAATAGGGGAAATTTCTATCGAAAGGACATATATATTAACGTCACTAAAATCTATAAGCACATTTGTTCATAGTAATATACCAAGCCAACATTTCTCATCTCAAAGAATGCAACTTAACTAACATTTAATCTTACTATCAAGAAAACAGACTTTAATGATTGTATCTATCCAGTACACAAAGCGTGGGAAATATTATGCAGAGAATTGAAAAATACTATATAGTATTACGATTGATATTCAATTTGAAACAACAAAACTTATTGTTAACAGGATGCATGAAGTAATATGATAAGAAAAACCCCATCATAGTAGAGTACTAAAATGGAAATACATACCTGAAAATGTTAGTTTAGAAAAAAATTACTTTTAAAAAACATAGTTGCATTCTACCAGGGCATGCTATTTTTTTAAATTCTGGTATCATAAGATGAACCGGTAGAGATTCATGTGGCTATCTTCATCAAATGTTAATTCTTAATAATTGCAAATAGAAATGTAACAGTGACACGCGTTTGTATATTTTCACAACAGAACTGACTGATTTTTGACTGACCAACTTTCAACAAATGGTACTTTCTTTATTCGGATCAACAAAATATAATATTTTAAAAATTTTGGTGATAGCCACGTTTGATCTGCTTCTACTAAAATAATATATATTAGTTACAAAAACAACTCCATCATTTATCATAGACATTAGTTTAATACAGAATAAGCTTGATGCTATTGAGAAAAATTGATTTAATATCAGCGCATAACTATATGTTGTAAAAAGATATAATAATAACATCTCTGAACTTATTCTGCATTGTTATAAGCCGTGAGATAATTTATGTCAATGTTTTTGTATGGCAAAGTAACTTATATAAAAATATGCATAGGCGAAAGGGCAAAAGAATGCAAGAAAACCTTCAATAATCTAACAAGCACCGTGCAAACAAAACGCATCCAATAGCACCTATGTGAAATAATATTTTCGAGGACGATAATTACCCAACTATTAATACAGATACAATATCACCAATTCCAATTAGGAAATAATCTACATTAACAGTAAATATATACCAGAACAAGTGTAAAATCATTACTCAAAAACATACAGAGCAAATATCTAGACTTACATATTATATATTATTAATAACTACGCCATTCTGTCCAATATGGTACATTTTGGAGGTTCGACAGATTCAGCAATAGAGTGACTGTAATTTATTTTATATTTAAATTTCCAAACTTTTTAAATACCACATTCAGTAAAACCTTCAATAGTGTGGTAGTTAGGTTCTGCTTTATTCAGGACACATTCGAGCACTGTCAGGCCCAAGATGTATTCATTATTTATTGACCAATCATTGATATCAAAAAATGTATTATTCAATTCTGCACTTTCTTTCAAAACGAGTTGCCAAATGATATGTTCGATAGTTGAACTCCGATAAATCAACATTTGACATAGATCAAAAATATCTACATTTGACGCCAACCTTTCCAGAATTGGCACCCGGAACCTTCTGATATTTAAGCAGAGCTCTTGCCATTATTTTTTTCTTACTACTAAGCTACAGTGGCCGACTATGAAATTTGGCTTTGTATATTCTCACATAATTACAATACATCCAATTAGCATCTTATGTTCAGTCTAAAACACAGGTGGGCAAGGCATCTTAGAAGTATTTTATTTCCTGTATAACACAGCTAATTTTTAAGCCAGTTTTTGAAAGAAAACAAGTAATCACTCTAATTTATTGTTACAAAAATTATTACAATCAAATTTAAACAGGCGTTGCCATTATTGCCTATCCTTGGTCAATAAAGACATTTGAAACACAAATAGTGTATGAAAAAATATTTATCTCTTCTTTTGTCAGATATAAAAACATGGCAGTTAGGTAATGACACAAATACTTGGTATTCACTAAGATGGAAAATTTTAATGTTATATTACAAAATAGGACCCTACATAAATGCAATACCATCACCGACAAGATTTAATTTACCGAGTACTGCCTCTGACCGTTAGCACAAACATTACACCGTATCTTCTAACAGACACATACCACTTTAATAATATGCATGTGCAAAAAATATCTACAAATTCGGTGACAATATCATAGTGAACAAAGGTGGGTTGAGAACTGACCGCTCGGCAGTCGAGGGAGGGGGGCGGGGCGTCTGGGCATGCCCGAATTCGTTCCGCACAACGCCGTCATCGCTCTGCGATTTACCGATTGCTCCATCGCTGACAAACCTGTGTTTTAGTAGCCACGACACACACAAAATGAAATGAAACAGAACAAGGAATACAATGAATTTATTAATAAATGAATTTGATACGACTGAAATGCGTGCAACTCTCACAGTGATCTCGTTGCATTCAGACGGAGCATTTTGCCGTTGAAACTAGAAAATTGTGGAACTACAAAAACACTACTTTACAGAAGAGGCAAAAAAACATTCTAGGTTTGAAAATAACATATTTAAACAAAATTTATTACAATTAAGTAATATAAATCATTCTCGCATGTCAACGACTGCTTTGACGATGCTGAAGGTACACAAATTTTACTAACAAATCGGAGGCTATGGAGTAACATCATTTACACTATCTATGATTTAACAATGCAAATATTAACAACAGCCACAAGATGACATTTTTCGATTAAAATGTAGTTACACATTTTTCAAGTTTCAAAGTCGATATCAATTCTGAAAATGTGATGAAATTAATATAGAATTTTCAGGAAGAATTAGTATATGAAAATGTTTTAAGCCCATTAAATATCAAATAAACACCAGATTCTCTTTTTGCACCTTTTTGGAGCAATACAGACCAATTATATTTCACATTGATTGCTTTGCTTTATAGGGGGTTATAAAAAAGCTATAACAAAAATCATTATTTTGTTGTCACAGAGTGACACTGAATAAATGTATTTTTATACTAAATTCAATTGAAATCGAATAAAGAAAACCATGTATTATTTCATTTAAATGTAACTTATTATAAATCTAAAAATATAATAAGTTTATTTTGTGCAACAAGAGAATCATATGTATGTAATCAAATATTCAATAGCCATTTTGTCATTCCAATTCAAAATAAACTAAAGTATAGCATCTTTCACTTTTCACAATAATTCTTCAGAGCCATAATTTGATGCAAGACCTTTTACATAAAATGTCAGACTAGAGTGCAGAGCTCGTAACTAATTTTGGGAGTATCAAGTAAATAATAATGTTTATAGGAATATAGGAATTTGCCTTCTATATTTAGTTCAAAAACTAATGGAATATAAGGTTCAACAGATAAGTATAGAATTATTGCTTTCTTCTGGTCTGAATTGGAATGACGAATCTGTTTTGATGTATTCATTGTTTTAGGTTAAAATGATTTTATTTTCAATTATCATTACTCCCACCAAATAAGTTAAATGAAATAATTTCAAAAAAATAACACTTAGTAACTAAAACGAAACAATATTAATTATCTCAAATAAGTAATTTGGAATACCTACCCAAACGAAGCAGATATTTTTTATGTTGGTTAAAGACATGAATTACACTCACTAGGAGATTATCTATCATGAGTTTTGGTTTATCAAACGTTAAAATTTGGTATATATAAAAAAAACAGCATTTATAACAAGCGTCAAGCATATTTGAAATTTTCTTAGGGTATTATAGTCACATAGCAATAGTTTATGAATAGATCGTAACGATATGCGATCAGTATTTTTAAAAATGTTTGGTTACAAATCAGCGAACGGTCAAAGCACAGTGATAATATACCCTGCCTCCGTGGTGAGGATAATGGGATTAAAATCTAAATAAGAACATATTGTAAGTGTATCTTGCAAATTTCATATCTGCATTTATAAAAAATTGTTGGGTGAAAAATGAAAATGAGTGAACAAGTATTGGATTGGAATTTTGAATTGATTTCTTATTGAAATTTGAATTGTAAATATTCAATCAAGTTTGTAGCGCAGACTTAATTCTATAGACTTTCATTTCTCTCTTAACCAATTATGTCTTAACAGCGTCAAATTGACGTGACTGTGAAATATTTCAGTAATTTAAAAAAGCAAAAATGAACACAAAACACATTTTTAAAAATACTGACAAGAATTACATATAAAATAATTAAAAAAGGATAATTTAGGGAACACAGGACTTGCAGATGACAAATTCTGTTTGTTCGAGAAATGAAGAGGATGTTGTTTTAATAATGCTTTGAGTAAAAACCAGCTAAAGTTGACATTCAAATTATTTTTTCATTTCAACCTTGGAGGAATAATTTTTTAAAAAACAATTGAAAATATTGCAACATGGAATATTCAATTTCATAGTTAGACTAGATAATTTTACAATCCAAGCGTTTATGCTTCACTTTTATGATTAAAAAAAAATGGACTGAGTAAAATAAAATCTGTTTTGAAATTATCATTCCTGGTAAATATCAGGGAATTACTATCTTTCGATGTCAGATAATGACAAACCAAACTATCCATTCGATTGCCAGCGAAATTACCTAAAGTGAGTTAGCGCTTTATCTGTTGCTTATGTACTTTAAATTGTTCTTTTAGTCAAGCTCGTATGATGATGTAGATAAAAAAAAGTCATAAAAGTCAGTTTATTCAAAATTGCTCATTGACCGAATTTACACAGAAGCCATCGATATTCAGTTCAGAATATTAATTTAAAAACAGATAATATAAAATACTATGCTATAATACTAAAATGGATTTTATACTCATTAATTCTCCAACATTTTAAGGTTACATATGCAACAACCCAATAGATCAAGCGCCACTAACCTGAATTTGATGAGCCTGTCAGGTCAGCTGACTTCTTGGCTACTATCGGAATGCTGTAAGTCCTTTTCACTGGTTTTGCGGGCTTTGTCAACATCACATTATCGGTTTCGTCAGCGTTGCCGGCTGTGCCTGTAGAATAAGGTACAAAAAATTAATAACTCGTTACATGGTGATGGTTCATCGGAATAATTGAATTTGAAATTTGTTTACTTATAAATGCAGACGGATACAGTTGATTATCGTCTCTGGCTTCGTCAAACCTGCCTTCCAAGGCACTTAATTTATTTCCAGGGAATTCAGATTTTTGCTTACGGAGATCCATTCTTAGTTTGTCACCTGAAATGATAAAAAACAAAGATTAATTTCAATAAACTACAGCCTTGTATGACACGTTACTTCTACAGCACGGTTTCAATATACCACAGCTGATGAATTGTGACATATTTTTGTATAACACGGTTTTAGAAATAAGTATCAAATAAAAATTTGTAGAACTAGTCGAAATATTAGATGAACCCACCAAGAATAATGACAAAAAAGCAACTATGTGTTTACCATGAAAAACAATAAATAGCCTTGGTATTGGCTGATAAATTGGATTTTGTTTATTTAGAAAAAGAAATTTTAAATTCAAAAGAGAATCACAAAAGTGGTATGTCCTTAACATGAAATGTATAAAGTTTTAAACAAAAACCCTAAAAATATGCAATCACTTATAAAGGAGTTTTTAAAAGTTAATCCCTAAATATTGAAGTCTTCGGGTGGTGGAAACTATGGATTGGAAAAATAAACTTCCGGTGATGGAAAAATAGGATCGCAAATGAGACTGATGAAGGATGATATATTTAAAGTATTTTTGTATTTTCTGTAGTTTATAGAAAAAAATAAGAGATATAATCATACTTTGATACTTGTTTAGAAAGCATACTCTAATTTTATATGAACTCCGAACCCCATATAACACAGATTTGCTTCACACAACGTTTTTGTGGAACCATATAATCGTGTTATTAATTTCACATTTTTTTGAAATCGGAATCAGAGTTCGAGAGATTGCGGGTCAATATCAGAGTCGAAGTTGCATTTTTATTTAAAGACACCCATGAATTTTGTGAAGAAATCGGTGACGGTATTGTGACAACATTTTGAAGAGAACAAATAAATCAAATTCACCAATGCATATTCGAAATCTTGCTAGAAATGTATAAAATTACGAGTACATAACAGAAATTCTACTCACCGACATGCTTATACATATCCACCATCGTAGTGCCCGCCTGGTCTCTAACTTGCGAGTTGGGATCACTGAGCAGGGCGACAATTGCAGGTGTTACAGTTTTTAATTGAAGGTCCTGGGTGCCCAGTCTGTAAAAAGCAATTTAGATTAATAATCAAATATTCTTGTGATTGCAAAAACCAACTTTAGCAATCAGTCAGTGTGTTACAACATAGATTCAACAGTTAAAATATAGTACAACATTTCTATTCAGGTTAACACCCCCTGGTGTATTATATATATAAAATTTTGGAGGGTGCTGCTCAAATCCGAGAGGGCTATAATTGCGTATTGTAATGATAATCAGTCATCTCTGTCAATCATTTTGTAACAACCGCATTCTTTCCTGTGCGTTGGTGTATCTGGGTTATTCTGCATTAAAATCAGTTTAATAGAAATTGGTCCTTATTTCAAGTAATCCATTGCATGAAATACATAAAAACAATAGTATAATTTTGAAATTACGTTCTTACTGGGTTCAATAATTTTATTGTGATAAAGGGGGCGAGGCTTGGTTGGCTTCAATGAGGTTAAAAAACACTGTGTTAGTTCATAGCAACCAGTGACAGGGAAAATACGAAATAAGAAGGCATCATCAACAAAAATGTCTATACCAGGAAAAAATTGGGGTGTTGATTTATCATAAAATAAGAAATATCATAGGGATAACTCACTTGTATATAACTTCAGAGAGAGATTTCAAAGCTTCCTCCCTCATGTTGGCATTTTTGTGCTTGAAGGCAACGGACATCTTCGCCAGGAGTTGCGGCATGGACATGGACCCGCTGACACATAGTTCTGTGATGGCGGCCCGGGCCGAATTCCGAACCGAGTCTTTTGAATCACCCAATCTAGAAAAAAAACATATGTCAATAATTCAGATAATTCATGTTATTCAATGCAAATATCAAGAAACAGACAAATACAAAAAGGGTTAACTCCTTCCGCTACATTTTTGTGGATACACGTTGACGATAAGTATGAATTAATTGTATCTAAAATGATTGATGACTTTAGAAGGTACCTATTAATGATACTATATTTATTTTTAATTGAATTTAATTTAAGTAAAAGGTATAATTAACAGGAAAGCAATTATTATTATTTAGATCATTTGAGTGGTATGGATTAAAGAAAAGCGCAACAGGTCAAACACAAGTAAGTAGTTCATGAAAGGTAAGAGAAAAAAAAATTGAATGTGTATTTCCATTGACAACTAGAATGAATATTAAATTAAAATTGATATTTTTGTTATTCCATTGGTTGTACAACTAGGTGAGATACGTTCCAAATGTGAACACGTGTATCAACTTTAATTTAACGTTTTTGACTCAAATGCTACTAAAGCAGGCATCGAGTTTCTCCTTATTACTCCATTATAAATGTAATATGTATTAAATTTGGATTATTGAGATTTTGTACACTTCCATGTATTTTGTCACTAACGACCCGGGATTCGCCTTTCGGCATCTTCAGGCATTCGACTGCACGAATGGACTCGAACTGACACGACAGTAAACAGTGTCTAAGGTACAGCAAGATTGACTGAACTCTACAATAAATTAGTGTTAAAATATTGTGTTGTACGTTAGGCACTGTTTACTGTCTGTCAGTTCGAGTTCATTTGTGCGGTCGAATGCCTGCTGATGCCGAAAGGCGAAACCCGGGTCGTTAGTGACAAAATACATGGAAGTGTACAAAATTTCAATAATTCAAATTTGATATTGACATTCAAGCACCCTCATTCGACGTCTTAAAGAATAACTTTTTTGTGGAAAATGTAAGATTTCCCTACCCAATCAATTTGACACTAATAGTGTTCAACTGGTTAAAGGAAAATTGCAACACCTCACGAGAATATGGTACGGTGCCATATTCAACATGAACTTAAAAATGTTTTTTTACTCAAAATGGTTTGACTATCAATGCTATAAATTCCAATTCAATCATTATCGTCAGACACAATCTATATTATTATTGACCCAGACATGATTTGAACCCAAGGCACTTAGCATGAAGTAATACGACTTATCAAATTATGGCAGACTTTGAAGCAACTTAAAATTGATTAAAATAATAGGATATCAAATTTCGTAAAAAATACTGCATATGAGGTTGAGCAGACTGAATAGTATATTAAATTCGATACACTAGTCTGGGAGTGGCCATGGTCAAGAGAGAAATAAAATGTATTTACCTGTCGATGACATGAGGCAGCACTGTCTGTGTGTAGCCGCCGAAGTCGGCACCCATGCGATTTATGAGGGCAGTCAGAACATCAAGCCCATTCTGAGAAACCTGAAATAATGGAAGAGAATGAACATATTAGTAAAATCAATCAATTTGACTGTGACATATTGAAAACACATATTCCAGATTATATTCAGACATCACAACCGGTTTTCCTCAGCTGATATGCATTTTCAACCGATACAAAATGGTAAAAAAAAATTAACAAAAAATAAATGCTAGCTCATTATTTTTTATTCTTTGCTCATTGAGCAAATAAACTTATTTTTTAAATCAAATATTGTGTAGAAAAAATGAAAAAATTGAATGCAGACTATTTGTAATTGATTTTAAAATATTCAATGTATTTTTAAATATATATATTCTCGTGATTTACGTGTCCGCAATGCACAGCACAACATTGCCCTTACGCACGATGCGAAGACAGAGAGTGTATGTGATTTTTTTTAATGTAAAAAAAAATCGGCAAATTATTTCATCTTTTCATTTCATTCAAGAGAGCTTGGTTAAACCTTAAAATAATATTAACGGCTATAATAATCTAAAACCGTCTTGTGCTTTCTTTCTGCACGGTTCCGCGGTCAAAGGTTCGAATTCGCGAAAGCACACTTTCGTATTTCACATGTTTTTTAACTTGCATACAAAGGCATGAACATTTGTGATGTTTCATTTCTGTACCACCCACTTCTTATGTGATCCTGAAAACGAGTCGTAAAGAGAGCAATTAACAAACTACTAATCCTATCGTAACCTCATCCGTGTTTCCTTACCCTTTCAGTAAGTCCTGACCTAACCATCTCTCGTTTGACAACTTCTTTTCAGTCGTTCCATTACAGGACCAAATTCTCCTGATATAAAACAAACGTGTTCCAAATAAATGGATTTTTTATGTCCTTCTTGCATCAAATTGCGATTTCTGTTGACCTGTGACCTTATGGCCCGACTGCGACTTGTTCCGAGACGAGTCGGAGAATATGGAAAAATAAATTCTCGTGTTCTATAAACCACTTTAACAAAACAAAACAATGGAGAATAACACCAGCATAATTGAGACGACGTTGCGCAAATAAGGCGTGGGCGATATATAATGGCGTCCAGTCCCCGATTCGGACTCGGTAATACAAGTATGAAAGACGCTAGCAAAAAAAAATATGGCGACCAATAAAAAAGTAAACACCGTGAGTCCCCAATTAAATCCAAGGAGATACCTAACCTAATCAAGTGAAATATACATAAGACAGTGTAATATATGTTGATTAAAACATCAATAATATAAATACAGCACCATATATCACTGGATAAAATCGTAAAAATGTGACATCTCCGTGATATGATATTACCTGGTAAGTAAAACTAGGGTTGTCACCCGTGCGGTTTTCGATAACAACCGGTTGCCTCGCTATTTTTTTTATACAAAGTAACATTCTCGAGATAAAGATTTAAATTGCGTCATCTGGTAAAGAAGCCGGACATTAAATTGTATAGCGATGCTTCTGGACATTGTTGCAGCGATATGGAAATAAATTTATAATAAGACGCAGACAAGTCTCTTGAATCATTAGGCACAATGAATGACGGATATTATCGTCGTCACGGATAATTAAATCAGACCTTTCATGTCAAAACCGAATCACAGGGCGCTCCCTCATATCGCGCATTAAATATATTGTCGCCCATTGACCCGACGCAATGTATTTTGAATAACAAAAACCATTTTGCGGTCTGGTCTTAGGGCCGTCCCTCCTCCGATATGTTCAAAATTACTTACATGCTAATATCTAGTGTTAAAATATTCATGGTTCAACTCAATAATCTAAGGTATATACTCCATGCAACCATTTGAAAGTACTTAACGCGACTGTGTAACAATAAAAGTCTGATAATGGACCGTAAAACGGACACAACTTAGTACAACATTGAATATTCTTCAAGAATAAAAATTTAATTCAGTAAAATGTAAAAATGACATCAAAATCGTCATAACAAACGACCACACGACAATTTCTGAGTTAATTGTACTGGTGGACTAAATAACCAAAATATTTTTTCAATTCGCGTATCAACTAAAAACCGCGCATAAAGTATTGAAGCACGATATTTTGACAGTTTAACCTACACAATAAAATAATTCCCACTCTCGAATATCACCATTATATACCGATAAAGCAACGGAAAACTGATAACCTCAGATATCGAAAAACATTTATTGTGCGGTATGTTCATAATAAATAATATAAAAAAAATTACGGATATCAAAATACTTTCTATACGAGTAAAAATGATTCAAATACTGTTACCATATGCTCATAGAACTCCGGCGGTATTTCCAACAGATCCTCATAATCAGACTCCTCGTCTCCGAACGAGGAACCCTCCTCCCATGACGTCTCCATAGCACTTATCATCACATAAATATTATATACTCGATCAATTTATATTTCGAAAATTACCTATCCTGTATTGATTTTAAAGACCTAATAAACGATAGGCAGGCAATACAAAAATTTCAATTATTTTTTAGCTGCGAATGCATTAATCTACGTAACTAATCAAACGAGAAAAGAGCAGAATAAATTTTATTTTTGGTTTTTTTATTAGATTTGAAAGATACCTATGACAACTCCCCTATTTTCTCAGCTGTCAACGCGCGCCCCTTGCGTGTGCTTGCTTAGCGGGATTATCGCGGATTCAGTTACGGTCGTGATACGCTATTTCAACCCGGGTTTATTAGACAAATCTTGACATTATTGGTATGATTTACTTGTATAGAATTTCGAACTATTTCCAAACATTTATAGATAAGAAAAAAAACATCGTAAGCATTATAATATAACTCGATGGTCAGTGTACGATAATCCAGCTTCTACAAAGAATTCCTATCACATAATAAAATACGCTATATTTGTTTATTTTTTTACTTTAAAAAATTAGAACTCCCTATTATAATATTATATATCAATGGCTTTGTTTGATTAATGATATCCAGCTACGATAAGATAAATTTACAAATTTGATTAAAAAAACACGAACGTTAAAATGAAGAATATGTGAAAATACTGGATTAAACGTACAATGTGAGATAAAATCCAATATTTACATCTGTATGATACATCTAACGTAGAAATTTTGTGGGTAAAATAATAACATACAAATAAAAGTCATGTTTTCATGATTAATAAAACATAGTGTCCCGATTTCAACTCAGAAGGCGGAAAATAATCGCGGTTAACGGTGACGGAGGAACGAGAGCCAAACTCCGATTTGATTTGTTAAAGAAATACATTAGAGAGCAAAAACATTGAAGCTAATAAATATAACATTATTCTTTAAGGATACAAGAAAAGCAAGACCTTTCTGAAAAAAAAAGATTTTCAGAAACCGCGAACCGAACATAAAACGACAACCCTCAATAAACGATCATTTTGAAAAATCCAACCGAAATCAAAACCATGTTTTATTTCAATACAGAAAAACTGTCGCATACTTTATTGTAAGTCAGGTTCTAAACATAAAAATAAAAATAATCGATAATTTTAAGAGCGTATTTAAAAGTGGAGCAATATGAAATTAATATGGAGGCCAAATGTTACTTCAAGATCTAAATTAACCTATCAATATAAACCGCTTATAAATGAAATAATTTTAGGTGTATTAAGCTGACGACAAATTACAAATAGGTACAATATAGTTTACAAAAACACAAAAGAACTCGTAGGAAATCCGCGTCGATATATTGCAAACCACAGAGAACAACTGAACGGTGAAAATGTCCATGATAAAAATCCCATCACATCTCTGCTCCAGATATAAATATTTTAATAGAAATAGATCAACTTGAAGATGGGACGATCCTATATTATTTATTATGCTAATGTCTTTGGGAGACAATGCAATAATGGTGCCACTAAGTTAGCCTATATTTTTCGATTGGATGATTGTGTTTTGTTATTATAATGGCACGTTGCACAGAATGTTCATAAAATAACTATTGGAACTACGACTTATAAAGAGCCAGAAGATTGCCATAAATATGTGAATTGTCTCTGGTAATTCAAGGTCAACAATATTAACAAATAGATCACGCGAACACTACTCTGACGGAACGGAAAACACGTATAAAAAATACGTTATGTTTCCTGTATGCAACAGAACTAATTGATAGTTTGTTAATTTGGTTGGCACTGCTGTCCATTTAGAACCATGACCGGCTTCACAACTGTCGACATCTCTGTCTAGGGCTCTCTCTCTCTCTCAAATCGCACACACCCGGTCTCTCTGCATGATTTTGTCCGCACATCCCCTCCGGGTAAGGATTGCAATACCGGACGAATAACAGTTTATCGACATTTTGTATTAAACGCCGGTATTAAAAAATGGGTTATAAATAATTGCGCTTTGTGTTAGATAGTATTCACTAGGTACACTTGAACTTTTATTACTATAGTTTGCACTTTGGATTAGATAGTATTAACTTAGTACACTCATACTTTGAATTTAATAGTTTCCACTTAGTCACGGATTCTTTTAACAAAGTGAGCTAAGTTGTAGTAGGTTATGTTAGGGTTGGTTTGGTTTGGTGTGTATAATGTATTCTAATGCGTGGAGGAAAGACAATATAGGAGGCCTCATATAGGGTAGAAGAATAAGTGACATTTCATTACAGCTTCGTACAACTATCGATATCAAAGTGTGAGTATTTATATTGGGTGGAAACTATTTTATCCGTGTTAAAATATTTTTTCGTATTTTTATCATGTGGGATCACTTTATTTTTAGTGAAAGACTTTGTTTTTTGTGGAATGTAATTGTTATAACTGAAAACTATTTCTATAAAAGTGAATATGATCTAAACAAAAGTGCATTTAATTGTAAGCCTTAAAAAATAAGCATAACAAAATGATTATTATCAATACCTTAAAAAGGCTGGTTCATCAATGCTGGAATCTATAAATATTCGTGCACCGCGTGGTACATTTTCTAAACCAGTATTGACAAAACACCCAAAATACCGGGGTCCCGGTTTCGGTAATAACAATAATGCAACCATTATTCGTGATGCCTTTTCTCCTCGAGTTTTTTAGCATTCATTTAAAATTATCTGGCGCATCGTCGACTTACACAATAACGCAATTGTATACCTATTTTAAGTCGTAACAGTTTTGAAATCAATCATCAATAATATTCACGTTTTGCCTTCAACCCGATAATGCGGTGGTTTGCCATAAATACTAATACATTTTCAATCTGTTATAAGAATTCCACTAAAGATATGAGTATGTATCGATTAAGAACTCCCTGTACACAACCCAAAGGTACCTTTGCCAACTAAGCTTCTTCGCGGCTGGTTGAGCTTCGACGCGAATAGTCAGGCAGGGTTTCAGATCCATTAATTTTGGCAATGCACCAGGGCTGCGAGAAAATCAGTATATTGAAGGGTCGGCAATATCTGTTTGCCTTGACCTTTGACGGACGATATCATAAATGGCTTCTGTTACGCGGATATTGCATTAACCGTACTTGTAGCCGATCACTCGACACTCCTTTCGGAAAGGATAGGTATAGTAATAAAACAATATAAGGTAGGATGTGAAGCATACACCGCCCCCCACAGAAGCGGCAGAATGGATACGTTATGTTGAATAACATATTATTTTTTATAAAAATGAACTACGGCAATATTCAATTTTAACACTAATATAATTTAAGACATCGACTGAGGGTGCTTGATGGAATTTCAATATCAAATTTTGATTATTGAGATTTTGTACACTTCCATGTATTTTGTCACTAACGACCCGGGTTTCGCCTTTCGGCATATTCAGGCATTCGGATGCTGTGGATGATGGGGTTTAACTGTTGCAAAAAAACATGGGGATCATAAATTATTTTATCAAGAAATTTTGGAAATCAATAGAGCCCAGTTAAATTCCTTGCCAATTCTGAACGAGCAGCTGAACCTTCCAAATTCTCCGTTACTGTATCCTATACGTTGAAACACCTAACAGATGTCACTAAATGTGGAATGATTGTATATATTTACCCTTTCGTCGAATTGCATCCCGTCGAAACCCACAATGATATTATAATTGTAAAATCACTGGTAATTCTAAAAGTAGTTGGAAAGCGGCAATTCTCCACTCTGTTAATGTGTTGTTAACAAAATAAGGATTGAGGCGGTTCTCGAAATGTTAACTCAGATATCAGTGTGGATCCCAGACGCATAATATTTTATCTCGTAAATAATATTTGTTGTATTTGTATCTACTATTTAAACGTTAGACACTGTTTGCTGTCTGTCAGTTCGAGTCCATTCGTGCGCTCGAATGCTGAAAGGCGAAACCCGGGTCGTTAGTGACTAAATACATGGAAGTGTACAAAATCTCAATAATCCAAATTTAACACTAATATTAAACGTTTCATTTTTTCTGATTCATCGGCAAAGCAATTGTATGAAAAAAGTATGGATCACCAAAAACCATTAGGCAACCTTAACCTACAAATAACTCTGTTTAACTGATATGTAATAGTAATTCAAAGGATTACATCCCATTAGTTATGAACTTCACGCAAGCATTTGGTTAGAATAATCTATTCCCTCAATAATAACAGCGAAACGCTATAAAATAATGCTTCCTTAAAGCGTATTCATGTGCAAATTCTGCATTTCTAAAAAATATGGTGAGTATGATGTAGCTGCTAGAAGGTGATTTAATTGTTGATAAATTTGTATAAATTGGTTATTCCATAAAATAGTGCATTATCTTGCATTTTATTCCTACATTTATATTCAATCGTAACTAGACCAAAGGGCTATGTCGCTATAATCTTGAGTAATCCATGATGAAGGCAGCTCATGAGATCACCTTAGACAATTTCTTATGTCATGAAGATTAACTTTTTGCTGTGTTTTTTTATTATCTTGGGTGGAACGAATGTCGACCGGAAGTGCTCTCGACTTAAAAAGATTCGTAACGATCGTCTCATCATATAATTAAGAGAAAGATATTCATGCCTATTTACATGTCATAATATACAATTCTTATCATGCGAAATATCGATATAGACTGAATAATTATTATTCCATTACAATGTTAACGGAAATAACGATTGTCCTCGTTTGGATAAATGACCATCAATACAGTTGTATTCGGCAGAGCTATAATATTTCAAGACTTCGGCGGAAGCAAGAAGACTGGTAAGGGAAAAGGGATCCGTGGAGGCGCTGTGAAATGGCTATTTGTCTGAGGAGCGAATTAAATTTATTGTTTTAATGGAAAACTGTCACTTTCACAAATACTTACTTGAGGACGGTGAAAGATAATTAAATTACAAAAAAGGTATATTAAATCATCAATTGAACTAATAAAACAAATTATAGACGATCAATTAGTAGAATTAAGATGGATTTGTTGCTAACCAACAACCCACCAGCGTAATAGGTTGCTATTGATTAATCAGTGATCAGGGCTAGTTATGTATCCGTTTCATCGACTTAAACTCATGGTAAACTAATGGACATTTCGTGCACGGTGGCCACATTTTGTTCAGGATCAAGATGGCTGCCCCTCACCCGCCTGCCTATATTCGCGGCCGCTTCCTTCATTCTTCTTTCGATCGCCGTGGACGCGTGGTGACGCCATATGGCTTCCGCACCAGTGCCGTTTGGCGATCAAATCTTCAATCCCCTAATGAACATTCGCACACATTCTGACAAAATTTGTATGATTCTATTTAGCTTTGATTCCGAACCAACCAATCCAAACCTGAAGACAAGTCTTAATAGATCGATTAGTAAACAATTAATCGTTTCCTTACTCCATACTTACATTAATTTTTTTAAATTTAATGACCATTTTTTTTTACAAACATTTAGCTTTGCAAGAATTACGTAATATATATATATATATTGTGGCATCACGCCATCGTAAGAACTATTCTTCTACCTTTACCTTATCTGGCAAAAAAAGATGGGCAAGTGAACCAGTACTGGAGAAAAACTGAAATTGCTTTCTCATATCTCGGCAGGTCTAATTCTTCCTAGTTTTTTTTATTCCGAAAATAACGTGCATTTTTATTTGCTCGTATTAATAATATAATGTCAGCTTCGTGGTCACTACGCCATATTGCTAAGACTTGTTACTATTTTAGGTCATAATGTGTATCTAAGACACTGCCGATTGCATCGCCGATATTGGCAGTGTAACACACAAATTCATTTAACACAGATGAATTTCGATTGTGTGTTCACGCTTTCCAGCAGCTGTGTCAATAAGAAATTTTTAAAAATATGTATTGTATAAAATAAAATAAAATGTCATCTGAATTGTAATATTATATCTCTGAGCCAATTAGAACAGTTATTGATAATAATAATATAAAACAATGCTGAAACGATGAAAAAGTTGTGTATTGGTAAAATTCCCATTATGTAAAATATTTTATATTTGTATCTAGTTTATTTGCCGTTTATAGTGTATTATCTAATTTCAATAATTAAATATTAATTAAAATTGTCTAAATAATGAGATTTCAAACAAAATAATGTATGTAACGAAATAAAGTCACATCCAAGATACTTGACAGGTGGCACTACCACATGGCAAATTTCTAATGAAGAAATAGTCGTTGTTCTGGCAAGCTATTTCGATAATACGGATTCTGAACAAATCTACGTTGGATATTTTTGCATCAATTACGTACAAATTAACAATGTTGTATTGTTTGAATATTGAAAAATCAAAGCGAATTAAATTTTAAGGTGTTTTTACATTATTGTTTTTAAAGAAAATTTAAATGCCATTGAATGTGTACGTTTGCCAGTCGATAGGGAAGTGGAAAAGGGGATATTTTTTAATGAAATTTTGAATAAAATCTTGTTTAATCTCTACCTTCTCGAGAAATTAGGAAACAATTATTGATAATTCCTATCATGTCACGATAAACAGAGAATTAAAAATATGTATGTGGTACAAAGCTTACAGTACATATATTATGCTGACAACGAATTGACTCGAAAACGAGGTGTAATGAATGCGTGGGCGGCGACCTAGCTCTCTTTGCAAGACGACAACAATATTATAAAACTTCTTATAACTGATTCGACGTACTGGCACGTTATTAAGGCAAGACTTCTTTAAAACAACTGTTAACTCGGTAAAGCAAACATATTCTTGGCATGTCAAAAAAGAATATTGATCAGGAATATAATTAATGCAAAAATACTTGCGAAGAAGTTGTAATTACGCATATAATCGACGATAGAACTTTGTGAAACTTAGCAAATTGGAAACATCTCGAAACTTTTGACTCGATCAGGCTCACATTGCTGTTTCTCGCACAAATAAATATCGGACTGTGAATAACAACAGTTTGCAATAGTTCAAATACGCAAAGATTTCGTTTAGATCCCGTGTGACTGACTCATTTATAAATTGCTTTAAAATCATTCGAAATATTATCTTGGGATAATGGCGGACGATGCTGTGAAATAATGTAACAAATCTTTATCTCGCCATCTAATTATTTATTATTAATATGCAATATTTGAAATATACGTCGCCATAAAATATGAGCGAAAATTTCCCACCTTCCCACGTTCAGTCACTTGGTAACTGCGATAATGTGGAGTAGATAGATCGTTAGAGGACTGATGCGAACATGGCGATATCTGTCACCAGCGATAATAATTCCTGATGATTTTTTGACTCTCCAGATTGTGGAATATACGACGTCATATATTATATAAGGATAGTGTATAGCATTAACTTAACTCAAACAATGCATATACAGGGTATCCAACTAACTGCACGTTTGTTTTTACGTTAAAATACTTATATTTGTTTAAATACATATTAAAACTTTAATATTGAAATATTTAAAATTGACAATACTACCACTTACAGCATAAATTGAAATATATGCATCGTTTGGGGAACGACTTGTTACATATTTTCACAGTTTTACAGACAGTTTTCTTGAAAAGATAAGATTTCCGGAGAAGCAGTAATAAATCATAAATTGTATTTTTGCTCACCAGTGCACTGTGGTATTTTTAAAAAAGATGTTTTAGTGAAGAATAATACTAAATCTATATTTTTTCGTTTTTTAAATATTCCTTATCATTAAATTGTATATAAAATCCTCATCGGGCCTATTTTTTTTTTAAATTAATTTCAAAACAAAACGCAATAAGAAATTCTATAATATAAAAATATAAGTTTCATGCCATGATATTCAGAATTCTAACCGCGTTTCATCCGATCGGAGTTCTGTACAATAGAACAGGTGCGTTGCCGTGATTGCAATCTCGTGAACTGTACAAGATCTGAACTTTTTAAGATTGGTTAATATATTTTTAGATGGTTTATCATTCTATACATTTGCACAAAGACATAAGATTACTCTGGAATTAAATATCTCGGTTACGTAAATACAATTTGTACTTGGTAACCTACATCCAAATCTGATCACAACCAATTATTGTGATGTGATACGCGAGTACAAGCGACAGACTCCAAAACATGTTGCAAAATTACGTCTTTCAAGTAGTGAAAATTAAAAAGGGAATGACGAAAAATAAAGACAAGAAAAATGTAAGTAGCGTAGTTTGTTAGTTTTTAGTCGTTTAATGATATAAATTGACCTCAAAAATGAGTCTTGTTTCTAAATCTATTAATATACATTTGCGCCATCATTTACGGCAAAACTTAACATACGAAACGTGATTTAAAAAAAAAAAGATGTCAGCAATAAACATAATTATGAAACACGCGAGCCGAAAGAAAGAACGCTGATATACATAGAAGACTATCAGAAAAAGCATCTTAAATTTAATTAAATTTAAAAAAAATAGTCAAGCTGCACTTTTTAAATAATATACAGGTAAATGAGATGTCGCAATGTATATTTACATATTCGCACATCAATCAAAATACACCGTAATAACGTACACGATTCTAGAAAAAAATGTAATGATATATATAGCAATTCAAACATTAAATATTTCACGACATTTTATACAAATATAACAATAAACTTCGGTTTGATAACTACTATCTGGCATGCATAAATATTATATTAAGTGTCATTACGTATTATTGCGTATTGCCGTGCACAATACGGTATATAATTGATGCATATTCTTTCATTTTAATTTTAGTAGTGTCTTGTAAAACGCGCAATGGAAAAAAATATAGAAAAAATGACTCACTGAGAAGTCTTCCTAAATACGTATAATATTATAATGTCATCAATAATAACTACTTACCTTTAAGAATATTGAAAGAGATCCAACTTATTGTACCGTAGGAACACACAAAAACAAAACAACGTCGCGTCTATTTTCCACGCCATGTAAGAACGAAATGGTAAGGTTAGGTATGAAAATAGTTTTAAATAAAATCAAGCAAAAAACGATACAAGCCATCATAATAAATGACAAATTCACAACGCTTTAGAACGAGGTGTAAATTCGTATTCAATCTCGTTCTGTCCTTCTCATACGTAAGTTTAAAAACGCTCGAAGAAGATCAAATTTATTTATTTAGCTAGTTTTAAAAAAAATACTTTATCGATACAAAGTTTTTTAAGAGTTTTACAACAGGATTCATACGTCAAATCATGCATGAATATATTAGAGAAATAATTATAGAAGATCTTTTATGGCACAATACTGTTTTGTCTACTACAGAAGGGGTTGCCAAATTAAGGTTCTTGGGTCACTCACGCGCGAGCGTCTCTTCGTTTAAATAAACTACGATCGGTTTTTTTTTATTTTATGTGCATGAAAAATCATATATATAGTATATTGGGAGCCAAATAAATGATGAAAAACTTGGGAGCCGAACTTACTTTTACCCGAATCTGGCCTGGAAAAATTTATTAAATATAAAACACGATTGTCTACCATGAACTAATAAAAAAATCCATGTCAAAATTATCTAAACATTGACCGTTTAAAACGAATGGAAAGTAAAAGTAATTAATATAATAGTATTCGTTCGTGAATACATAATTATTTTATTTCGAATTTCATTAATACCAAATAAAATATAAATGATATTTGATGAATTTTTTTAGTGTTAAGTTAATATTTTGAAATGGTTTATATGTAAATACTTCATGATGAAAATCAATTATTTTGGCAGCGAAATTTTCCGAAATAGTTCGATTTAAAAAAAAATTATCGAAACCGGTGTCGAATTTAAATCACCGAACATGAACCGGGCTGGGTTTATGCAGACCTATAATCCTATGCAATAACACCAGTGATGCACAACCTACTTAAGAGTACGACCAATTTTCCAATTGTTCAGGTTAGAAGTTTTGTAGATTATGACACAATCTCCGGAGTTGACATCGAAATAAATAATATCAAACTTCTCACTAGCCTTTATTGAAAGTTTGTCTCGAAAAGCTTAGTATTTAGTCTGTGGGCCACGGGTTGTACGTCACTGCACTATACAAAAGATGTACACCATCAATCTGACTGAGCAACAGATTGCCATTGTAAACGTGAACTTTGTAGTAGTCCACCACATCGCGTCGTACAACGGCCCTGCGTTCGAGGCTGGTGTTATGCAAGCACTTTCTCCGTGCAGGTACGGAATAAATTTTGGAGCATTTTAAGTTTGAATAACTTTTGACGCATCAGAATTATAAGATATCTTAATTTTTACATATTCAAAGATTTTCAAATCATATAAATTTGATAAAGTTAAGTAAGAACTGTGGGTTAGTTTTTTTACGAATTTCCAACGATATTTAAATAAAATCACGGACACGTAGCCGAGTGGTCAACATCGTGGTCTCCAGTTGCAGTATTTATCGGTTCAATACGGAGAGAAATTGTTTTTTCAATCGATTAATAGATTTTGGACATGGATGTCTGTGATGTCTAAATTTCCTCACATCCATCCGATCCTCAAACAACCAAGGCTTAGCGCGAGCGATCAGCTAACCGCTTGTCCTGTCATATCCCCATCTTTACTCTATCCGAAAAAGTAAGGTTGAGTTACTCAATAACACGCAGTTCTCATAGAACAACATAAGTCGCGATGAATTTATATGATCTATAATGCGAGGACACGGTTTTAAAAAAAATGATTCAAACTGCAACTTTATTTAAGATATCAACTGAGGGTACTTAGGCTAGAGGGTGATAGAATTGCAATTGTTGAAATTTCGTACATTTCCATGTATTTCGTCACTAACGCGAAAGGCAAAACCCGTATCGTTAAGTGACGAAACAATTCAAATATGCAACATTATTATTTACGAAAGGGTGTCTTCTCATAGTTGTTTTTTTTTTTGTTTCTGTTGCATTAAGATCGATCGACATTGGCAACATTGAAAATGTATTTTATTGACGTAAATTTATTTAATTTTTCGGTGGCCGTCTGCCTCGTTGGGTGGGTGCGCGGGGGCGTGTGTGCTCGACCGCGACCCTCGCATTCCTGGGTCCAAGCTCAATCTTGTCGAGAATGATATCAATTATTTTCATGAAATCAAAAATTTATCAGACACCTCCGAGAAGGGCAGTGCTTAAACTTTATCAGCGGCGTTTACATCTAAAATTGATACCCTATAAATAATTATTTAGCTTTACTGTGAGCGGTAATAATGATTTAAAGAATATTTTCATCGAATGAGACTTCTTCGAATCTTCCGAGTGCGGCGGAATAGCGAAGAATATTTGCCGACGAAATTGTTAATTTTCAATATTATAGTAAGATTTTTACGAAAAAATAGTACATTATGAAATGCATTTTCTGAATGCGACCATTTGCCGCCTTCCAGCATAAAAAATCTTACCCACTCCTAGTCTACACGATCTTATTATATTTGGGTGAAAAGGAAGAGTGTTCAATCTTAAATTGGTGCTGTTCAAGAGTGCTAAAAAAAGAATTCGGTTTTTGAGAACTAAAGCTAAAAAATATTTTGTTTCAACGTAAAATTTTCTAATTCAGCAGCGTTAATTCGACTGGTAACTAAACTAAACTAAAACTGAGACTATTCGAATAGTTTCTGAATGAACATAATATTAAAAATTCGATTTGAATAATTAAAAACATAACAATATAATTATATACTAAAATAATAGTTTGACAGGACATTAAAATTTGTAAGAAAACGAGCTCATCTATAATAAAAAAGGATAAGATACCCTACATTTGGTGATAATTTAATCCCAGATTGCAACAATATAAATACACATTCCAATACCGTTCCATTGTATTACAATATTTAAAATTTTCAGCTGTGTCGGATTACTCCAGAGGTATTTTTTCAATTAGTAAAACTACGACATGTTCAAAGGGTTTTTTAGCCCCGAATTATTCGTCAAACTCAAGTATTATAATTTATGACAAGATACTGAAAGCGCCCGAGTTGGGTGAAGACAAAAAAACCACTTATTCATTATTGTTCATGAAATCTGCAGAAATTGTGATGTGATCTTTCATTGATTTTATAAAATACATCATTAAAAATTATTGCGAAATACTTGCCCAAATATTCGAATATCGAATAGTTAAAAAAAGGCCGAATGTATTTTGATACTGAATATTTGAACATTCGAGATGAAATCCCTACTGGTAGCCTTTTTCTCATCTATGCATACATAAATGGTAGTTGTTTTTCCATACTCAACTCGTTTTTCATTGTTTGACGCACTTTTCTTTTAAAGGTACAGATATAATTTCAAACGCGCATTGTCGTTTTGAATATTCGACTGAAACTACTTACCCAATCAATCTATGATACAACCCATTCACTATTCATAATTAAATGCTCTAGTAAAAAAATTACACAGCGTTGCATTTAATAAAAATGATACGCACATAACTTGACTGCCTATCAGATAACCTTGCACGGTATCAAAATACAGATCGCATATTTGCTTCGACACGGTTCAGGGATCCAAGACAACCAACGGTTGTTACACCAGCACCAGCTCTTGGAAAAATTCTATGAATACACCCCGATTCGTCTTACTCACGGTTAAGACCACCTACGAACTGTTCCTTAGCAAAATGAAAAGAGATGGGAAACTGTTATCCCGAATCGTTTATCACCTAACGGTTGCTATTAATCTTGCATGTGAGTACATTGATTGATTTTTCAAATATTCTGCTAGACAAGGACAAATTTCTTCATCTCTTTACATTAAAAGGATGAAAATATCCTATAGTATACATTATGGCAGACCGTATTCGAGAAACTATTTGTATTATCTTTCATACACTTTTCAAGATGAAAATGGTATCAATCAATTAGCTAATAATAGGATTCGGCAAAATGCGGCAATCACCCTTAGACACGTAAAAATGAAAATCTTTGACATAATTTTGTACAATTTTTACTTATTTATTAAGCGAAGAGAATCGACTTTATTGGTACCAAGAGAAATTATCCAGCGAGCACATTCATCTTTGAATAACATTTTATCTTCAGGGCTTACTGAAGTAAAATGAATCCGGATTACATTTATATAAACCAATTTATTTTGATATGTATTAAGTTCTTGCGATTACTTTCGGTTCAGCCTAAGTATGTCCGATCTTCTGAGACGCCAGTCGCAGTTCTTTAAATTTTCGTTGATTCCCTGCATGAAGCAAAAGATACAGCATGACGTCGTTCCGCATGCAACACTGCGTCAGCAACAAAAAATAATTTGTGCAGGAGAGAAAAAAGTTGATATATTTGTAAAATTGTGAATGAAATACAATTAAATTGATGTTAAAAGTTGCATACACAAACGATGGTTAAAACAAATATTAGGCATTGTATAAAATACAGATTTAGCATCAAATAAGCTTTAGTAAAAACTGTCAATTGCATGTCAAACAACGATGTGATGAATTTAGAATTTAACTGTGATGTAATGTATTTCTTTTTGTTAATAACTGGCAACATGTATTAAATTTAACCACCAATAGAGTACAAGTAGATGTTTCATTGAAAACTGTACATAAATCTTTGGCTGCTTTTTCACCATTTACTTTTTATTTCAAGTCACGAGATGTCACGGAAGTAGCAATTGTAAATGATATGTAATGAGTATTCAGTGATGTGCTGCTAAAATTCAATCAACCGGCTCGCACCTTGGTACACATCAACTCCCTAATTTTATACATTTTTTTTTTCAAATTAAAAAGGGAAAATTTCAACTTAAAAAAAAACATTAAAAAATTATTTATTTACACAACATAATTTATACACTGCATACATCTATACAGTGTTTTGATTTTCATTCGAAACCGTGACCGGTCATATTCGTCTATCATCTGCTGTGTGACCCTGACTTCTGAGCCATGGTTTAACGAACGGTATGGAATCCTATGGAGTCAGTGGCAAACCTATCAAATTAATGGTCATTAAGTCTGATATATGTCGAATACTTAAATTTGCTCTTTTTTATGAACAAATAGTATTCATTAACGAAAATCCTCGTTCCCCCTCTGCAGAGCTTATTGCAATTGCATTAATAATATTTTTAGCTTTTCTGACCGTTGCAGGAAGTTAATCGCGATTATCTCTTAAAATATTATCGATATAATCTCTGAAATCATTAACATTTATTTTAAACTCAATAATTTCACTTAGAATCCTAATATTAACGGCCGCAAGCTTTTACTTTATCGATATCGAATCAAGTATTGTGGTCGTGTAAAATTCGATCTCGGAATAACGATAATTAAAAAAAATCGTATTTTAAGAATCAGCCCTCCGTAACAAAAATATTTTAGCAACCATCTAGACAGAGCGGGTGCGAACCCATAGCAGTACATCACTGAGTATTCAAGAGATAGATCAAAAATCAGTTCTTAATGAATAAATATGCACTCAACAGCCACATTGAATGTCTCGATATGTTTTTAATTTACTTGACATCAACTTTCGAATATTCATTGATACCGTTGCATCAAATATATCCTTACTTTAAGTCGGTCAACAGCAATACGTGCTAACTTGGTATTATATTTAAATTGTCACCTAGATATATACGGCTTTCACCTTGACAACGGATATACGGACAGGAAAGAATCCTTTAAGAGTACTGCATATTAATAATTCTCTCGAATGTCAAAAACGACAGTAGTTATTATTTCGATACAACGTTTCCCGTCGCTGACAATTTGATTGCGTCCTTATTAGAAACATTTAAATGTCACCGCTTTCAACCCTTTAAATTTATATGAAAATGCTACTTCACAGACCTGGACATCAATTGAACAAAAATCCAAGTTGCTACATAAAAATAAAATAAATGTCCCTAGAATACCATATATATGATTGAATCTCAAATATAAAATTGACACAGTTCTCTCAAGTTTAGTGTTAGAATACCATAAGGTCATAATATTTATTCAGCTATTCTCTATTTTTGTGATGATGTTATGACAGCCTTGCCCTAGTGATTGATAACATTTCAACTCTTCGAAATTTTTAAAAAATACATTTCTATGTGTCAGTTTTGAATTTAATAAAATAATTAATAAATAATATAGTCTTAAATATTTTCGCAGTACTATCTGGACGTTTGTGGTGTCCGGCAAGTTAACAAAAACCTTTTTATTTGAATTCCAATGATTTAGTTTCTTGTTTGAGTACATGTTTGTTCTGTACTAACTACTCCTAGCTTTGTAAGTGTATCAAACTGATATTTTGGTCTGTGTACGCCGCTCTGGCGAAAGCGGCCATGTCACATACCTATTATCAAAACTCCCGTGCACCGTTGCATTTTGAGATTTTCTCATGCGATGACGTCATACGCAGATACATAGTGTGAGTTAGTTATAAATGATACGACATAACCAGCGGTGTCTCGCTATACATATCGGCTGTCTGACGGTGGCGTCTCTATAAGGTGCTGAACGACCTGGCCGGCCTCTATAAGGCGCCAGCTGTTTATTCCGCATGTATCGAGACTGCGAGGTTCGACTCTCAGCGTTGACTTACACGATAATCTGATCGTATCTGCGGTGTTTCGCGAATAATCCGACGAGTGTCGAAACGCAAAAATGAAAACAAATATGAGTCACAGAAATACGAAGACCAGAAAGACTGCAAGTTGTTGGGTTCAAACAACGACCTATACAACGAGTTAAATTGTATTGTCTCCGTCAGTGGTACACAAGCAGTGGCAGCAACCCACTCATGGACAGCGGACGTCAGTGTAGATGCTTATTGCATGCGCAATCCAAACTGCCGTTCATGAGTGAATCATAATATGTTTCATGGTGCTATTCTAAAATGTGTTTAAGGTACTGCTACACTGTTCTTCGAAACACTCGACGTACGGTACGGTATCTGCAAATAATATCAAAAGAGAGTATCGACGAGACTCATTTTACGTCGTGAATGAGCAAATTCGATCATGCATAGCGTTTTAAAAGCTAAACAGATTTATATTTTTTGACAAAATCTTTAGTGTATACTTTTATTCAGGGATGGGGAAGATTTTCATGTCGGAAGGTCGCGTTGATTTACTCAGTATACGACATTCAAGCTCCTTGCTAAATATCAATTAAAGCCACCTCATTCCATACCCAGTGCTGGGTTCAATATTAGTAGAGATTTGCGTTTTTATAAATGTTAAAAAAATCGAATTTACAAAAAATATAACTGCGGGAAAATTTAAAAAAAAATGTTAACATATATTTGCATTAAGTAATTAATGGACAGTTGTAAAATAAGAGCCAAGGAAAACCGACGGTGACAGGCATGTATATTGTTTCGGAAGCTGGATCATTTTTAGTACGGTAATTTTTTACGTATTTGTAGGATTCGCAACAGTTGCCACATTTTAGAATAGCTTACCTATGAAAAATGACACGATATCTTGCCGATCGCTGCTCTGGGTGATTAAATTTGATCCAACGATCTATTTCCAACAAGACAGATATTAAAACTAAGATCTTACCTTGAAGTTGCCGCCAGATATCCACGGCATCAGGCCATCGATGAGCAGGCCCATGTCGTCGCAGACGAGCTCGTTGGATGTGTCTGTCAGGTGAGCCAACAAGTGCTCACCGAGCATCTGTCGCGTGCGCGGCTCCGGACGCGACAGGAGCGGCACGAAGCCGTCGAGGTTCGCGGGCCGCGAGTACGCCATCGCGGAACCGACCTACGCCACACTGAAACAAAAACGTCAAAATAAATATTCATCCTTCGGAATATATTCACTATAATAACACGAAAATACAAAAGTTCCACCTATAATATGAAGAGTTTGGGATCACATATTCTCAAATCCAGTTTTGATAAAAAACGACATATCGCTGTAATATTAAAAGCTAAATTCAAAATAATAGGATTGCATTTTCAACGTCGCACAAATACTCGTAGTTTCCATGCAAATTAATGTCAAATTAAGACCATACAACCGAAACTGCCTAAATCCAGTAGAGTTTTTGTATCATAATTGACCAAAAAACACTTAATCTATTATATTTGAGCAAAACAATTAAATAATACGGCCAGACTAAAAACTCATAAAAATACTCGTGAATGGAATTGAAATCGTTTAATACCAGAATGTTGAGGGAAGAATCAGCATCACATACGTATTAATCGAAAATAAGCTACATGTATTTATTTATACCTAATATCGTGCTATAATTATATTCATATACGTACTTCAGCTTAGTTTAGGTGCCCTCGTGCAAAAATACCGTTCAAAAATAAAGTTTCCGCATTAGAATTAATGGACAGCAATAAGGAGAAAAGGAAACACGAAAAGAAAGAAAAAAAAACTATAGTCGAAAATGATAACACGATGACATAATAGTAAAAGTTGACGCACGCGATGAATAAATACATTTTTAATCCAGCGTTCTCAAAAGAGGTTTCGCAGGCAAAGGTGAGAATGCTGTACGATTGCGCGAAACAGAGAAGTTTAATTCAAAAACAATCAGTTGTGAATACTTTATTATTCTTCTAAAGTTTTAAATAACGGTTCGTGTTGCGACCCAAAGGTCAGCCATAGCAAAAAGTCTAGACTCCCGGAGATGGAGGGCAGTGTTGTTTCCTGGGAATTAACGAGCCCTTTGACCAAAAACATGCATTTGTAGTATTGCTCGATTCTTTAGTGTCATGGCTTATACCGGAAATCGAATATGAAAAAGTAGGTCAAAAACAGTACAATATACACAAAAGGTAAATATTTATTTTGTTTTCATCGGTCATGAGCAATAAATACCAAATTTGCTTGCAAATTTTTATTCGGAAGTTTGTGCTAATAATAGAGTTCGAATATCCTAACAATACTCCCCATTATATAAAACCCAGACATGAATAATTAACGCTAATAATTTTGGCTGTGGTAGAATATTCCTTAAATACTTTTCCCGGTTTGGAGTGTTAAACAGGAGCATTGTCCTGTTTAGGGATGCATTTCATCACGAATATCGAGTACCAGAGAATAAAAAAATATAAAATTTTTTGTGTAATATTATGTAGTTAATTTCACAAAAGAAATAAATTAGAGGCGGGCAGAAAATATTCTTTGTCATGCCCATATGGCCAAACCAAACTACCTTACGGCTGTAAAAAAAACATTTGGTGTTAATTTTAGAAAAAAAAACATCTTTCCTTAAAACTGTTTCGTTATGTGATATTTACTTTTAAGATTAAATCTTTGCGTGCAATGAATCAATATCTACAACTATAAATGGACACATTTGACTTTGTATTCAAACTACATACACAAACTTAACTAGCTACTTGTTCGTGTATGTAAAGTATTAACCGTACATACTTAATATTCCGATTACTAATAAAGTGTAGTATTTTTGACATTCATTGTCATGTAATAACTTAAGATTGTTTCTATATAATATTTTGAGATATTGCTAATATTGCTTAATTTTAACACAGATATGGAAGCTTTTTTTGTGAACCAGGCTAAAAATGGCTCATTTTATCTGTGTCTAGAATCTAGATATGTACCAGCTTAGTAATAAAATATTGATTTCGACCTTTTTTATGAATACTTACTTAAATACTTTCGCGCACATTCTCAGTTTCTCAGAAAAAAATATTTTTGTATTTGTGTCGATTCGTTCGACCGGACCACTTAGCAAGCATCTCTATACCAGAGTAGTAGCTGCCAGCCTAAGTTGACTTATGGGAAAAAGAAACATAACGTATGGCATATATAGACATATTTCTGTATCTCTCACACACACCCCACGATGTCTTCGGTCCTGCTGTTTTCCAATAGGCCAAATAACGCTCGTAATAAACAATATTTTCATACTTTGTTTTCTGTGAGCAGCGTTCCGCTTCATCAACATGATTCCTATACAACATCAAACGTGACTGCCTCTTCCATTCCTTCTCATCCTCTTTTTATCGTTGTCATTATCAGCCATTCATATAAGTAGTAGAAAAATACAAATCTACTGTTATTTTTTCAGTCGCTGCAGCCTATTGGCAATGATTCGTAGCCCCAGATGTTTAATTGTATGAATTGATTTTTCAGTTGATTTTACCTACAATGACATTGGTGACTGGTGTCTTCAACTCTTCCTACACAACCAATACTTTTAAAACAGGAAGTAAGGCGATTGTTTACAAACCAGTCGTTAAACACATGTTTAAAAAAATCAATAGAAGTCCCGCACGTTTTCAGAATTCGCTGGCTCCTGTGATTCATAACACAGAAAGTTGTGTAGACATTGCGACATTCGTCAGAGAGCAGCGTTTAGCTTCAGATACATCAAAGATAAATCAGTTAACTTTAAACACATCATTAGCAAACAGCCGGTTGTGAATTCGAACCTATCTCATAGTTGTTTAGGGAGCATACGTTTTATTAGTATATTATATTAAATCTATTGCTGTTTTTGAGAAGCACTACTTATCGCATAAACATGCGATCAAAATATGAATACTAACGATTAAATAATGACATAAGCCGTCTTTCCAAATGTACAAAAGAAAGTTATCTGATATAGGTATCTAAACTATGAAACATACACGAGTAACATCCGTAACAATATATTGTACTGTTCATATACACTTATATATTTAGTTTAAAGTATTTGGCGTAGGTTTATAATTAAATAAGTGAATGTTTTTATTGAAATACGTATTTTAATGAGAAAATGATGATTGATGGACAGACAACTTAGTGATGTCGAGCACACGAACCCTGTCCTAAATTAATTAAAAATCGTTACCCGCCGTAGTGAAAATATAAGTGACAGTTTAGTTAAATTCAAATTTCAAAAATGTATTATCTTCATTTTGACAGAATTAATTTCCACTCAGATTTAATATGAAATTTAATATCAAAAATATTTCACCGAAAAGCGGTAATATTTATGGTAAAATACAATATAATAATATACCTATACCATCGGCGTGCGGTGGACCTACCTCTATCACACAACCTCACTTGTTTATAAGCAAGTAGAATAAAAGAGAAAACGCAAACACGCCCTTTCATCTCACTCACATCCTTCACTTTACATGTGATTGAGCGAGAAAGAGAAACATTCACTGCACGCACCTCATCGTATATATACGCGATATCTATGGTGACTGGAGCTACAATGTAAGCAAAAATAAATATATGAGGCATTTGCATTTAAAACGAAAACAATCTAAAATTAACCATCAATTTTAGCATATTAATCGGAATACATTCTGTACTCAATAATTTTATACTAATAATTATTATAGTAGACAACTTTTAGAATACTAAGCAAAACAGTCCTGCTTCGATAACTTTAAGCGGTCAGTACCAGTAATGTCCTGATCTCATAGCATTCGTAACAAGAAATCCGCAGTAAATACATATTATTTCGATTATAATATAGACCCGAAACATGTGCAGTGTCGGCCATTTATATTAGTGGTCACCGGCGGGTTGAGACCTATTCTGCAATCACAAGTCAGCGATTCGATTGCGATTCACATTCAGTTGGGCAAAAAAGAATGATTTTTCGAGTGCTTCAGATTTGATTGCAATACACTTTGAAACCCGAAACAATATATTGGAATGATCAGTCTTAGTCGGTATTACGCCACTAAATTAGCCGTTTCACACAGGAACATAGGAAAATAGATTTTTAACAATTATTAATCATTTATTACCGTATTAAAATACACTTGTAGTGGATTTTAGTTGTAAGTAGGGTTTGCAATTTACCTTCAAATTTCAATAACCGGTAAAAGGTAAATAATCTCTCCCATTAACGGTTTACCGGTTATTTACCGGTAAATGAAAAAAATAGACGTGGATTAGATGATTAAAGTACAACTGTATGTGGCTATTTTTACTAATACGGTATCCTAGATTGAAACGTAGATAATTTAAAACATTTTTCAGGTGAATAATAATGTCGTGAATGTACTTATAATTATGTTTATCCTTTTTGTTTAACTGAGATATGAGAGATCAGATAATTTATTATATGCCACATTAAGTTTGGTGAATTTAAATTACGACTGTGTAATATTTGGTTTACCTGTCAGTTTGAGGAGTTTACACTACTAACTTATTAGTTTATCCATTAACTTATTGATGTATTGTACATAAATTAAGTGTATGCATACATACTTTGCATACACCTACATAATGTAAATTCGTAATTAAAATAAAATAATATAACATTTTTTTGGTTTTATTGAGTTTATTAAAAAACTTAAAATTATATTTTTTGGATATAATAATTTTTCAGAATTAAAATGTGCTGTCATGGAACAAATCATATCAATACTTTCGTCTTTTAGACTTGGCCTGAATTTTGTACATATTTGTCCCGTAGATGAAAACGTTCGTTCTGATCCAATACTAGGTGGTGGGCAAGTCATCAGATGTTGAAATGCCATGTTCAAATGTTTGCCACGATTTTTTTCGAATTTCAAATATGACATATCTCTCTGAACAACATTGTTTATATCTTTTTTCGGTTTATCCACTTTATTTTTGTGACCAGTGTGACCAGTAACAAACTGCGTATCAATGTTGCCAGAGTCGACAAACCAAACTCGCCATTCCGCATGCAGATCTATAATAAACTTTTGTTATAATATACAAGTATCTGTCTGTAATTCGCGATAAAATCATTTGCACATTTAATCATTTTGACACAACATCGGTAATTACCGATGTTGCGTCTTTGGTGATTTACCGGTAAACCGGTAATGCAACCCCTAGTTGTAAGCCGACGATATACCTAGGGCCTTTTTCAAAGTACGAAGGTATTGAGTTTACGGATTGAAAAGCTTTAGACATAATGAAATCCTTTTAAATTAAATACATCCCTATTCTATACTTAATTATCACATCATTTTACAGAAATCGACGATAATTATGCTGAATCCTTTTAGTTTCCTTGTAGTGTTATAAGCAGAGCCCCCCCCCCCCCTGCCCACCCCTACAACACGATCTCTGGGAGCGTGCTATAGGAAATGATGTTATAAATTTTAACATGTTCGGTAATTCTTTTTATGGTTCCAAAAAACATTAAATCATTTAAAAAACACATTAAGAAACATCCTTACTGGCTAAAATTTTCTCGTCGTGATTTTTAGTAGTTATTTATTTACTACAATACTATGGATACACATGCACATCTACACGAAATGATTTGTTATTCGTCAGATCTTATAAAATAATCGTGTTATACGGTGGGAAACATGCTGAATGGGACTGTGTTATAAGGTTGTGTTAAATAAATTTTAGAAAAAAGTTATACTTACAAAAAAATCCTAATATTCTGCCCCAGCGGCTATGTATCCAGTCGTTTCAAATAAGATGGTTTGAGCAGTTTCAGAAAAACATTCTTTGAAACCAAGCGTCTCATCTCTCCATTCAATAAAATCAATAATTAAAAAAAACACTTTTCGCAATTTAAAAAAATCGTCACGTTACTGGAATTATTATTATTATATTAGTGGATTAATATCATAAAAGTCGATTTCGCACAACACTAATTAAACAATGGTCGATTCTTTCTATTTCGCACAGCACTATTTGGTATTTCACGATTTTCTTTTTTATTCAGCACTTGTTCGTAATTCGTATGTGTTAATAATTGTTCTTTTGTCACACAAATTTTAAAGGACTAGTTATGGTTTTGTTTTTAATCATTATTATTAAGACCTAAAGTACCAAAGAAATGTAGATAAGTAAGCAACAGTAGGTAATAATAATAGTTGCCAAGGCCCGCCCTTAGAAGGTCGGCAACCCGCGTATAAAAAGATGTTACAATGATGTTGCTAAAAACCAGAAATTGGAAGCAATGACACACTCTGCGTCGGTGCCGCAGTTAGTACCGTCGAGTTCAATTCCCGGTGCGGACAGTTTTCATAAATTGATAATTTAATCGATTTATGGATTTCTATTCGTAATCCGAGTGTTTGTATTGTCTAAAACTCCCTACTCACCCACCCATCCAATGCCTCACGAGGCGTAGCGAGAGCGATTAGCTAACCCTAGTCCTGTCCTAACCGTATCCTTCTATCCCTACTCTCTTCAATAAAGAGAGGTTGAGCAACTGAGTAACAAAGTCTCATAGAAAAATTCTGTTGAGATACCTCCATTAGGAGACCATATGCTCCACGTTGGGAGCGGATATGGGAAAAAATTATTAATTTCATATACAATATAGCAGTTGCTCAGATACTTTTTTGAAATCGTAGATTTGTGCTTGGATAATTTCGCAAATCAAATAATAGTAAACGTAAATGATTTGTAAATGTCACCATAAATCAGTTACTGAGGTAATACACCCGGGCTTACTGAACACATTACACACATTGACGAGCGGCTGTTCTGTAATCACTAAATGTGCGAAGTGATAATAAAGAAATTTTAGATAAAATTGAATTTTAAATGTAATAAATGAAAAAAACGAATACAAGAATTATTGTAAGAAAAAAATATATCCATGACTAGAGAGTATATTATGTGCTCATAATGGGAGTAATCGACAGTGGCATATTTTAGGGCTGTTCATAAGTCAATAGATCAAACATCAAACTATCTTTCACGGTTGAATAAAAAACTCAAGTTAGTTCAAGACTAGTGTTCATAAAACAGCTCAATACTCAGTTCAGTGTTAAAATCATGATAGCTAATTGTAGGTGTTCAATCAGACTTATTCCCTTAGATACATTATATATACAATCAATGTTAAGCCGGTATGTAGGTAAGTGATAATGAAATGGTTGGAAATCGCAGTATCTACCTAGCTAGATAGCAAGGAAGCAGAATAATTCAAACTTGAGTCACAATTCAAGAATACATCGCTTCATATAAAGTTTGTCAAAGACGTATGCGATGTTGCAATTTTGTCTATAATATTATTAAGTATTCTTACTGTGACTGTGTTAACTGTCAAATCTTGGCGGAAAGGCATTATATCTAAAAAAAAAAAAAAACAATTTGGTATTATGTTATACTATTTTCATCAGGACCGGTTTCGAGTCACGAGTTCATCACGAGTATTATCAACTGGAAATAGAATCTTACTATAAATTAATTCTCAATCTAAATCATAGGTTCCCAAAGTGGTCCATACGGACTGGCAGGGGGTGCACGAGATGTAAATGGGGGTCCACGGATCGGAGTCCACTTAGACTGCACGCAGCGCAGTAAGTTTCGCTCGACGAGCCTACTCCAACAAATATCGAATCTTGTCCGTGCAGGCACGAAGACATGAATATGTGCAAGTTTTTATATGTTTTCATTTCAATTTAACTAGGTTTTGATTTGTTTCGTTCCAAATCCAAATGTTTACTTGTGTTTTATTTTACTTAAATACATTATTTTTTCAATAAAGATAAGAATAAAAATTATACACGTTTTTTTACAATTGCTCACGATACAAAAAAAACCTAACACAGTGAGCAGCATTGTGTTCACATTTGTATTTAAAAAGCATATAAAACTTCAATATTAGTCACCCTGGGGGGGTCCACGAAAATTAAAAAGACCAGGAAAGCGGTCCACAGGGGAAATAAGTTTGGGTACCTATGATCTAAATAATTAAATTGTCATTTTGACATAGGTAGTATTGCCTGCATTATTTGAGATTTTCTGTTATTAAAAGTGATAGCTTAAAGGAGTGTGCTATGGATTGAAACTCTATGAAGCACGCATCATGTATAATAAAACTTGAAATGGCATAGTCATAAACCTCTTTTCTGCAACATGAATAAGCAAGCTAATCACACCTAAATGACATAAACAGAAATCCATTATTACACACTTTATGTCTTAAGTTCTATCATTTGATAAGAGTAAATTTAGTTACAATAGAATGAAAATAATTTTTTACATCTGCTTCTTTATCAACATTCCTAGCTATAAATAAATAAGGCAGTGATAAGAAATCTTGTGAGATAAAACACAAACGTATTACTGGGGCATGATATTACTAAAAATAATAAACAAACCGTAAACCACATGTTGTAAATGCGCTTTTTTCAGGGACCTTATCAATAAAGATTCTATTCATGGTTCTTTGATATTGAAGTATTCGTCACTATCCCTTCAGTTAGGATATTCCTTAACCATTATTATCAAGTAATATTGGTGCCCGTTTGAATCGGATTCGCTATTATAAGAGGTAATTTTTGGGAATTATGATGGTTAGTACAAAATTACCTTCTTTACTATGTATTCAATTTATTATGATGATTTCAGAGACATGCTGTTAGTCAGTCGCTCAACCTGTATTTTCAGAAGGAGTAAGGATAGAATGTTGAGTTAAGGACAAGACAATTCCAATCCAAAGTATAAAATGCAAATTGGATAAATAAAAAGGGGATGACACTACTCTGATTGAGATGACGCATCATAATCCTCAGACATGAGGAAATTGAACGAAGAAGTTATTGAAGAAGTAAAGGTGAGTGAGTGGGTAACAAAAAGTTCTCATATAACAACTTCTGTAAAGATAAGCTTCATTAGGAGTACTTATTATGCCCCACAATTGACACGGTTTTTAAAAAAAAACTTTGCTGAGTGGTCACGATTCTCAGACGTGAGGAATGAGATGAAGAAAATATTCAGTGTGTAGATGCTTCTCAAAGAAGTCATATTTTCGCTCAGTAAGATTTGGAAACTCTCTATTCAGATTAACAAAGATATCCAAGTTTGTGGTAAAGTAAAAGTATCCATCAAATATTCAACATTCACTTATCCAGAATTGAAATATTTCTATAGTGTCTTATCCAGGTATGCTTATTTATAAAGACTTTTTAATTGAAATTAGGTCAAGAACATGAGCACTGTCAGAAGAGGTGAACGAGTCTTCCTATTAAACCCTTTATAATGAAATATTGGGCCACTGTATAAAAGCTAGTCCTCATAAAAAAAAAACAAAGATTGCAAAACTTTGTTTAGCTATTTACAATGTGAGCTGTCAAGTTTGACAGCAGTTAGTTAATATCATATAACAAAGTTTTACATATAGAGTATAAACAGTCTACAAAGAACGGCTAAAATCAAGCCATACCTTGCTAGATACTGATTTAGCAATATGATACTAAGTAGAAAATTTACAATATGTTAGCGGAGTGTATTTAAGTAATATAAAAAGGTAAACAAAACTGGGGAAATGAAATTATACAATTCATTAGAATGAGCTATTCAAAAATTAAACAAGTAATGGAACATCTATTGTATAATGGGGCCATTTCAACATAGCCCATTATAACATTAGAATGATAATGTGAATCCAAATAATAATTAATATACATCGACTTTTAAGAATATATTCGCCAGTTTCAAATCAAAATTTGCACACGTGATACCAGACTGCCTACTTTTTAATGACACTGAAATCTTCACATCGCATGCGATACACAACCTATTTAGGAATTGTTTGAAATTGAATATTGTAAAAAACGTATTATTGTTACAGAAACGATACAGACTTGTATATCTACTATCAGATAGCAGCATTTATAAGACCGAAGGCGAAATTTATACATTTGCATAAATGACATCAGAGATTGATCAAACAAAATAATTTGGAAAAATTATTTTAGAATTAATAAACAAAGACTTTGATTCCTCAAAAATATTTATGAAAAATCCATTTTAAACACTGTTACAAGTGCTCATATGTTGTTTTTGAAAACAACGGGACATCAAGGTGAAAAAAGAAGGTTTTTGCACCGGGCGAAGAGAATTACGTCAATCGCATTGGCAATGAACAACTGTCAAAATATGAGTCTAGAATGATATACATCAAGGACAAACTACCGAATAATAGGTAAATATTACCTCCCCGAAGTTATTACGACACATAAATACACTCTTGCGCAACATTTGTAATATAATTTGGTTGCAAATTTAATAACGTATCATGAAAATTCCACAAAAGTCGTTAAAGGAAAACATTCGTCAGTAAAAGTGGGCAGGAACTTCCATTTTGAGAAGCTCTAGTTTTATTACATTTAACACTTTGTTATCCTATTTTGATGATAATTTGCAGATGAATCACTACAACAGTGGTACACTATTAATATATTAGCGCGAAATAACAAGAAGTTTTGCGATAAATGTCGTTTCACAGATGCACACAATGATGTTAACAAGACCGCAGACCTTCATTTTGAAAATTTGACGACGAAGGCGCATGCGCAATTTAAGATTAGTCACGTGACTTGAAAATGAACAATCATTTCATAGTTGCTATTGTAAAAAATATTTGGAATCAACATAAATTTAATTTTGTAGATGACAATATTCTTATCAGAATTGATTATTTCGAAATTTTTGATTACCCCATGAAATATAGATATTTTATCTATGTTTACAGGTTAATTTTTGAAAATATTGAATGTAACAAAAACATGTTATTTCATTTAATCGAAAAGCTTTTTTTATCCAACTGGCACTAAAATAAGTACGTGTGTCATTATAATAAGGCAACATATTAATTAATAAATAATAAAAAAAAGCAGCTACCAAGCAAACGGAAAAAGAAATATTGTATAGTGTACTTTATGTAGGAATAACGAGTCGATTAGTGACAACTGGTGAATCACGAGTCAATTGGTCATGGCGATTCGTTCGGAAAGATTTGTTCATTCGATTCGCCTTACACAGTCAATGCCTTAATTCTTTCTTTGTTGAGTACCTACCCCAGGGAATTTCGAAAAAAACTCACTTTAATAAGATGAAAGTGTATTAATTTATCATTTAATACAGTGTCTGTCAAACTTTTTTTACCTCACGGCACACTGGGGAAGGAAGATTTGTTCCGTGGTACATTCATTCGTGACACGGTCAATCGAAAGATGATTTGCGAACGTATGACTTTCATTCACTTCAAAGGTTAGGTCATTTCGATTCGTTCGTTCGTGAACGACGCGTGTCTAGTGTATCTAATTACTGAAAAGAATCAAAACCTTTCTACGAACAATGAATCGAAAATCAAGTAAAATAATTTGCAGCACTAAACATTTTTTTCCTAATGGCTTGTACTAAATTACGTTGAACGTATTCAAATTAGAGCACAAAATGCTCTAATTTGTTAGATATTTTAAATATTAATAATTTAAGAGTTGTGTGAACAAATTTGGCTTAATGAACACAACCATTTTATTCAAATAGGCTCTTTAAAGACTTTTTTAAACAATAATAAAAATATAGGTATTGGCAAAATTTATATTAAATAAAAAACGTCATTACGTCGTATTATCCATTAAAACAAGGTTAAATAGTTTCGTGAATGAATTCTTAAAGTTTAATGCTATTTTCGTTTCTCTTTATATTTTTATCATTCAACTTCTTTCACATTGCTTACTGTTTTTCAATGGAAGAGCCTCTATAAATCGCATTTCTTGCTATTTTTCTAAAACGCCCTGGTTGAACAAAACACTTATAGGACAGTAATTGGCTAATTGTGACGTTACCTGAAGATTAGAATCATCATTTTTCAATTCAGTTTAATTTATAAAAGGATTCCAGGTCATATAAAAATACTTTTACATTGAAATTGAAATATTTGTACATTTGTAAAAACCAAGATTTATGATTTAGAATTTTCGACTTCTTATTGATCAAATAATTATTTAATTAAATTCAATTTGTGGAAAGCTGTGAAGATTCCATTATAATAATAATTTATTGGTAGGTAGGTAACAATTTATTGGTAAGTAAGGCAACGCGTCATTTTTTGTCTATGCTGATGGTATTCGATTCGTGTCATCTACATTATTGTTTATTATACCAACACCAACCACTCGTCGTAGCAAGAGTTGATGTGGTATCAATTTTAATATTTTTTTGTTAAACTGCATTAATAAATGTGTTTTGTTCATAGCATTTATAAATATTCGCTTCATTATAGTATTTGCTTCCGCTGACTGGTAAATTTGAAGTGAAATATTCCTTCTATTTGATTAAATCCTAAAGGCGGCAACTGTTCTTACCACCATGGTAAAAAAAGCCAAAGTTTTTAAACCCGGAGATTATGTCTTTGCCAAAGTTAAAGGCTATCCGGCGTGGCCGGCTAAGGTAATTTCTATTTGCAACATTGTTTCTTGAGTATCATATGAATGTAGGCTATATATTTTTGTTCCAAATGTCACAGAGCATTAGCAAAATTTGCCAAGCTAACCCCAAAGATGAAGGCAATTTAGATTACAATGTATGCTGGCATATCGTTGTTGTTATTTTATACGAACTCTATATTTCGATAAATGGAATAGATATGGAAATGCTATCTTTGAAAAATTATCTTTTATAATCATACAATTTTTTTTTATAGACTGCAATTTGAATATAGCTTTCATGATCCAATGTCAATACTAAGTGAACTAAATGAATCCTCGTGGAGTTTATTTATCACCATAACACCTTTGTAAAAAGTCAATTAAGTTTGTTTACATACCCATATGCACAATCTGTATAAGCTAAATAACATTTTATTTTTAGGTGATGCAGTTGAATGGAAAAAAGTATAACATACATTTTTTCGGTACTGGTGAAACGTAAGAGCCATTTTTATAATTACTGCAAAAAGTAGGATGGGTGAAAAACGCCCTGTGGGAGTAAAAGGGTTAAGCAATTAGAATATCCTAGACTAAGAGTGACGAACCTGCATATTAAGGTCTAAAGTGGGACCTTTTGACTGAATCCGAATTTTCTAATGTTGAGAATTTGTAAATAAATTTCATGTTTTCATTAATTTACAAAATAATGTACATACATTTTTTTCAACTTTAAGGTGTTAACTGCCAATTCTTGGTGGAAAGACATTATATTTTAAAAAATAAACCACAATTCATTTGTACTACTTCCACATATTTAATATTGAATTAAATTTTAATATTAAAATATGTGGAAGTAGTACAAATAAATTGTGTTATGTTTTTTAAAATACGTACATTTTTATGAGTGTTTCTTAAATGCGGTCTTATTTGATTTAAGATAAACGAATGCAGCTTTCCGACAGGAAAAGGTTTGCCATCCTTTTCCTAGACCTTCTAAGATTTTGGAAAATGTAGAAATAAATGAGTGGGCAGGTTCTTTATCTGTACCAACAGCTTCCTTAATAAATTTAATATTTTGTTAAGAAGCTCTTCGTTAAAAGTTTATGTACCAATCCCTTTTAGTTAGATATCCTTAAATATTTTTTGATATGTTGATGTAATAGGTAATTATTTGACAAATGTAATTGAACTGAAGAGTGCCTGTACCAAGTATAGAATGCAGGTTAACGTAATACTACTGTTATAAACAAACAAACTATCAACCGGTTTTTTGGTCAATGTATTTTAAAAGTGACAATATCTCAAGTAGTTGTATTGTTCCTGATGCATGACCGTACATTAAAAATAAGTTATGCCGACAGTATATCTCAAGTAATAGAAATGCTGTGCGATTAAACTTGACAATTTTCTACATTCTGTTAACTTACAACTGCCATTTTATTTTAAATTGAATTGACTGTATGAAAATTTACTTCCGAACAGTGAATCTTGGACCAAAAACACTCTTTTTTTTATTTGTAAATAAATAAGGAAATTTCTTTAATTATTTTTACAACTTGACAAAATACTTAAACGCAAGTGAGTGCTATCATATAATAATATTTTGCAGCGTAATTGTATTTTTCAAGAATGCTGACTGCATATTATTATGCTGATGGAACCTGATATTTTATCTTTTTGTCAATATGGGCATAAAATGATAATGCTATTTTATGTAGCCCTAAAATTATTTTTATTAGTTTTATAGAAAAGTGGAAAATAAAACTGCAAAAATTCATCTTTTAAAATATGTTGCTGTGGAATGATGCGGGTAAAATATTCAATTGATTATAATATCCCTCAACGAAATTAAAGTAACATAGGTGATCCAGTATTGAATATTGATGTGTAGTTATTTGATATACGTCAATGGCTTACATAGTTCTAATTAGCTTCTCCAACATCCGAGACTTATTATTATTGTATTATTAACTAATTGTTTCGGATTATAGTGAAAACAGACTGATCAAAGCTGTATGCGAGGTGTTGCTATGTTTAGTTTCTTACTTTGGTGTGTATTTCTTCGCAGCGGAAACCTTCCGGCAAATGACTTATTTGACTATTTTGAGCACAAGGCACAATTCATGGCCAAGGCTATTAAGCGCCGCGATTACAATGATGGCATGGCAGAGATTGATGGCGAAATTACTGATAGCGGTATTACATCTAACTCAAATACTAAGGAGGCGGGCAATGAAGAGGCGTCAAAAGGCGAAGGAGATACCTCTGTCAGTACAGTCAATGATCAATCTATTAAATCTGCAGATATGTATGATACAATGGTATAATTTCAATATTTAATCGCATGAGAATTAAGGAAAAAACACATCAGCTTGCTTAAATGTTTACATTCGTTTTTTGAAACTTTTTAGGATGACACTGCAGCAACAGAAAATGAAGCTGATTCAACAAAATTATCTCAAAACAAGGTATCTAAATATTTTATAAAATTGTTATAAATCATTAGTGTTCACTATTTTTCATGAAATTTACTTTTGCAACGATAACCTAACTGCAATCTACTACTCTCAAAAATACAAATGCTCAAAATTGATACTAAAAATAAAGCTGTAAATTCTTTTTTTATTTAAAGGATATTTCAAAATATTAATTAATGGTGATGGTGTTAACCCGATTAACGCACTGAACATGTTTACATGTCCAAGACTTTATCTCATATTTCCAGCCAAACTAGAAGGAAACACTTTTGGATATATGCTTTAAAAGATAGTTCAAACCTTTAAGTATAGTAATTAGGCAACATATGAAAATATCAAGTAGAACAGGGAAATATATTTTTGAAAAGGTCTCTCGATATTCAGTCTTTCGAATTTCAGCTTTGAACTGTCAATACGCAGCATTACTCTATGTATTACACATACTTATGCGGCTACACGCTAGCTTGTGTGTGTTGGCGGTGTATATAAAGACTGGTCGCAGCCATTTTGTCTGCAAAGTCATAGATTAAATATTTTTGTCTTCATTTTCTTCAATTTATTTTAGCGAGAATGCGACGAGCTTAGTTTACTTCTTGATGTATTAAGGATATTTAATATATATTTCACATGATTCTCCATTTATTACTGTTGAAATTGATCTATTTTTAGCCATAGTGAGCGTTTTAACAGAATTTAAAAATTTTCAAAATTTCATCAACCTCTAATGGAGCTCAGGTCTCAATCCATATACTAACTAACTTGGTGACTCCATATAGGATAGTAGCTATTGATACAAAATCAGCCTAGCAATTTATTTGTAAAATTTTCCATCACTAAAAATATTTCTCGCATTCTCGCATGCCACTCCAATATGTGATTTCAAGGATTGGTCGTCCTGTATTGAAATTTGTGATTTTTACTTTCAGTAGTTCCATGTTTTGTGGGTAAATGCCTATGTTCAAATTTATTAATGTTGTTAAAATAATTGTCTAACAAAATGTGTCTTGAAATAGGAGATCGAGTCTCAATCGGAAATGGAAGTTGAAGATTCTGAAACTACTCCGTCTGCCCCTTTGCAATCTTCCGCTACGGAAGATTCAGCTGAAGAAAGTCCGCAGAAAGGTGATGATAGTTATGTAATTGTACTAATCGGTATTTGTATAATTTGAATAGACTTCTTGCGTGTCCTAGATATTAAAAGCCAGGCCAAGTCATTTTGTAGCTAAAAAACCACTTTTTTTTTGGCGGGATGTTGGAAAAACATATTTAAAAAAAAAAGATATTTCAATGTAAGTGGCAGGCGATAGGTTAACTTTAATTTACTTCGTGGGCACTTGGGTTGAGTATTCATGAGTGGGTGGGTATCTACAGATAATTTATGTTTTGTGTATTCCCATCAGCTGCTGATGATTCTGCCGTAGGCTCATCTGAAGAGATGGATCTCGATTCGCCTGCTGCTGCAACAAAGGCCAGTACTCCCTCGCAACCCAAAGGAAAAAAGAATATCCCGCCCAAGACACCGCAGCCCATAGTAAGAAATTTTACGAATATACTATATTGCATTATAAATATTTTTTTTAAAGTATGTTTTTGAAATGGCATGGAAAAAACCTATAACCAAATGAATAATAATAATTTTTAATACGGGGTAATAGTTATTAATTTGTAAGAGATCATTAACATTTGAATTTGTAAACCAGGAACGGGAAACTTATCCCAAAAAATATGTTTGATACCTCTCAAGTTGCTATCCAGTATTTGTCTTTTGATAGACATACAAAGTATTCCACTAAAGTGATGGACAACAAACAACTTTGATTAAACAATATGTCTATCGAGTCTTTATTACCCTCAAGAATTTCATTTTTACCCCAATTGGGATAATTTACCCGGTTCGCCAACCCCTGTTGCAGACAATTCAATTTCATTTATGTGTACTTTGTATGTATATCTATAAATTATGGTACATGCCGTAGTTTTCGTAGGCCTGTAATAGATCATTAAATACACATATTGCTCGACGAGCTGTACACCTTATCCGGTTACAATCGTAGTTTCTACTGACCTAACCTGGCAATATTGTGCATTCGCACAGCATGTGGACTTGATGTCAAATTAAGTGAAAACTGTTTGTTTTTAATATTTTTTCTATGGATTCGGCGGTAACTTTGTGGAAGTTCAATTTTAATTTTATATTGAAAACTGTTTGATTGAGAATAATCTTGTTGGTTTGAATAATTCACATTCCATAAGTTTAGTCACTGACGACTGGGGTTTCGCATTTTGACAAATTTCACCCTCTCACCCTCTGTGAATATTGTAAAAATTCTTGTTGAAAAAATGTTTTCTCAGAAAACTCCTCGAAGAGCAGCAAAGCAAGATTCGGTGCCGTCCAAGGTGGAAGCTAAATCTCCAGCAATCGACAGTGTCAGCAGAAGTGGAAGAAAAATTAAACCCAAGAGGTATTAATATCAATTAAATACATTGTCAGTATGTAATAAATTAAAATGCACTCAACATGCAATTGTGGGAATATAGAAATAGCAGTGAATGCCTTTTTTTTTTGTTTTGAAACCATAGTGAAAGAATTTTGATATTGCTTTACATGTACAAAATAGATTTTACTCTGATTTACGATAATATTAATATAAATGACTTGAAAATGTTGGAAATCAATAAAATGACTCCTTTTCTATACTATCAAGATACCTTGATGAAGAAACTGAAGATGCCTCTACTCCTGCGGCCGGAGGTAAGAAAGCAAAAATAGCTTCTCAATCAGCCGATGATGATTTGTCATCGTCTGCTCAACTAACGTCTACTACTACTGGTACTGTAACGACTGCCGCTTCCATCACAGCATCGAAAGTTCCGTCTGTTAAGAAGGCGGTGAATGGAGACTTAAGAAAAATTGGGGGGAGATACCAATATATTAACCAGGTTTGTTTTAATCAGGAAAATTTTGCAATTTATTAATATGCGCATTATTATTGTCAAACAAAATAAAAATATTTATTATTAATTTCAAATAGATAACTGTAGTAAATTTTTATTATTCACATAAATTTTTATTAAAACAAGGGTTTCGGGTCAGTGAAGACTGTCATCTAATCTTTTCACCGTTGTTAGGAAATAAATTCTACCTGACCGAGGTATGGTTTCCCCGATCTGAGGCTAAGTGACCCTGAGAATGCTGACTAATTTGATGGAGGCATTTAAAAAACCATTGAGACGAGAGATGAGGCATATGTGGTCTTATTTTTCAGGATTTAGGAGACATAAAATTGAATGAATCCATTTGTATGCTACATAAAAAAAATATCCACAAATTGACAAGGTTGCATTTCGAGGTTTACTTCCATTTTTTTCTATATGTCTGTGAGAGTGCACTCTCAAAGATTCTTATCATATAGCAAAGACAAGAAACAAACAACCCTTTACAAATAGAAACATCACAATTTATTTTTAATGTATTTTTAAATCTGATATTTCTGTTTGCTTTATCCTATTAAAATTGACTGATTCATCAGTTAAACGGTTGGGAACCCGTAGTCACAATATATTATTTATAATGAAAATCATTTTTTCAGAGTGAACTGACAAATATACAAGAACCTTTCACACGTGACAACACTGGTAAGTTTCTAATAATATATTGTTTCATTTTCAGAAGAGCAAAGTCAATTAAGCATTATTATTATCTTATTTTTATTTATGACATCACTATATTTTTCCATATTCAAATTCAAGAGAAATTTATTTTTTTAGCCAAAAAGTAGGTTGGCAGAACTGATTTTCTTTTCTTGTGAGTTACCCTCCATTATCTATTTGTCAATTTCTGTATGTGAAGTTAAATTTTCAGTTAAATTCAGTGATATGTTTCAAAAGCTTTTCTATCAATGAAATTTAGATTCTTTCTGTGAATTATTGGTTGTGATTAAAGATGGATGAATTTAAATCAGGACGTGTTCTACGAAAGAAGCTGAAAATATCATACAGACCATTGGGAAAACAGTGCATAAAATACAAATCTCAGTCTAAAGATAATGATGTGCAGCATACAGGAGTGAGGATTAAAAAATTCAATACAGTTAAACCTAAAATAACTGGAATTACTAAAAATAATTTGGAAAATTCAGATTATGATCTTTCAAAAATGACTATTATGGGAGATTATCAAGTTTATCCTAAATTAAAAAGGGGTTTTAGTGCTGTTGCAGTAAAAGATGCATCATATCCTCGCTGTGAAGTCAACAAAACTGATTTAAAAAAAGTGAAAGTGAATGAAAAAACCGATATTCATACATTTGAATGCGATATTAATGTAAAAGGAATTTCTTGTGTTGAAGAGATTAACAAAATAAGCAATGCCAATAGTTTAATTTCTTCAAGTCAATGTTTTGTTTCTATTAACAGAGAGGAACAGGTTAGCTCTATGTACATATTTATTCGGGACATCCTTCTTGATATGATAGATGAAAAATTATTTCATATAAATACTGATTATTTTAAATTTGAGCCAGGAAAGCACAACTCTAAAAATATCTTATCGAGTTACAGTAATAAAATGCCATTAACACGATCGATGACTGCCAATCGATCTCACGAACCAGCGAACCTTTGTCACCCTGCCAGTATGAGAGTAAGAAGGTTGCCGATTATAATGGATTCGGATAAAATATCAAATAGCAATTTAGAAATTCGATTCACAATGAATGTTCTCATTAACCCTGCATTGGATTCTAAATCAATAACTGAAGAAAGCAAAATTAATATTGAAACCATAGACTATGAAAAAGATGAGGCAGAGTTTTCTGGCATAATAGGCAATGTTGAGGTAAACGAATTACCAAAAACATATGAATTTTGGTTAAATAATTATTATGAAAGCATAATTAAAGAAAGTTATATACCGATGCATGAAAAATTTTGTAAAAAAATACCAGAGAAACTTTTGAAAACAAAAAATAGTTTTGACCATATTTTAAATGATAAATATGGCAATACCACGGATTATGATTTACAGATTTCACAGAATACAACAGTACCTGATATACAAAATGCTGCCTCATCATCAGAATTAGATACTAAATATTTACTTTTTGATAAGAAATATAACTTTGAACAAATTTGTTATTTTCGTGAATACTTCGAGAACGGTTGGCTTTATAACGAATTTCAAAATGATCTAGAAGTTATCGGCGAAAACAAACCCACTGCAAAGTCACAATTGATAGAAAAACAATCACCTGTTAAAGTTTTGGAAGAAAATTCAAATTCGTCAGTCGCTAATAATTCCAGCAGTATTGATGGAGTAGATCAATCGAAAATTAATAAATCTGGCGAAGATTTCCTCGACACGCCCCATAGTATTAATAAAATTTATTGTTGTGGGTCATCAAATAGTGTTTTTGTTAAATCTACTGAAAAGGTTGTGACTAACTTAGTCAATACTGCAGACATCGAACGAAATAATACAGTAAATGGAATTGTTAACGCGTCAGATCACTGTTTAGAGAGCAATGTAAAAAGCTTTAGTGAAAAATATGAACAGTTTAGTGTCACTGATGAGATAACCCAAACACCGTTAAATACTTTGCACACCATTGATGCCTTCGATGTGTTACCCCCTCTCAATGCTTTGCTTGAAAATATAAATTTTGATTATCTTGGTTATTCAAATGAAAGAACTGTCCCATACCAAGCATATGGCGATGGGCTTAATATTTATCAAACTGACGATAAAATAACTAGCAAAAACATGTCTGACTATTTTAACTATCAGTTGTGTGATAATATCACTTACAGTAGAGAAAATTTGCCAAATCTCATAAACGGAGAATATATTACTCCAAACAATATCGTTGAAGCAAACCAGGAAGGTGAAAATAATTTAGGGGATATAATCAGGTCATCATGGAATGTTTTGAGTCAAAAAAGTATTGAAGCTTATTCACAGACTGAAGTAATACCTGAATGCGAAGAGAGAAATATATATCCTCATCTCGATCAGGGAAAGTATCTCACTAACGATGGATTTTCTAATCATGTTCACAATAACGGATACACTGAAATGAATAATGAAAATGGATTCAACAGTCGAAACGAAAATAATCTACAACAATACTCCCACGCTAATGTGAATGACTTAAGCTTGGATTTTGTGTGGGACAACTTTGAAGCCGTCACTGAAAATTCATCTAGTGTTAAAACATCTCTGTTTTCAATTAACAGTATAACTTCTATCGATTTCGATTTTTCCAACGATGAAACAAATAATAGCATTTCGAATAGTGCAATTCAAAAAAAGAATCGAGCCAAACGAGGAGAACGCATTCTTAAAGTTATCACTGGTGAAATTTCTTCTTTTATTATGAACAATAATGACATGCGTTGTGATAATAATTTCCAAATAAACAATGATAATTATCTAAAATATCAAGGAAGAGTTAATAATGTAGGGAATTTGCAGAGTGATCCCAATAATGTTTTAAAGTCGTTAAAGCAGATTTCATGTAAAAAGATGCCTCTTAAAAAACCTAGAAACTATTCAATTCACCGCAGTAGTAAAAAAAAAATGTATGTCGACAAGTATGATTCTCGCACTTGGATGGTGAAGGGCGGTATCAAACCGGATATGATCGAACTCTCCGCCGTGACCGTTGAGAGAGAACCTTTTAACATATCTAGGGAGAATATTTTAAAAGAGTTTCCCAAGAAAAATTGTCTTTATAGACGAATGAAAAGGATCGCCAAGAATAATGATATAAATTTTAACAGAGTTATATCCTCAGATAGCTCTGATGATTCTGATGGACCGGAATTCGTGGACACTCGTAAATATTGCTATTATGTTAGCTCTCATTCAAATACTGAAGTGGACTCTGACGAAAGTTCAATTTTCAATGGCCCTTTTTATGCTATCAGAAAAGATTACAAACAACAAATGACGACAATTAATAATTCAGATTTTAATTTTGACAGTGGAAAAGAAATGTTTGTACCCTCTAAAGTTTGCTCTGATTATTCAAATTCATCTTTGGTACCTCAGAATGCAGATTTTCTATTTGATGGTGATATTACTGATAAAACAATTTGTTCGGTTGATAATGCAAACCAAGCCATCGAAAATGACAGAGATGACACTAAAGTTTTTAATCGGGAAGATGACTTAAAAGCAGAAGAAAATTTAGTCCATGGAAATCCAGATTTATTGAGTTTTGTTAATACAGTAAATTCAAACAGCACATTTAAAATACTCGACGAAAATGAATATGAGCCGATCAAATCTGATACTGTCCAGCCTGAAATGAAACGAAACTTTGTCATATACATGGCAATGAAAATTCCGTGGTACAAAATACCTGATGATATGTACATTAAATTGATTAAACTATTTAATTTCAATGCAAATAAGAAAGAGGACAGTGTAGCAATTAAGAAACCTAAACAACCACTGAAGAAAAGAGATGTCAAATCGTCAGTCTTTGAATTGAGCGACATTAAAGAAAACTTTAAGAAGAAACTTCATCGTCGTCGTAATCGCTGTCATGGTTTTTTAAAATCGTTGATCAAGGATAAAAACAAGGGTGATGGATGTAAGTCTAAGAGTCATCTCACTCCTGTAAGAAACAGCTCAAAGCGAAAGTGTGCCGAAAAAGCGCAAGTCAGCATCAAATCTCTGATAGGGGAATTATCTCTAGATGATTTTGACGAGTGGGGAGAATCATCGCACAGTGATGCCAGTGACAACTTCCAGTTTAGTGATTTCGATAGCGATTCCACTGAATGTAGCTTTCGCATGAGTAGAGGAAGAGGAGACGTAGTTTGCTCTGAAGCTGAGATGTCCTTTGATGAAGTATCCGAGTGCAGCGATGTCACGATTCGAGATGATTTGGATTCGTTCGAAGTTATTCCCAAATCCTGCTTCCAAGGTTACCCAATCCTTTATTTTTTCCTTTGCTTCTTTCCATCCATGCAACTGTTTTATTTGATAAATAGTGACAATTTCCATTATCAACGGCAATATTACAATGTTATATATTATTAAAAATATAATTTCAGATTCCGCCTTAGGGCAGCAACAGAAAGAAAACATTCTCGTTGTGTTTCTTCCGAATGGGAAACACGTTGGACTCAAATTATTTTCGGTGAGTTTTTTTAATAAAAAATTTATATGAAGTCTTTCGAATGTTAGTTTCTTCAATTTTTGTACAATGTGATGACTGATTAATCCACATGTTTTTTGAAATGTAATCTTGTGCTTTTTATTTTAGGATCGACCCGAATCTTTTGCCACGCCGGCCATTCGATTACAATGGGAAAACAAAGCTGCCAAAAACTACATCAAGTTGAAACAGCAGCTAGGTATTCCTCATACTATATTGACACATTCTAAGTTCTGCATTATTGGAAATTTATAGTCTAATAGTTTCGTATGACCATAAAGATGATTTCTAGTTAGGAGATAATACATTCTGTCTATAAAGATGACACATCAATATTTTATTGTTGACTAGTGAGTACCCGGTATGTGTTGCGATGCCACTCAAAGAAAGAAAGGGTTTGTGTTTTAATTCTGTTAATTGAAGTGCTTTTGGATTAGAGGTCTGCATGGGCCGAAATTTCATAAAATTACCCGGTCCGAGCCCCTCATCTTCAGGCCCGAGCCTGAATCTCAATATCACACTTGTTACCCGAGCCCGTCATCTTCAGACTGAGTCTGAATCTCAATATCCACTTGTTACCCGAATCCGACCCGAAGCCCAGATTCATTCAGTAATTAATTTATACCTTTCAAACAATATATGTTATTGTTTCCATATTTCCAACGATATTCATAGCACATGTCAAATAAATTATTTAAGTTATGAAAACTATTGCATCATGGCTGACTCATGACCCGAACAAAGTATGAAATATTTTTCTTAAATTTGAATTCCTTACCCGACCCCGGCCTCGGCCCGAGCCTGAATTGTTTATACCCCCCCGGGACCGTGCAGATCTCTATTTTGGATATACAATATTTTTTGTTGTTCCGTCTGGTTCAGAGATGTCGTTAGTTGTACATATTTAATTCTTTTAGATTTAATATTTTTTTGTTCGGAAACCTTCACGGGTATGTGCAAAACAACTCGCCAAAGTTTGATCGAAATCGGATAAATGTTAAAGGAATGCATAGAGGACAAACAAACAAACAAATCTTCATTTTTATATATAAAGATAGATAGATAGATTAAGAAAAACAAACAAGTGTTGGGTAGTGCTACAAATTATCACGATATCGAATTATATTTGCCGACTAATGGAAAAATAAAAACTAATGGATAATTTCTTGGAAAACTTATGGAACTTTTATTGTTATAATAATTGATAAATATAATAATAATATAATGCATGTTAATAACTATTAACAGTTGATGTGCAAAGTCAGCTGAAGTCACAAGATCTGTATTACGCAGTGCTAAAAATAATTGACTGGGGGTGGAGATTAGGGTGCCAACAAATAAAGTTAAAACAATTTTCTGTTAGGTTATTAATGGCCACCTGTTTTTGTTTTTGTAATTGCAGAAAATGGAGAAATAAAACCGGAATCAATACTGAACCAGTTTGTGCCAGATATTAAATTGACTGATGATGAAATTGCCATGCTTAAAAAGGAAAGAGATTTAGGTAAATAAAATTTGCTCAAATAAATCATCAGTCCTTTCATGCGCTGGATTTTTTGCATGCAATGACACGAAATCAAATGCAACATTTACCAAGCTTATTTATTAGATGTCATTATTTAAGCCTTCATTAGATCAACAATAATTAAAACCAGTTTTTTTGCAACAACTTCACCTGATTTGCTCCTTTAGGAATCTATATGCTCCAGCGAGCAAACATGCTTGAAAAAACGATGAATGGAAACTCATTGAAAATCTAAATAAAATATTATAATTTAATTTTTTCTACTATTATAGTTAAGATGGGTGTGCGTATGAAGTAAAATATCATGTCGCTGGTTGCAATTGCCGCTTCACTAAAAAACTGAGCATTGTGCTCCCTTTAATCTCCTGCACACAACTATTTGAGATCTTGATCAGTTTCTTAGTGTATTTTAGTGCTACATCAATTTACTTCTTGTTAGATTTACACTAGCACTTGAAAAAATTTCAGAAAAAAATTGTGAAAATTTTCATGCCCAATATGACAATTGCAAGATATATGGGTGAAAATGTAAGAATTAATTCCTAATTAGTGACAGGATTTCAATTGCGAGTATATTTATCTCGTTAGGTTCTGGATAACAGTGAAATAAATTGAATTGATCAGTTTATTTCAATTGTTCATGGTTTTAAATTTTACAATTATGCTTTAGATATCCAAAGGAACCAGTTGAATTTCCTACGAGTGGAAGCTAAATTGTTGGAATTGGAGAATCAAATGAGGGCTTCACTCAGTTTTACGGGAACTGATCCTGCCATGGGTATTAAATGTCTCCAACAGATAAACGGTAAGATATTTTATATGCCATCTATTTTATTGGCATTAAATATTCTATTTTATAGTCATGGCTAGCAGCACATTTTTTAAAATTCCTTATAGTGTAGACACTTTTATTTATTTGTAAATTAAAAATTACAATAAGCTGACGCCAATGCATCATTCATTTATACAGAACATAATAATAATAATAAAACCATTTTTAAAAATTTAGAAAATAGGAAAGAGAACAAGAAATATTATTAACATACATATTCATGTAAGAAAAAAATATTTACATGCATTCAACGTTGCACTGGCACTCAATAGGGTCAATTTATAGTAGTATTCAAAGACCTTATTTTGATTTTACAATGTATTTATAATATCCACCTGTCCTGTACACGTTTAGGGTTTATGTTTTACTTGACTTATTCATTATTATAAACTTTTAGCATTAGAAGTTCGTCCCCTGATGCTATTGAAGCACCCGAGCATATTAGAAACAATTAAGCGGACACGCCGCTACGTTGGCAAAGGAGATACAGCGACTGAAGAGGAGAGGGAGCAGTTCAACGCGCAAGCGCATGAGATCCGGAAACTCTCCGAACAATGTTTCAATTCATTCAAGGTCATTTTTCAATATGTTGTTTTAACATGGCTAAGATAAAAAACGCACAGAAAAAATCTGCTCCAATGCTAAATAAGATATTTGATTCTTCCAAGCATGGCTTACAATAAGCACTCGGATATGAAGACTACTCACTTAATCCAATTTTTTTATTCGTCAAGCCATTTTCTATCACTACTTTCCAAATGTAATAGCCTTGCACCCCTGCACTTTAAACCACTACAAACGGAATGTTTAAACACTTATTAACACTTTTATTTATTTAAACCCTTAATCTGGTAGTAGAAACAATTTTCGCATAAAAATTTTAATTCTCACAGAACTGTTGTGATTATTGTTTCAGATGATGTTTAAAGTGGACGAGGGAAAATCATTTTTGGAAATGTTTTCAATGTTGGTCCTCCGTTTTAAGAACTGCATAAAGAACATGACTGAAATGGAGACCATGGAAATGTATGAAGAACCACCAGGTAATTGATTTATTTATTGGAAATTTTAAAAATTACAATGCATGGCATTAAAGATGACGCCAATGCGCCATGCATTTACACAAACAACAATAATACAATAATAACAATACTAATAAAAAAATAATGAAAATAAAACATTTTGATTGATTGATCATTTGATCTCTGATGTTTCAATAAAAAATAGTTTTGTGTAAATCAACGTAAGATAATTTTGTGCTCAATTAAACAATATATCGTTCAAATAGAGGGAAATCGAAAACTACGATTGTTAAATATCCTTTCTTCTATGTCATTTGCAGAGATATCACAGCTAGGCGCTTTTGCGTTGACCCTCGATGAGAATGATGATGAAGCAGGTGATAAAGATAAAGAAAAAGGAGGCACTCCTGAAAGAATACTAGCTCCGACGCAGGACAACTCTGCTCCTAAGACCGTGAGTTAATTTTCTTTTTCATACACGCATATGTAACAAAAAATGTTATATAGTAAAAACTAACAAAACATAAATTTACTGAACTATTCCACAACTCAAAATATTCTTAATTGTAAAAATTCTTGAAATGGATTAAATTATTTAGATTTCTTCATCTATTACTTGAAAGAATTACATATTTACGGAAATCACAACTAAGTTAAAATGTTTTAACAAAAAATATTTAATTTAACAGTTTTACACTAATATTTTGCTGAATAAACCATTCAATATTCATAAATATAAAACCAAACATGTTTATAGTAAAAGAAAATATATTTGAATATGAAAGTGTAATACTTATTCTACTCAATCATTTTATTTTTTGTTAGCCTATCAATTTTGGAACACAATGGTCTTGGCAAGTTTCAGCGATATATAAAAATAGCTTACTTAAAAATGGTTTATTCTTTTGTTTCAGCCCACAAAGAAAATTGTCGAGTCGTCGAGCAAATCGCCCAAAAAAGACAAACCTAAATAAATATTCACATCTATCAATTATAATCACCTATCCACATAATCATAACATGAAAAATATTGTCTATTCCAAATGTTTATTTTTTCAAATTTTTTGAAATATTGGTTACATTGTTTTATGTGCGGGTCTCAGAATATCACATAAATCTCAAATACATAGCTGATATGTTATTTCGTGAATCATTATCTATCGCTCTTAATTGTTCGTCATTTTATCATTCATCAATTCAATCATCCTTTCTTAAAATCGGAGGGACTTAGAAATAAATACATTGACGTTAAATAAGGTTTAGTTATAAGATTTACACTTCAACTAGTTTTATAGTGCAGCCATTCATTATATATCTGTCAGATCATTTCAATTTTGTTTTAGGCTATAAGTATATGTTCATTAAAAATATTAAATTTACGAATAATATTCTATTGTTTTTTCTTTATTAGCGCTCATTTAAGCTGCCTGTGATGAGATGGCGTCTGATGTCTCCATACTCATCAAATAAAAGATTCTATTGTGTCCAATGCTATTCTAAACGTAATAAATTATTTTATTTATTGCCTTTTTGCTATCAACAGTATTTAGTTATCAAGAGTACTCATGATCCCAACATAGTCCGAAATATTTTTCTGAAGAACAAATCCCTTACCCGGGCCCGGCCCGAGCCCGAATATCAATTGTCTACCTGCCCGAACTCGGCCCACGGGTCGGGCTGGGTAGAGGCCCATGGGCCGAGCTCGGGCCCGTACAGACCACATGCACATGCTCAAACTTTGATGGCAGAAAATATTGAGGATACTGTCCAACCTCTCTATCAAGACTTTATACATCATAGTGCTACGAACGCCGAAATCATTACGTCAAACGCTCACTCTCATAATTTTCGCTACATCTATGTTGCCAGTATTCATTCCCAAAAATAACATGTTATAAATAATACTTTAAAATAATTATAGTAATATATATGATAAATAAAATATTCCTAAACAATATTATTTAAAAAATATATCTTAAAAAAGGATTCTCCTTAACCATATTCGCTCACTATGTGAAGTATATGGTCACCATTTATTTATTTGCTTGTGGTATGGTGCATTGTCCATAACAACTATGGAGTTGCTCGGCAAATTCGGTATCAGCTGTGTCTGGATCCATTTTGTAAAATTAATCGCATTCATATCATCATGATAATCCCCTGATTTACTTTGCGATTTGAAAATTAGCAAGCCATTTTGAACGAACCCGGTTTCTCCACCAGCATGAACAATAATAAATCTTTGGCCTACGGAATCAGAAGTCATGACGCCTTTGACTTCTTTTCCGTCTTGCCAGCATTTTTTCATAACCAACGAAGAATGAATGAATGTTTCATCCAAATATATAACAGGACGGTCTCTGTTATTTTTAAGTTAAGGAATCCATTTCACCATGCTATGATATCAAATCTTTCCTTAAATAAGTCCTCTTTGAGCGTGTTTTTTTAAACTCAAAGCCTATCGTATGTAAAACTTCTCAAATGCTGTTTCCTTGATAATTGTAAATGTCAGTAAAATGGTATTGAGTGTCGTAAAAAACCCCACTTTCTGTCTTATGGCACCAGATCAAAAGAATGTAATATAATTTTTTTCAGCGTATTTTTTGTTTTCTTGGGCTATTGAACCTTCCCATCACCATTATTTCTACACAAATGCGTTGAATGGTGCTTAGTTATACATCTGTAACCAAAAATAAATAGAAACTAAGGACTAATATAATAGAATGTTTAATATTATTGATCCCCAAATAGGTTTTTTTTTTAAACTCATTTTCTCTAATTTTTCATTGATAAATACTGTACAACCTTACCGTAAATGTCGTGAGCACATGTAGTAATAAGGTATTAGCAAGAAAAAGGGCAAAATTAAAAAATTAGTAAAATTATTGGATATAAATAACATAATAAAGAATGATATGATTACGAAAATAATTTACGGAAAGTAATTAACTTAAAAACTACTGATTGAATGGCATGCGACAATATTTCCCCTAAAACTGGGGAAATCTTGCAACTATGGTCACACTGATAAATTCCTTCGTTTATTGCTTGTCATTGCAGATACTCTATCTCTGGCGCTATTGAGTGGAATTAAAAGTTTTCATTTGTTTCTCCTCTTCACAATACTTCACTATATTCGAAATAATGCCCTTCGTCTGCTTCCGTAAAGGCTTAGGCATTTTAATGTTAACAAAACTCCATTCGAAACCGCACAGACTGTCTGACAAGGCGCGGGGCGAGTTAATGCGAGAGGCGGGCGTTATTTCCAGAAACTACTGTGATGATGTGTAAGTCTTGCAATGTTGATAGCACTCTACCACAGGAATGAAGGAATTTCTTAGGGCTACCATATTAAATTTATTTACATACTCTGAATATATTGATTGAATTGGCATTTAGTTCTACAAAATTTTTATATCTGGTAGTTGAGTTATTTCGGCTTCACGCCATCGTCAGAACTAGTATATTGATTGAATTGGCATTTACTTGGTTACTCCATTGAAATTTTCCATAGCTAAGAAACAATTTTGTGTTGGATTCCTTAGACTCGGCCATCATAAAACGAAGAGAAGTAAAAACCTTTAATAGTATAAAAGGAACACTAAAATATCTCTATAAACATTGTCAATGTTAAACAGAAAAATACAGAAATGTAACAAAAATAAAATCATTTTTAAGGTGATGAAAATTTTTAACTGTCAATTCTTGGTAAAAAGGCATTATATTTTTAAAATATCTTTTAATTTTTAAAAATTAAATCATTTAATGCAAAGAATGTATTCTGTTCATTTTCATATTTTCCTATGCAACAATGTCAACAAGGTGATCAAAAAATTATAGTCAAACGTTGCTTTACAGAAAACTAGAAAAAAATTGTGCTTCCAGAAGTTATTGGAAAATAAAGAAGCCTCCATAATAATATATTCATGATAATTATTAAACATTTAACATCCCGCTCAGAATTGCTTAAGACTACATTAAACTGCTATTGCTATTCCACCACAAATATTACCTTATTTTTGTCCAATATTTGTCACCCCGGTCAGAAGTAAACAAATACATTCAGCCGCTATTAATTGTCCACAAAAAATCGAAAATATTCTTGTGTATGTATGCAACTTAACAGATCAATTGTAATATCTCTAAAAAACGGTGAAAAATGAGTTTACATGTAAAATATATGCAATGACATTACCGCAATATCGGTTTTATTTGATTTCTCACAATATTACTTTAGACAGTGGCGTTTTTCTTTTAACATACTCATATATTGAAGACTTTCTCGTATTTATCCGGGGTCCTTTAGTAATTAAAGAATCAGGGTTCCATTGTATTTAATTAGTTTATGATCTATATGAACGAGTTAAAGTAAAAGAAGGTAAGTGATGTGGTACAAATCAAAATTCTAGTTTCAGAAAGTTGGTTTTGTTTATCGATTTAAGAAGTATGAACAGCAACCAATATTGTGCATATTCCACAATTTACAACCGGAGCTAACAAGTGTTCTGTTTATATAAAATAGAGTTACTGATAAGCTATATGATACAATAACGAAAAGACATGCTGTTAATAAAGTATTACATAATATATTTGGAATGAATGAGACTAGTTTTTCTCACCCACGGCACACCACAGGCTGGAATATGTAAATTTCATAACCAATGTTTGGCCTTTGCTACTTGAATTTCATGTCTCCCACTTTCTGCGATTGTCTCCTCCCTGCATACATGTTAACCAAGTGCAATACTTGTTTTTCATATAGATATCTGATCATTAAACTACAAAAACCTGTAGCTTGCTGCGTATTCTAGACCTATTAATTTTGAAGAGAGTAGCTTAAAGCTTCGCACTTCATCTTTAGTGTCTTTAGTTACAAGGTGGATAGGAGTTTTCGAAATAATAGTTTGAGGGTTTTAGTATTTTATTTGTGAATAAGAAGAATGTACATGTTATTCTGAGGAAATACAGAAAATCAGATATTCAAAAGTCTTAAATGAGTAATTATTTGGAAAGTAAAGATCAACATTTCTTAGGCAAATTATAATACAAAATTTGAAATGACATTTAAATGGTGAGAAAAAAATAAAACAAAATTTCATACTTAGCCCATTATAAAATTATAACAAATCAATTGAAGAAATAAAGTTTTCCGGTGAAGGAGATTTGGTAGATTTATTGTTGTGATAATGCTTTTTTTAAGTATAATTACTGTCAAGAATACAAAAATATAAAAAAGTTTATTTTGGTCTACAACCATTTTGAATATATCTATTATTTCACCATCTAAATACTTCTAACAATTTAAAAAGTCTTCAAAAGTTTGTAATAATATTGGCCTTCCAAACATACAATTCAAATTTACATATATAGAATATAATAATCACACAGTCTCAGCATATTTATACTGAAATAAGTTAGTCATGTTGTATCTAAAATGCATTAATATAAAATAGAGGCAGTGTAGATACTATTTCTTTCCGGATTTCTTTATCCCACCGGTTACCATAGGTCCCTTTTGTGCGGCTTTTGTCTTTGCATCCTGAAAAAAGAATTGAATAATTATTTATGGTTCATCCTGTTCTTTTCAAAAAGAAAGCAATCTTCTGCAAAATGAGATAACTCGAATATGTAATTTTATACTTTCACAAATCAAAAGATGTGGCCAAGAAAATCGGCGGACAAATGGAATTTCATAACGTTTGATTGTTCATGGATATTGCACGTTAATGTTAATTTGTAATCCAACTACGACAGAGGTCACTAGACTTTTATTGCAAAAGAGCTGCTGGTCTGTGGAGTCGGAAATGTTTTTGGAAGAGTAGTCGTAAAAACCCCGAGAATCCAACTTTTTCGATTACTTAGGATAAATAAAAATATTTTATGTGGGCATTTTATAAAAAAATAATGAATGTGTAGGGTCCTGTGTTGGCAGCGAGAATGAATGTGTGCACATTTGACAGACAAACTATTTCTATCTGTCTTTTTCTTGTTTTATAGTGAAATTCACACAATGTAGAAAATTGAGAAAAAATTTGATTTGAGATTTTCAAAATCTGAGTCAGACTTTGTATAATGCTTATAAGGGTAGTGCAATGATGGAGCTTTTACCTATTGAGCCTTAATTGGGATTGTGAAATATTGCAATTATTATTATAAATTAACATGAAATTAAAAATATGATTTGAACTGAGATAAAACATACTCAGTGGGCCGATAGAGCGGCGCTCTGGGGTCAAAGGGTTAAAATACTAGTAAGTGACAATCTCAATGATAATAGTTGATATATCATTTTCGATTATAATTGACACAGGCTTAAGGTAATTCTTAATATTAAATTAAATTAAAAATTGATAACATAGTTATTCCACTTGGTTTATCACTAAGTTTTCAATTTTTAATTTAATTTTATATTAAAAATGAACTTCCATGAAGTTACCCCCGATTCCATAGAAAATATTAAGGTAATTCTTTTATATCTATAACTCACAGCAAGAGCTTTTTGCTGTTCCTTCATTTTTTGCTTGTTAGCCATATCCTCGTCATCCAAGTCCTTCTCTCCTTTCTTTGGCGCCTTCAATGGCTTTTTTTTACCTCCTTCCCTTCCAGACATGCCTGCAATTGAAAATGGAACTATTTGAGAAACATTACATTATGCCTTGTAGTGATGGAAATACATGGCACACAACCTTTCCTTATCTTAGCCAGTGACATTTCTCCGCAAATAATGAGCTCGTATCAGTTGTTGGGTTATTTAAGATTATTTTTATTGATTCAAAATGCATAATATTCAATCGCATACAGGTATCAATGTATGGAACCAAATTATTTTTAACAGAAGTACAAGTGCCCTTCTGTTAATTGATTTTTAATGCGTTATATTTATTTTATAAATTTCTCGCGTAATTTCATGTTAACCTTCTTGGAACTTATCTACTGTAAGAACCGATGGATGGATATACCGGTAAAACGATTACTTCATGAAGTATTTTTGTGTAAAAGCAAGAAAACATTAATGGTATTCTGTCATATTTTTAAGGTTATGGTTGTATGAACGCGAAAATTTGATTAAGTGTAAAAATATCGATTTTCATTTGCGTTAAATCTACGGTTGTCTTCAACCGACTCTTCACTAAATGTGGCTTATAAGACCAATAATACAAAGTAGATTTTAACAATTTATATTACTAAACGTCAATGTTAAGTCAATAAAATTCATGATAGCTAGAGCAGCGGGGTGAATTTTGGACGTTCTCGTAAAACGTTATTGCATAATTTACCAACGAACAATATTAAATCGATTGCATTAAATATATTTAACATAATGTTACCTGATTTTTCTGTAAAGCGGGAATATAGTAGTCAGACTCGTGGTACTCGGTTCACGCAAATTTGGAATTGTTAACAGTTCTGCCAATCTTACCAACCCGATAATTCCCTAACAGTCAGTGCTACCAGGCGAAATGTTTTTTTTTTTACGTCGTACCTCTGTAACCGGCATTTTTCAGTACTAAACGATTAGGTAGGTAGGTACCAAGGATTTTTTGAGGCCATCCATTTTAAAGTTCTGTCATATAAGAAAAAATACCTGACGATATTCATCATTTCATGTTACGTATATTATTTAACATCAACTACAATAATTTATGGCCATCTAAAATTTTTTAGAGAATCACTGTCGAATTAATAAAAATTTAATATACTTTTATAGATTCGGTGGTAACTGTGGAAATTCATTTCAAATGTGATCAAATTGAAAGCTTTGTTATTCCACTAAAGATTTGTGTTTCCACACAAGTTTTGCCTTTTGAAAAGTATTTATATAATGTTACTATGTACATAATACGAAATAAATTTAATGTTATAATCGAACAATACAATTGAAGACCTTGGCATGAAAATCACAAATGTGACAAAATCATTTTGTTCAGGAGCGGGAAATAACATAATATCGTGGTTATAAAAGACCTTTACTGTTTCCATACAAAATGGCCGGTATTTTTGAGAAGTGATTTGAAGCATTTAAGATTTTCTATAAAATATATCTTTGCACAGCTGTATGGAGTCATCCAGAAATGCAATAAAATGAAAATTGAAAAAAGCAGACATTATTTTTTAGAACATGTCAGTTCAGTCCCGGTTTTCGATTTAGCTCCTATTTAAATCACTATTAAGGTGTACACTGTAAATTCTTGATGGAAAGGCACTATATTTTAAAAATAAAACACAATTTATTTGTACTACTTCAATATGTTTATAATGATCACGACCAGTTTCTCTCATCGCGAGCTGATAAAAATACAATTTTTTAACAGAATTGAAATTTTTGGATAGAATTTATTAATTAAATCTGGCTTTTATCAGCGAATAACTTTCCAGTAAATCGAAAAAAAAAAAAAAGTCGGCGTCCGTGGCGCAGTTGGTTTCGTCGCTGGCTACGGTTACGGATGTCTCGGGTTCAATTCCCGGTGCGGACGGTTTTCATAGATTGATTTTTCAATCGATTTATGGATTTCTGTTCGTAGTCTGAGTCCTCCCTTCCACCAATCCCATCCTCACGGGGCGTAACGAGAGCGATTAGCTAACCACTAGTCCTATCATAGCCCTATCCTTCTATCCCTACTCTCTTCGAAAAAGAAAAAGAGAGGTTGAGCAACTGAGTGACAAGCAGTTCTCGTAGAAAAAATTCTGTCAAGATACCTCCATTAGGAGACCATATGCTCCACATTGGGAGCGGACATGGAAAAAAAAAAAAAAATCGAAAAAAAATCAAAATAAACATCGGTTCGACTTAGGTTTTTGTTCTGGCAAAAATAACGGTTTTTTTAGGTTTTCGGTTAGGTTCCGGTTCGGGTCCCTAATTTTTATGCCAAGATCTTCAATTAAGATGATTTTTTTTTATTCTTTAGTCGATTGGTAATGCCATAATGCTTTCATCAACCCAATGATTAAAACGGGACACAGAGAGCGACTAGTTTACTACAATCCTTTCAGAATCCTATATTATCAACGTCTTATCTGAAAAAGAGGTTACGCGACAAACAGTCTTCGTTCGGCATCTTTTTTAGGAATGCTACACAATGATAATTGACGTGGTTTTAAAAAATCTTGTAAATTAGAAATTGATCCATATATTTACATAAATACCTCAGTTCTAAAGTAAAAAAATTCGCTTTTCAGTTAAGTATGAGGAAATGCTTACAATACCGATATCTACCAGTTACAAAATGTAATAAGTGGTAGTCCAAGTTTAGTTTATAATAACAGTGATTATTATTACCAATCCAAACTGTAATAACTACGAAAATCATGTGAAAACATTTGAAAACTCCTTAGAAAAAATAAAATTATGCTTATAATTAGGGTAGCCAGGCGTCCCCATTAACTGGGACGTTTTTAAGGCTTGCGTCCCAAAGTCCTGAACGATCTTTTAGGGGCACAAAAATGTCCAGTTTTCGGGCATATTAAAGAAAGAAATGCAATCTCCCGATCGGAACAAAAAATAGTATCAGAAAAATAGGTCGTTGTTTTTTCTCAGATAGAAAAAAAACTTCCAGAGCAATATAAGAATTTACATTGTATGTGGGAGTATATTTTTTCCTTGCCAGGTCATAATGGTAGCGTGGAGAGAATATTTCCGATAATGGAATTCAATAGACGGATGAAAGAAATAGATTTTCAGTAGAAGTAGTTAGTAGTATCTTACAGTGCATCGATAATTACGATTTTAATTTTGTCGAAATATATTATGATCTCCTTAGCAGCAGTTTTGCAAAAGACCTAATTAAATGATAAATATTTGTAAAATTAGTTTTAAAAAGCTATTTTGATTGTTCTTTTGATTAATAACATTGTCGTTATTCTTAGTAATGTGTATAATTAAATAAATGTTTAAATTTCTTGGTTTCATTTTTTGATTTAATATGAATTGAAAATTAAATTTAGGCTACATGGCAGCCCAAGCGATCCAATATCTCGGAGGAAGTGAAATGAATGGTTTTCTTTTTCTCGCGGGGGGGGGGGATTTGTCCCGTTTTGACTTGCGAAAAATCTGGCAACCCTACTCATAATATAATATATTTTTTACAGATTCAGACCACCCAGATCTTCTCCGTTTGCTATATAGTGATATTGAAAATAAAGCGATGTCTTTATTACATAATTTTAGATACAACATTTTTATAACAACCCCATTCTTCTTATTAATATGAAATAAAAAATAACTACATATACTCGTATCAACAGTTTTTGCATACTATTTCTAACCTGGTTTTCCGAGTCGTAGTGTAAATATGGAGATCGGATACGCGAAGAAAGATATAAAGTACCCGTGAACCAAGAAACACTGGTCTAATGTCAGCGGTGTCAAACGTCCGCCATCAGGAGGGGGTGTTTTAATTATCAATTATTAATTTTATGCGGTAGCCCAGTTTACAGGTCCGTATGGTACTTGATAAGGCCCAAATGGTAGATCCTTTTTCATATATATCAAGGTCGCAGTTGATATTTCATCATAGTAGCTAATAATGAAAATAAATGCTTCTTCGCTAAGTGGCACTGGCCTTAAATCATAATATTTAAAATTAGGTGTAATAAGTACCCCACATCCATATGTTGGGTACAACACATTTTTATAAATGTAACCTGTATACATCAAGAATTGGAAGTTACAACATTCAAGCGTTGCAATCATTAATTCGATTTACATTTACCTGGTGGAAATTCAGCATACTAAAATAAAAATAGCAGTGCGTTTAGGTCTACAAAAAATCATATGTTATTTATATTTCCCATATCTTGTAAAACGAAATATCGACGGTGTTTTGGCTAATTGATGTAACGCTCAAAATTGAAATTGTCCAGGAGAGAGCATAAAAATTGTTTTTATCCAAAAGATATCGTCAGTTGCGTCATGAATCATTGCAATGCACTCTTGTAAATTCTCATGTTTGCAGATACGGGATTATACGTAGGGAGTGTCGATATAATAGTGGCTTACATCAAGTGGCCGAGGTCAGAATTTTTACGCCTAAGACCAATGTAAAATGATGTTTACCTTCCAAAAAGTAGTGAATTTATTTTTCTAATTTACATCATTTGGCTGAGACCTGCTTTGTCGCCTTTGTGAAAAATGAAACCAAATCATTAACTCATTTTCGTATTTTTTTAGGGTTACATCAATTGACCAAAACACCGTTGATATATTGCTATTTTTATGTACTCATTTATTTATTTTCTTTTACATATAAACATTTCATATAATTTATAATAATAAAACATGTTTGCATGCTAGTCCCACTATTTTATATCACACCGCGAGCGTTTTCAACTGATAAAAAAGTATTCGAACAGAGTTACTCATATATTGGTACCAATTGTATCACATATTAGAGTTTTTTTAACTCTAGAAATTGAGCCGTTTCAGAATTCTGACGTCCGGGAGCTGTGAACCACCAAAACTTCGCTTGGTGCATCCCTGGATGATGTTAACTAAATAAAATTTATTTATTATCGAATATTGAGTTATTTTACACAATTTACATAGTAACTCATTCCTTTAGATTTCACATTTTTTTCAACATTTATCTACCTATCTATATATATTTTTTACGTTAAACAAAAATTATAATACGGTTCTGATTTTAGTAACTCTCCACGGGTGGCAAACGCGCAAAACAATACCCGCCTTATACATTTGCCATTAATAATAAACTCTGCTATATTGGAAAATCATATTTTATTTCGTAAAATAAAACTGTTTTAGAAGGTCTTACGACAAGCCAAATAAATTTTCTATTTTTATTATCTATTATTATCTATTTATTGATTGAACATAAGAAATACAAATAAAATACCTGTTTGGCGCACCTATAACTGAATTTTAAAAAATAAAACACAATTCATTTGTACTACTTCCACATATTTATAATGATCAGAACCGGTTTCGCTCATCACGAGCATTATCAACTGATGCTATCAAATGCTCGTGATGAACGAAACCCGTCCTGATCATTATAAATGAATTGTGTTTTATTTTTTAAAGTATTATGTCTTTCCTCCAAGAATTGACAGTTAACACCTTAAAAGCATAACTGAATTAATAAATAAAGGTCTGTGCAAAGTTATACAGTATAATTAATGTATAATAATACATTATTTATTGGTGTGACATATTAAATCGATAAACAGTGACGTGTCTAAAATAGGAGCACCTACACTTTCCACAAATTACGTCCCACAACTTTCGATATTTTTCCTCTCTCCACCCTCACCCTTCATTGTTTGAAAATATTTTACCTCTTGTTTAAAAATCGTCACGTTTTTAAAAACCCTGCCTGCTAAAAAGTGGATTCTTTAATATTTAATTGATAAAATGCGGAAAAGATCGTTGATTACATTATATATTGATATATTTTATTCTCAGAAAAATGAGTTTATATTTTGTTGAGTTTGTGACGTCACAGTTTATACTTCCCCCTTCCCCTCCTAACATTTTGAAATAATCACAACATATTGCAAGACCCATCGTCCTCCTAAGGATATGAGATATAACCTAGAGGTCCACAAGGGCCGAAATTTTATAAAATTACCCGGTCCGAGTCTCAATATCACACTTGTTACCCAAACCCGACCTGAAGTCCAGATTTATTTTTCTCAATCCGAAAAAAGTATTTTTCAAGCAATATAATATAATATTATTTCCACATTTCCAATGACATTTATAATACATCTGAAAAAACATATTTCAGTCATGAATAGTATTGTATTATGGCTGATTCATGACTGCTACATAGTCCGAAAATTTTTTTTAGAGACAATTAAATCTTTTCAAATTATCTAAAAAAAACGAGGCAGTTTCAAAATATTCAAAGCTTCTTGAATTAAATTGCAGACGGGCGGGTAATCGTAATGTCACTTCCTCTAGTATACTACTGAAAAAATACTTCCAAAAAACTTGCATCTCTGTTCTAGTAACCTATAGCTTTCAAAATGTATAATTGTTCAATAATAGCTTTGAGTCTGGCCTAATTCACATAAATGACACGAAAGCATTTCGCTTGTGGTATACTACAAATCGACTATTTATTCCCCTTAAATCACAACTTAGTGTAATAATAAAAGAAATTTTGGAATGCCATTCTTTAAAAAAGATATGCAAACGAAAACAAGCTCAATAATTTACTGAAATCAACAATGTAAGATTTACGGGGCTTTAGTAGATTAGTAAGAGTCGTCTTCTTCGGTTGCGATGTCCACATATACGAATCCCCGTACGGAGAATTTTATAATTTGGTTTCTGGATTTATCGTCAAAGGCATGAATTTCTGATATTTATATTCCTCTCCCACCCATCTTAAAGCTGATCGTAGCAAGAGCGATTAGTTAACGACCAGTTATTAACTAAACTAGCACATCGTTAATTAATAACCCTCCCCAAAAAAAAGAGATTGAGCGACTTAATAACATCCAGTTCGGATAACGCATTATTCTTATAAACTTTTATTTATATTTACCATTCTCATTTTTTACTATAGCAGTTTTATTTCAACGCTTTATACTTACAACTTACAACAACGTTACTTATATACAAAAGGGCTGCAGCTGCCCATTCCACCAAGCGTTTAAAAAACTTTTGGTTCACGAAACTATTTATTAATATTTGGACCGCTTAGGGGGTTTATAAAAACGGGTTGAATTCCAATTTCCGACTATTAAATTGAGCCGATGCATTTCCTCGAAAAGTTTCGTTTGCATAAAATTTGATACATAGGCGGTGCATCGTTTAGTAGTATGTAGAGATGTAAGCGGAGAACAGTGGCATCTGTGAATTATTTATTTCGTTTCCGAACAAAGTTGGTGGAAACGTCAGTCGAGATTCGAACCGCACCAGTGACTTCCCTGAAATGGGTAGCGATCAGCCGGAAAAGTTGCATAGGGAGCAGTCAACTTAAATATATACAAATAAAAGCAACAGATTAAAGTATTTCTAGTTTTTTTATACGATTATCTGTTACGTGGACAGTTAAGAAGTTACTGTTTCGACACCAGTACGTATAGTGACGTAAGTGCCACATACGTGATTATACGTCTTTTGGATTTTCGTTGTATACGCACTCAGGTAGGTAGGCATCAAACAGCATTGGAAAAAGTACCTAACTTCTTCACTGTTTTTCGTAAAGTACAAACATGTAACTATCAACGTATACGAAATATATTTACCTAAAATCCGAAGTAAAATGTCGTATATGTAATATCTCAAGAACTATAAACTTTTGACCAAAACTTTATATAAAACAAGAAACGAGATAAAAAATAAGAGCACTGTCCCAATTATGAAGAAGGTAGATGCAGCCGCCGTTACTTTGCAACTGCGTTTTGAATCTTTGAGAAGCTGTCATGTAAAATGTCATGTTTGCAGATACGGCATTATATGTAGGGAGTGTCGGTTTTATGTTCCAACATCACTGATGTCTATAATTATTCTTTTAATTTCACAAGATTACTTAAGGGAATAGAAACCCATAGTAATGACTGAAAATATGTTTGTATTGAGGTAATTATTAATATAATTCACATTATGATCTAATGGATAGAGTCCAGAAGCTACCTTGAATGTTGAGAATGTCTCAGTCAGTTTAGATATGTATTATTAACTCTCTACCCAGTGATGTTTACTATGGGTTCGGACCCCCTATGTCGAGCCGGTTGCTAAAATGATTTGGGTTCGGAGAGCTGGTTCTTAAAATACAGATTTTTTCAATTATCGTAATTCCGATATCGAATTTTTACACGATCACAATACTTGATCCGATATGGATAAAGTAAAAACTTGCGGCCGTTAATATTAGGATTCTAAGTGAAATTATTAAGTTTAAAATAAATGTAAATGATTTCAGAGATTTAGTCGATAATATTTAAAGAGATAATCGCAATGAACTTCCTAAAACGGCTAGAAAAGCTGAAATTATTATTAATACAATTGCAATAAGGTCTGTAGAGGCGGAACGAGGATTTTCGTTAATGAATACTATTTGTTCAGAAAAAAGGGTAAATTAAGTATTCGACACATATATAATTACAATTAATTTGATAGGTTTGCCACTAACTTCATGGGACTCCACACCATTTGTTAAACCATGGCTCAGAAGTCATCGTCATACAGCAGATGATAGACCCGTCACGGTTAAAGTTTCGAATGAAAATCAAAACACTATTTGGAATGAATTTATTAGTGTAAAAAATATTCGTTTAATTTGAATTTTTTTAAAATTTGTAATTTTTACTTTTTAATTTGAAAACAAATTATATAAAAATTGGGGGTTAATGTATACAAAAGCCTGAGCCGGTTGACAGAATTTTAGCAGCACATCACTGTCTCTAACATAAACTGAGGCCCTCTCATAACGCAATTTAACGTTTTGTTTAATAAACAATTTATGACTAAATATAAATGCAGCACATTGGCAGTCTATTTGGAAAGCTGTATGCTTCTTTTACTTCAGTCTTGTCCATTTTTGACATGTTATGATAAATTCGATGGTATAATCAGTATAGCTGTGAATGGTTGAGACTAAAACAATATCGATATCCTGTAAAGAATATTTTTTTTACTATTCATCGAAACAGCATCTTTTTATTATGGTATGCTACTATCTATACCCTGAGAAATATGTATACATATGCAAGTCATATACATATATATTTATTACATTATATGATGACAATGTTTTCTGCTTCCCAGACTTTTATACACATCTGTACTGTTACAACTCATAAGTGCCCACTTCATAGATCTATTTAATCTATTATATGCATTCTATGAAATATTTAATTCTTTTATGTAATTTTAAAAAATAAAACACAATTCATTTGTACTACTCATATTATACACGCCACTGGCAGACGTCTCTTGCTTTGTCAGTCCGTCCAGATACTTTCTATGTCAATCCAAGATAATTCTAGAAGCCTCTGAATTCTCTATATTCAGTGCAAAATTGCTTATCTTCCACACAGACCGGAGACAATTTGTATAATGGTTTGCCGAAATAGCATTTATCACACAGTATTTTTTCTTCAATCATTTCTGCTCTCAATGCAGAGAATATGGACTCTTAATGAAGTATATCAACAGAAATCTAATCTCAATCTCACACTGTATAAAGATATGTTTATTTTAAACCATGTCCGTCTCCAATAAGATGCATTTGAAATCACGCTTCAGGGGCATGTGGTTTTATAATATAATATGATAATTTGTGTTGAAAGGGTTAGAGGGTTCTCTCGAAATAGTTATCAACAATATTCGACAAATATATACATTGATATTATTTTGAAATGAAAAGAGAGATTCATTTAATGAATGTAATAATTATTACCATGATTTGAACGTAAAACAATGTATGCAAGACCGAGTCATACCATGTAACCGATGTAATGGAGAGATAAAGAATGATAATAGTTCATATTGTTTTCAGAAATATTAAGTCTCTTTTAAACCGTTTGCAAATTAATTAAATTATCTCATTGTATTTATCTCACTCATTAAAAAATTTTAGCCGTTAAGTTTTATTTCAATGATTTCGTTGGTGGTGATTTTCGACCGACAGATGGCCGATTGTCTATGATTAAGTATGGCGTGACACATTCCAAAGACAAAAGGCCGATCTTGAATATCGAAGCACCGAAGTCAATGGGGCAGTTTTCATAGACATTTTTATATTTGACGTACTTAACACGCAAAAAACCACGTCCTTGATGGCGTATTTCAACAGTGAGCATTTCTTCTTAACCAATTATTTATTGATTTGTCATCCTTTCCTTTCTAATAAATATGAGGATGAACGAATGATATCTGGTTGTAATGTGTTCAATTGCTCCGTTCACCGTGTTAAGGTGTATGCGCGGTAGAAAATGAAACATCTCACTTTCCCCTTGTCCTTGTTAATGTTAGCACAATTTTTTTTAAATAATTTTTACAGTATTTGTTTTTAATTGGAAAGTCCTTTGCGAAAATCTGTACCGTATTTGTGTTAACATTAATAACGCTTAAAAGCTATATCTTAACGTTGACACTATGACGAAAACTCTATAGATTTAATTAAATCAGTGTATAATATTTAAGATTGTAAAGGAATTATTACATGTAAATTTCAATTCGACTTACGAAATTATTATGATGTAAATTATCTTAAAACAATATTTTCTCCAAAATATGTTATTTGTTGTTTCCGACTTTCTTTTTGAATTTTATGTTAATTGAGGATTTTATGTTAATGGTTGAGTGGAATTTCAAACCCCTGATGCCGACAATAATCATATAACTCTTTTACTCTTTCTCATATAAAGCAATTTAAAGTAACAATTCAGCTTTAGTAAATAGCATTAAACTAAACGAGACAATTCATTTAATTAATAGAAATAGCGAGAGAAGTCATCATTCTGTCTGTGAACGTGTTAAATTATCGAAATCCAAATGTCTTTTTTCGCACCCTTTTTTAATAGATGAAAAGATTTTCAATCGAGAGTTGATGTTATAAAAACCATAAAATGCCACTCGAGCCGCTGATTGGTCGACACTCTTTTGTTTTCCGATTGCTTTTGTTTAACGGCGGAGCCGGTGACGCCCTCTTTTATCATCATTGTTATTAATTAATTTTTGTTATAAATTATGTTGGCTACCCTGCGGCAGTCATCTAGGGGCGGCCATTTTGTTTAATAGCACTTTTCATACCTATCCATAATGGCGGTGTTTTATAATAATAGATCGATATTTAATTGTCTGATTACTCACCGGCAGCCATAGTATCCACAGCAAAATAGAATAATATGTCAGAGTGATATCCAAACTGAGCATACAATGAATTTTATATTATTATAATATAACTAATATATATTATAATATTGGCATTTATATCCAGCATGGGTGTTTGTGATGTTCTTAACATAATTTCAGTATCTTTTTATTTCTTGAAATCGGGATGAGGAGCTAATGATTGAAGACCACAAGCCTTTTGCTTTTTTCATTCTAACATAACTTCCACGAAAAGTGAAGTGGAACGATTGACCAATGAAGTCTAAAGATTTGTCTGATAGATAATTATTGTATTTAATGTGTTATTATAATGTTGTCCAAGACCGTGGCCGTTTCCGAAATAATGTGACTTCTTAATGGATATTTAAATATTATATGTTTGATTTTTTGATAAATTTTTTAATTATATCAAAAGAAATCTGAGCGATAATAGTTTCGTCCTTTTCTACTCACCGTGTTAAATCTTAGTAAATACATCAAGAAGCGAGATGAATAATGACACCGTATGTTTTGTATCGGAATATTCGTAAAGTACGTAGCAGCAAAATTAAAGAAACGTATGCTCGATGAAATACTCTTATCCAAGATAAGATTGATGAATTTTTAGTGTATCTAAATTATCATTTAAATATCGCGTTGTAAAATGATCGAACTTCATTGTCGACAAAATTGAATTGAATTGCAGTTTCACGTATAACGTTAATATGTAAATTCCCATCGCATTTTCTCACTATAATTGATTTAGCAATGTCAACAGCTGACATATGGTCCATTAGGCCGTCACCAGGTGAGAGGAGTCGAAAATTCAAATCGATAGACAACACACGAAATTATTTCCCCATATTTGCGTTCGGTACGACAGCTGTCAACGTGGATTAGGGTAGGCCTATGGACAGGCGAGTTTCAAATTGACCGCCAGGTTGATTTTACGTGAAAAGGAAAATATTTTCACCTTCAAAAAGTTACTTTTTATTTCCTCCCCTAAGACTGCCCATTTGTGATTTTTTATACGCCCCCCATTCCACATGTTTTCGTTTCAGGGTTTGAAGAATTTATGAATTCGTTTTGTTAAGATTGCCGATATTACATAGTTGTTCTTAATGATTGGTAATTGAAATCTAAAAAAACTATGGTGTCCTATACGTCAAACGTGAACAACCAAAACAATAGTGATAACAGGGTTAAATGAGATTACTTAGAAATACTGATGTGTGAAGGACAATTATTATCTTATTTTAAACATCAACATGTGTAAAAATATACCAACATAAAATATACCAAAATATACAAATCTTTGATCGTATAAAAGCCATCTAAATATATTTTAATAGCCAATGATAATTGTTTCAGACTGCACTTGAACAGTTTTCATAAATGGTCGTGGAAGACTTTTATCTCACATTGGAATTGACCAAACACTTGAATTAACTTACGCTGTCAGTTTTTATCAGGATAGTATAAAAAAATTCTTCAATTACAGTCAATTTGGGTAACTTTGAGCCAGTTCTGAGGGTTTTTGTATTTTTATGGTTGGCCATTGTATTTATCTGTGGTATTGTTCTACAAAGAAATGAACTAATGTCTTAAGATGAAATTTCATCATCATTATTAGATTTATTGTTATAATTGATCTATAAATATAAATAAAACAAGGTGAGCAAAATTTTCATTCAATTCGGGTAACTTTGACCAAGGATAGAGATAATCACTGTAATTAATATAAATTCAGTGATTTTAAAGTCCTACCAACTTTTCTTTATGCTTTCATATATTCTGTACATAATTGAGATGGGATAAAATATGTAGCATTTGGTTTACAGATTATGAATACAAATTGAAAATATGGCTACTCAATTTATTTCAAGAAAAATTTTTAAATTGTGTTTTATCATACCAAATAAAACTAATTATGTTGAACCTTTTTGAACATATTTTCACCGCCAGGGGATGCTCAACTGATTCAGTTGATAATGCTCGTGATGAGCGAAACCGGTCCTAATCATTATAAATATGTGGAAGTAGTACAAATGAATTGTGTTTTATTTTTTAAAATATAATGTCTTTCCACCAAGAATTGACAGTTAACACCATAAAAGTGATAAGGATCACTTTTAAATATTTGCAAATATGAAATGTTAATTTTTTTCTTAAGAATAAATATGGTATTAAATATAGACTTTTAAAGATCGATTTTCAAGAATAAGATCCATCTTGCGTATTTCTATCGTCAATCCATTATCTAATAAAGTACAAAAGGAAATTGGGTGAACCCATCACGCTATTTATATCACGATTGAATGTAACTAGTTGGTACTAACATTTTTTTGTCTGATTTTGAGCCATAAGTTACAAAACTGATTATTAAATTATTTTAATAATGAATTAAGCTGTCAAATAACTTTACAGCCACGTTCGATAGTGTAAAAACTACCAGTAATAAACGAAAATACTCTGGTCCACTTCATATTCATGGCCCGTTGCATATATTCAAGGAAATAATCTGTAAGCCATATACTTAAAAGAGAGAAACTCGTAATTTCTGAAACTGATGAATAAATTGTGTTTATGAAACAACCACAAATTTAATCTAGATACCTCCTGATTTGATAAAGTAATTAATTGAAGATAATGAAAAAGGTGTCCGAAAAAGTCCGAAATTTTCACAATACATCTTGTTATTTCATTATTTAAGATATCGACTGATGGTATGGAATTTCATTATCAAATTTGAATTGTTGAGATTTTGTACATTTCCATGTATTACATTTTGTACATGACGAAAATATACAAAAGCTTAACAATTAAAATTTGGCATTTTGATATTTCATTAAATTGAAGATGGTTTTCTTATGAAATCATTGACTAAAACATATGTTAATATGTTATATTACCAGACTCCATTGCAGGGACGGCTCTTGTAAAGGAGCAAAGGGTGCAATGCACTCCAATAAGTCCCATCAAAATATTCCATTAATAAACGATATTCAAATATAATAATTATACCAATTCACTAATTTTAAAATTTCCTCGTGTTTCCCATAGGAAAATATTGCAGGAAACGATGATCAATAAACACGACCAGCAAACGTATTCTGCGTCGATTCAGAATACGCATGAAAGTCGGTCGATGACGCGGTAGGAGCATAAATTCTTTTGCACTCCTTAGACGTCTGAAATGTTCTATGTATTTTGACATATCTGTGACGTATGAACCAGTATGAACTACGCGTTATTTGCATTTTGTATGGACTGTTTTTGCTGGCCCTTGAGCAGCGATCCTCCTGGCGGAAATTCCCGAACGTACCCGAAAGCGATTTGACGTTTGAGTTTACAAGCCTGTAACAGTCATTTGTAAGAATGAAAAAGAGAAGTGGAACAAGCGTAGTAAGTTCATTTAATTTCAATATGATTCTTTAACTATAGGCTCTTCAATAAGAATAATATTTACCTACCATTATAACTTTTGGAGTGATGAATACAATTTATAAAATTATAACTATGATCGTGTATAATACCGAGTGGATATAATTGAATATTTAAAATAGGATAGTTTCGAGTTTTTACCTGGCTGGCCTTACCTATTCCATAATATTCAACTGTGTATTTGGTTCAGTTTCGTAATACACCTTCCTCTAATATTTTTTAAATTCTTCAATATTGAATTCTACAAATTACTTTCCCAAAAAATACTTATGCGAAAAATTTCCGGTTTAATACAGAATTATTCCAATTGCAGACATTAATACGGTAACCTTAACATACGATTTCATGGAGGAATTTAAACTTCAATTGAACTAACTGTCTTATACAGCAGAGAAGATTTTTACGATGTTGTTGGAGCCCTGTCTATACTTCAACTCTTCACGAATAAAAATACATGTAGTATTTAGCTAAACCGTTAAGCCATTACAAATAATTTATACAATATCGATGACTTCCGTCGAAAGTGAGTGTTACTTCTAAAATTTAAAAAGGATCAATTCATTTTGAGAAATACCACGACTAAAGACAGACAAGGTTTCCCAAACTATCATCCGCGATAACCTGGAATGGTTGTATATGCTGCTAGGGCTGCAACAAATTTAGACGTACTCAAATTCATATTGATATTTCCTACCAAAAAAAAAGAAAAAAGGTGGTCCGTCGAAATTAATCCGCAGGAAAGGTTTGGGAAACCGTGGTGAAGAGAAACAGTTGATATCGCCAATATCAGACTTATATTTTCGTATATGTCTAATAGTACTTTCAAAATCCAATATGTGGAGGATGGATTTCTTACATAAATATGTGAATCTTTTTTTGCACTCCCTAATATTCCTGTCACCGGCCGCCACTGCTCCATTGGAATATGGAAAAGTATTATTTTAGTTTAAATACGATTTGAAATGTCGTTAAGTCCAAAGCTGATTATTTTTGCAACTTCTTAAGGAGATCTTCTTCCAGCAGCATGACCATGACAGATAAACGGCATGCCAACACTTATTATCTATTTATTTATTTGTACACTTAACTTGAACTTTCTCAGACAGAGTGCATACAGAGGCAAAGCAAAATAATCGGAGGCTAACACCGTGGTATATTCATTTTATAATACAATCATTGGGACGATTATGTAAAGGAAACGTTTATTTCAGACATTACATGCCTACAAACAGCACCAAAGTGTCATGTAAAGGATGATTTAAATAGATTACATAATAGAACAGAAAAATATAAGCAAAACTTGAATTGTTTATAGAAAAATAAACAGTCATTATATAAACATACTGTCAGATAAAAAATAAATATTCAGAAAAAAGAGAACCAAAAATCAAAACCTTAACACTAAATTCAAAATCTTGTACCATTTAAAAAATCATAAAATATTCGATTGCTTATCAAATGTGTATATTTAATTACAATTATTAAATAAAAGAACCGCTCGGTATCATTTCTGCGATAAAAAATAATGTAATAATAATGCACTAGTCATTTTCTTACAAATTTATTGTTTATATACGTTTCGTACAGAGATTATAAGCAGCGCCTTGTTACGTCAGTGATAATGGAGAGATTTTTGAAACTGGATAGGTCACGTGCTAAGGATGCCTCCGGAGAGCCATAACCCTGCTTGCCTCTTCTTCCGACTGGTGACATTCCGACGTCCTGGACGACCATTGGGTACTATCATGGATGTATTAAATGGAACTGAAGGTTGCTGGCAACGTCATGGGAGGAAGCGAAGGAATTTGCGGATGAAGTATTAGAATTAAAATACGAATTTCAATTTTAATTAATATTGTAACTATAAACAATAATATTTTTTGAAAGGGCACGTAAAAAAAATTATTCCTTTAACTCTCCATTTTTAAATGAGAGATTAATATTTTCAACTGAAAAATACATCTATATCTATCTATATATAAAAATGAAGATCTGTTTGTTTGTTTGTCCTCTTTGCATTCTTTTACCATTCATCCAATTTCAATCAAACTTTGGTGAGTTGGGAAAGAGAATCAAATACGCACAAACAGCGACATTTTGTCAACACTTTCTGATTTATTCATGTACACACCAGAGGAAACAAAAAATATTGTGTATCCAAAAGCTCTTCGATAAACAGAATTAAAACACAAACTCTTTCTTTCTTTGATTGGCATTGCAACGCATGCCAGGTACTTACTAGTTATAGATAAAAAAGAAAAGACATTTTTTTGATAGTTATTGATGACTGTTTTTAGTAAGCCTGTTAATTAAGCCCCCTTCGGCAAACACATTTATTAAATTTTAAATGTAACTAAAATTAATTACATTTTGAAAGTTTGTTATATTTTCATTCAAACTAAGACGATGTTTAAGCTCCTTGGCTTTTGAAAATCCTCGTAAAATCAAAAACCGCAAAAAGAGATTTACCTGGAAGAGAAAATATTTATATTTTTTCCGAAGGGGACTAGGCTATGATACGGATTCATTACGTTGGTGTTATTTGTTTAACTTGTGTTAGTGTATATGGGTGTGCCAGCCCGGAAAAGTGTCGTAAATTTGTACGTTGTGACATTTCAATAGAGTATTTTTTAAACTTATTATTGTCATCTTAATGTAACAGAAAAAGTGTTTGAATATGTGGAATTTTTACAATAATCAGTGATAAGTGACTATTATTGTTGTTTACTTGTCTTCAAACATTTATCTCAAATAACGTACTGAGTTCCTAAATCCTAATAATTATGAATATGTGGCTAGGTCGAAAGCTATTAAATAGTTCCCTCTAATTTTTGGATGTCTTGTAATAGGAAAATCTTTTGCGCTCGTTTTGTAATCAGTTGGTCAGAAGATGGAATTGAATAGTGACAAAAAAATACAATGAAAGCTTTCTGTAGATTTAAAAGTAAAAATTTGATGAAGTTAATTTTAGTAAGGGATTGCATTTTGTTATATATGATATATTTAAGTAAGAAATCTTGTGAAGGTGGTTGGTTTAGAGAATTCGAGAATAATATATTTGATCGATAATTAAGTCACTTAAAATTATGTTTCGAGATGGTTAGAATTCAATATATTTGTTATTATTTAAATATAAAATGTGAAATCACGAATCGTTTGTCTGAAAAGTGTTACGATCTTTTGGCAGTTATTTGAAAAATGTTTTTTTAATACGTGTGAGTGTATATTAATATGTATTATGAAGGGGGGCTAGGGGGTTGTACTTTAAAAGGGGAGGGGGTCGTTATACGCTCGAGTGTGACATAGGGCGCGAAAGTGCGTTGGCATTTCATTGAAGGAAGGGTGACTCTCACAACGGACAGAAAATTCAAGAACCAAATTTTAAATTAAATTATGAATGTTTTATATGATGTTGTTTTTAAAATAAATATTAGAAATTTTATATACTATAATATGAAGGCTGTGATCGTAAATGTATAATTGTATATACCATACAAATTTTCTACTCTTTTGACGTACTTTAGGTACAATTAGGTTGATCTATAGTTTACCCACAAATTGTCAGAACATCATACGCGGTTTACCGGTCGCCCATCAAGCCATTTATGGTCGACCGCGGCCTACATAAAAAACAATGATGAATAATGTTTTTTTTATTTAAAGACAAAGTTAAAAATAAACTAATGTCCTTATGTCAAAAAATGGGCAGCAATTTTGTTTTTTTTTTCTGTGATATAAAGGTGCTAATAATTCAAATAAACTGAAACTAAGCACGTGATTCTTAGTGTCAATATAGAATTACGTTGTTTAAATATATCTACACATTCAGGTTAGACGAGTCATCAATATGTGATGTCTAAAAAACAGTTTATACAAAATAAAGCTGTACAACATATTTCATTCACTTAATCCCTCTTCCGTCATTGGGCAGATCGCCATCATTGGTTTCAGCAGAAAGTTGAGTTGGCTTAATGTGAAATATAAGTACGAAATATTGGCTATTTCTAAAAGGTGATCGTTAGCTTTTTTTAAAACTATGTTGGAAAAAAAAAGAATTTAAAAAGTGGACTGCATTTATAAAATACCACTATTTAAAGCATGTCTGTCAACTTTTCTGAATCAGGATTTATTACTTCAGCTAGAGCCTCCTCAACAGAAATTATATCTTAAATGAAAAGATGACGAACTTAATACTTCTTGATGTGTCGCCCCATGAGGCCAGAAAACAATTGTCTTTCATGTAATAAAAGAACATATTATATGAAGTTGAAGGATAAAAAATGGCTATATAACTGAAAAAAAATTATTACTACAGTATGCAATATCGACTCTTGACAAAAATTTGTGATATAGGAAACGCAGTTGAAAATTAATTTTTACTTTTCTTTCCGGACAACTATCAATCGATTAAAACTGTGATGCGTCATTTATTCTAAGTACCACATTACCATTTAACGGCAACTGCATTTTACGAAAACCTTCTGATCTCCATAGAATTATATATTTATTATCTGTCGCAACAAAATTGGTCAACGAATCTCTCAATGGAGAAAATCTATTTATTGTTTTAATTCTTACAGTTAATAATTTACGTTTTTAAAAAAAGTTGGTCGCCCTAGGCGCGTCGCACAAAAACACTGGAGCACAATACACCGTGCGTCAATGGGTTTTGATGTACCTATCATCTTCGATCTCGCTTACTCTCCGCGGAGCTACGTAACGGTGTCTCGCTTTCTCTTATCCCTTTCTGTACAAGGTACTCATTCTACCTGCACGTGCGTATTGCTTGGAGAGATTTTTAATACGCCGCGCTGATTTTTTTAAGTGGTGGATGATTAATTAGGGAGAGGAAATGATATTTTTTTCCTTTTTAAACCTATATTTGTATCTGTTTTTTATTTATGGGGTTAATTAGTCGATTAGATATTAAAATGCAACGGAAGTGTGGCAGAGTACAATTTTCTGATTTAATGGGTTTTTCTAGTTCTGGTTTTTATTTATTAAAAGTTAACACGTTCATAATATTGAAACAGTAACATTTTGAATAGCATTCTAACATGAGTTGTAATTACAACTTCTCATAATATATTATATGATTTATCGATAGTTTTTTTACGTGGACTGATTTTGACCTCTCTTTTTTGAAATAGGGTAGAATATACGGATGGTATTATGGGACCTGATTGTAAGCATCTTTTTATTTACAACCCCTTTTTTTTAAATTAACATAATGATGTCACTTTAGAATCGTTATTTTGAAATTACGTGTATAATTATAAAATAATCAATTTATTTTTTACTACTAACATGTAATTTTCTACACAAAAAGAAACATAATTGACTGATTAATCTGCCAAGTAAGTCGCTCCACTTTATTTGCAAGTAAACAAGTAACGAAGTGTATTTTTGGCATTTGTAAATCCGGGCTTCATTGTTAAATTATTAAGTTTTTCTATGTTCTGAAATTTTTTTCCAAAGTTTTAGTAAGGTGGTTTTCAAATTAAGCAGAATGTACGAAATATACGAAGAACTAATGAAAAATACACACATATATCAGCAAACGATTAGAATTGCCATAATAGAATATAGAACCATACGTGTTATGTGATGATCGCCATTTTGTCTACAAAATTGTTCACGGTGAACATTTTTGAATTGATAATAAATAAATAAAGCCTAGAAGTAAGCTTATCAGTGACACCACGCTTCATGACTATTATCAGAGCTTTAATTATTTAAATTATTGCGTTCTGTAAGTAAATTTCCAATTGAATCTCTCCAGACGTGACGCGGGGTTGATATCCTCATGCACCCCTGGTAATAATATTAATGCGTGTAGAAGTCTTTCAAAACGGGGTGTCCATTTACATCCATCTTTCATCACATTCGCACACTTTCACCCGTCTTTACTCACATACAAAGAATATCTTATAAAGCTACACCGACTCACGTTTCACAAGAATTATACTTTTCACTCCAACTATATTGCTTTCAATGGGGAAATTCCCTTAGATTGACTCTATTAGAAAGATAATTCTATATTTTCTAATAAAGCTTTGAGAAATTGTCTTTCTTCCTTTTACAGTGCGAAAATGTTTCTATACAAAAACAAAATTAAATAGAAACTGGAAAATAAGTTTACCGAACAAGTTCTAACAAAATCGACTATAAATAATTAGAAAACAGTACTCATTTATCTCCACGAAAAATGCATTAAAAAAAATAAAACACAATTCACAATGCATCATATCATTCATCAGTTGATAATGCTCGTGATGAGCGAAACCGGTCCTGATCATTATAAATATGTGGTAGTAGTATAAATGAATTGAGTTTTATTTTTTAAAATATAATGTCTTTCCACCAAGAATTGACAGTTAACACCTTAAAAGAAAAATGTATTGACATCCGAAGAAATATCGTTAAACAATTTTAAAGATCATCTTTAGCTGGTTCCAAAGAAGAAACGAGTCATGTCCACAATTCCTTAGACAATCATCAAGGATATGTACGTGTTTTACATTAATACATTGAAAAGGATTATTATAATGACCATATTGTTTGTTGAGTCGATTTTAGTAGCATTAAAAAAAGATGCATTTATTTACATGGATAAATATTTTGTATTTATTTGGTCATGTCACAGATATTCCAAAATCAATCAACGATTCATGTTTCAGCATTAGAGTTACCATTCGATTAGTATTATTCTAAAGGTGAATAATGAATTGGGTTTAAATTAAAAAATACTACCTTGTCTCACAATGATTGACTTATTCACGATATTTAGAGCAATACAGATTTTAGATGGTTCCATTCATTACTGTCATATTATGCACTTTTATTTTGATTTTATTATAGATTTTAAAACTATATAATGTGACCTTGTTTAATAGAAATGCCACATCTGATAATCATGCATCAAAATTGTGTGTCGGCGGAAAATAGTATTCCTATTCGAGGAATATAATCCAGAATTGAGATACTCTTTTGCTAGCCATAAACATTTTGCACTCAATAAAGTAATTATTGTATTTTAATAATTTAAGACATCGACTGAGGGTGCTTGATGGAATTTCAATATCAAATTTGGATTATTGAGATTTTACTCGAAGTCAGTCGAAGTCGAAGGTCAGTTCGAGTCCATTCGTGTGCTCGAATGCCTGAAGATGCCGAAAGGCGAAACCCGAGTCGTTAGTGACAAAATTCATGGAAGTGTACAAAATCTCAATAATCCAAATTTGTATTTTAATATTTTTATTATTACCCTCATAAAATATTCCAAGGGTGAATGACTTAGTAACCTCCGGGAAACGCGATAAATTGTTACTTTTGTAGATTTTTATCATCCCTTTCCACGTCGATGCCAGGGGAAATTACCACCCACGAGGACATCTTTTAGAATGATTACCCGAGTTGAAAGCCGGCTGTAGAAGATTTTTAGCCACATCAATTGGCTGTGTATTTATTTTTACATAATGAATTGTACATTAATATTAATATAATCGAAGATCAATGTCAACTGACCTAAGTAAAGTAATTTACAATAGTTAATTATAAACAACTGTTTAGCTGTCTAAAATATTTATCCTCCGGTTTCATATTATCATTTGTCACGTAGTTCAACCAATAAATATTTTTTTAAGCATATTTCAGCTTCAATGAAGGGCATATAGATTCCTAATGAAGTAACAGGAGGTTTTTTTTTTAACAAAAATTAGTATTAAGTCAGTGGGATCATAATATCTTTTCAGAAAGAGTAATAAAAGAAGGATGTGACTAGGAAAATACTAGTAATCAAATAACATTGTTAAAATGCCTCATTTTTTTAGGATTCTTGAGGAGGAATGAAACTATTAAAGATATCCTTGCCATAAATCGATTAATGGATGTTTGTACTCGGAAATTCGAATCCCGTACCTTGCAATACTATGTAAATACGGGAATGGCTATTAGCATTTAATAATCTGCTACAAGACCATCACATAAATACCCTTGAGTAATTTACTTTAATTGTTTCATTGAGAAATATTCACCAGCTACGTGAAAACAATTCTCTTTTTTAAAAATGTGAAATATTTGCTCATATAAAATTATGTTAGATGAAAATTATTTCCATACGTCTCTTACTAAAATAAATACAGTCAGCAATTTTAAGATTTTTTTATAATTGTAATTTCGTTTAATTTGGCATAAAATTAAACAAAAATATTTATATGTCATTGAATAAATAAAATGGTCTTAGATGCACAAAGCTTGTTTTTACGTACCTGCATATGTTGTATGTGTACTCATTTTTCTTTGCAACCGGCAAAATGCATTTTCATATACCTGCCTTCATTTAATCCACCCACAAACACTTTGACAATTAACCATGCATGTAACTGCATACATGCAATTAAAGATGCATATACATGTATGTGGTTGACACAGAGCTAGAACTTACCGAAGTACGCAGATGCTTTGAATAGCAGAAATAATATGTAAATAACATTTGTAATTATTATCGGCTATTTTAATGTGTTCTCATTTCGCTACAAAATGTATTTTTAATTTTTGGAGTCTTCGTAATGGAACATGATATAGTTTGAATTTAAGAACTGCTTTTTATTCAATTGATTTACTTCGCATTTTCGGAGAGAGGATATAAGCATGGTATAAAGATAGGGTTAATATTGTTAGCTTATAGCTCTCCCTGCGCCCCGTTTTTTAGGTTCGGACAGGTGTGAAAGGAATGTGAAAGTTGCAAAAATTTATTGAAAAATCCATTTATGATGGTGTGCGTTCGGAGACTCGAACCCGTTACCGACGCAATCGAATAGGTAGAACGTCCAAGAGCGTTGTCAACTCGGCTAAATGACCAGCTAATTTGAATTAAACTAATGCACAAATATATTGCACCAAGTTTGTTTTATTGTTATTAAGTTTTTTACTCGTGCAGAATACTTAATGTGTGATCTTACATGGCTAGATCTCATACAGTTAGCTAGTTACAGTTAGTTAGTATGCTCTACGCAGTAAAGTAGATCAATACAATATACTTGCGAAAGAAAAGTTACAAGTAATTAAAAATTTGTATCTACTATGTACCTGTATGAATTTTATGATTATGTAACAAAAATATTTTGGAGAAGAGAAAGTAGCAGGGGAAAATCTTTGTGTAAGGTATTCTGTGAAAAAATCGTTAGCTTTTTCGGGTAAAGCAACGTGCTCCGGGGAATCAAAAGATATGATTTCATTTCTGTGCCCAATTAGTAAAAAAATACCCAAAAAGTGAGATAATTGTTGGAGGAAAATTGAAAGTCTACACGATTTACTGATTTTCGGTGAAAAAATATTAAACTTATACGAGTAACATATAAATTACGGCATGTTAAAAACAAAAAAATTGGTGGGAAGACATTATAGAATGTAATAAATTGATTTTTAATAAATATTCCCATTTATTGATATCGGCTGAGGTGCGTGATGGTAATTTAATATCAAATTTTGTACACTTTCATAAATCTGTCACTAACGGCGCGGGTCGACTTCCGTGGCGCAGTTGGTAGCATTGTTGGATACGGTGCTACTAGTGCCGCCACATCGATTTATGGATTTATGTTCTTAGTCATGCATATTTGTGATGTCTAAAACTCCTCCCTCCTCAAAATGAACAATCGTTTTATTTTTCTTTTGAAAGGATTTCAAATATACTCAATCCTTCATTCCTACTCATTAAAAAGCAGTCATTTAACGATTATCTAACAAGCAGTATACAGAGCCTCCAACTCTTGATCTCGATGTAATGGGTTGATAATGATTGACAAAATAACGTCCATTCAATATGAGTCTATGTATACGCCATTTTGTGGATGGTAAGGATTAAAAAATGGAGTTATGCTGTACTGATATTTCGAAGAGTAAAGTAAAATTTACAATGCGTGGTGGAATAGTGTGCGTTTGAAGTTTGAAGGGATGATGTATGCATGTATTATAGATAGGCGCATAGATTATTATTTTCCCTGTACGTGCATATTATATTTACCATGTCTTTCAACTCAGGAAATGTTGGGTTAGGTTAGGAAAACTCGTTCAAAGTTTATCATCTGACAATAAGTAGGTAAGCACGTGCTTTAGTCATAAAATGGAGATGTATAAGGTAGAGATTTGCTCAGGTGCATCTCGACAATTTTAACGACTAATTATTTATAACGTCAGTAGCAGGGATTGCCGGAACGTCGAACGTAGTATACCAATAGTCCTTTTAAACGTTTATATTCGATCAAGCATTAAAATTATCAATTCCCAAAATAACAAAATACACATAATTTGTTATTTTTGATCATTCATCGTGTTTTTCTCAGTGATATACAAGTTGGTTGCCCCACCTCCACCAGTTATGTGTATGCAACCGCTGTTTCACGGCCGCCTGCCATAATGCACTAACGATCAAGCAAAGAAACGAATATATTCATCAAATTCTTAGTCCGATGCAAAGCTGCAAGGGACCGATCTTTTAACCACGTACTATTGTGCTTAAGAAAAGAAAAGGTAGAAAAAAAGAAAAAAAAATGTGACTTGTTCAGCCACTTAGTTTAAGCGATATTAAGTATCCTGTGTATCCGTATACTGAGAATCCGCCGTAGAGCCAGACTTTAATCTACTCCTCGTTGAATCTAAAGAGGAATTGAGGATATTCCGCTCCCCATATGATGTTGATATAAGTTATTGATTAATTGAATTAATAAGGTATTAACCTTACTATATAATAACTAATATAATATGTAAGACTTCCTCTCCCAACGTGGAGAATATGTTCTCCTAACGTGCCAAAGTTCCGGTTGTAAATCAGTCGCTAAACATCTTTCGTTGGAAAGAGTACCAATATACTGATGGGGAAAGACCAATATACTGTAAGGAAAAATGGCTAATTAATCACGTTGGATAGAAAAATTGGGTTTAAAAAAGTTAACACATGACAGAAATTCAAATCTATTGATACAAATACATGAATTGATTGAAAAGTCGACGTGTGAATATTTTCATTCTACCTATCAAGTGAGTGAACCTTTGTTCTTGGAACCAATAAGAACGAAACATTTAAGAGCGTTTATCACTCGACTACGGAAATATAATATCCGTATTTTTATTAATTCAATAATAAACATCAAAAATCAACACACAATTTCAATGAAAACAAAATATGTTATATCATTTCCATCAAAGTCAGAATACACAGAACGTTTCGTACAAACTATTACGATAATATTTTCTAAACGTTTGTTTGCTATATTTATATTCAACAGACAACATACAATTTGAATAAAACCTGTTTTTCTTTTTATCTCACAATATACCATATTGAGTTGAGCAATGCATATTATTTCTACACGGTTAGTTTAAGCACCTTCGTAAAATCCTTTATGAGATCTAAATATGTTTTTGGAAAATTCTTTTGTTTAAAAATCTAGCTAAAATTATTTATTTATAAAAGCATGTCATCAGCGCTATATCTTCGCATCTTATGCGTCGAGGAGAAACATCTCATTTAAAGTTATGGCTTATGTGAGGCCACTTGTTTTCAAACCATGTTTACTGTATAACAATAATTATTAACACTAAAAAAAATATCAATAAACAACAACAGTTAAATTATTTTGTTAGAAATAGAAATATAAATCAAATTTAGCGATCCCCGTGGCCGAGTGGTACGAATAAGAGTTTAATATTTTTATGTATTGATATATAAATAAATTTTTGAATTAAACTTTATTTGATGGCCAAGGCTTGAGTCCCAGATACTTTCGATTATTTTAGTGGGAACGTTTTGGGGATTAATTTTTAATATAACATGAAATTTAATAAGTTTGATTATGTTACTGACACGTATTTCCCATCTTTGAGAACCATTTCAAAATTAATATCCTTCTTTAATCCCCAAAATTTTTAGAAATATAAATTATTAAATTCAGATAAAAAAAATTCTTATGTCGGTATAACATAAAGTTTTTTTTTCTATTTCTATCTAAAAGTTAAAAAAATCAACGAAATGACTATTTCTTAATGTCGACCTATTATCTCTATTTCTTCTTAAACCATACTCGATCCCTAATTGTATCAACACCAATAATAGACAAATGTAGTTTTTTTTTTTAAATAAAACACAATTTGTTTGTACTACTTGCAAATGTTTATAATGATCAGGACCGATTAATGATAAATAAACATGTGAGAGTAGTACAAACTTATTAATGTTTATTTTCAAAATATAATGCCTTTCCATCAAGAATTAACAGTTAACACCTTAAAAGTGACATCTAGGATTTCCTGTAGCTTGGCAATCACTTCGATTCCTCTCTTAGCGTTCAATAATAATTCTTAAGTTCCACCGAATACATGACCAATTTCCTCGAGGTGTCTGTAGGATAAGTTCTTGCTAGTTTCATGAAAGCTTGCTTGATTTTTGACAAAGTAAAATTTTAACTGTTTCCCCTTTTTCACTAAAATAGTATGGGCTGAATGCTCAGAAGTTTGAGATTTGCATGCCTCTTGCAAGAGATGAAAAGGCCTCATTGCGTGTTTTGTAGGGCGTAAAAGATTCTCAAAGCGTTTTCAAGACATTCTGAAATCCCTTTGACTTGCCTTCACAAGCACCCACTCTTTTAAGACATCTCACATATAAACTTCAAATTCCATTTTTTCAGTCACTCACTTCATAAATACTTTGTGGAAATTACTTAGAAGTTATGAAAATTCCTTTTACGTTTTTGTTGTTAAGTAATAACTGAATTTACGGATGTAAAATATATTTAAAAAACATTTTATATGTAATATGAAAAACTTACTCCATAACAGCAAACAATAATAAATATTGTTTATTCACTCGATTAAAAACAAACGACTCGATTCTCAGTGAATGTATAAATATTATATTATTTTGATTGACAATAATTATGATTCAATTCCACAAAAACAACAATATGTATTTAGTGAATGATTTATTTTATATCAAGTCACAATTGCATCAATTTTTATTCTTACTGTAATAGGTTGTTCATATTATATATATTTTATTGTAAATATTGTATGTTTCGATGACAGTATATAAGAAAGATTTCTGTTTGTTTCTATTTCTCTTATTATGCAGTATATTTTGTGTTTCAAATACATTTGCAGTATGCACATATATTAGTATGTAAAAATGTCAAGCGTACCTGCTGTTTGTCCTTTTAATAAACTAGGATTGTCTCCGAAGCAACTTCCCAAATTCCTTAATGCTCTAGGACCTTCAAGGTGATGATTAAGATTCATCATAACGCCTACTCGCATTCTGTTTGAGGAAGTAATTTTTAAAGACCAACTATAATAGATTGATTCACAACTCAGCGTAGCTCTTCACTTTATATCGACGGTGTTTTGGTCAATTGATGTAACCCTCAAAAAATACAAAAATGAGTTGATGATTGGATCTCATTTTAAAGACGACAGAGCAAGTCTCGTCCGAATGATGTAAATTAGAAAAATTAATTGACAACTTTTTGGAAAGGAAACATCATTTTACATTGGTTTTAGGTTTAAAAATTCTGACCCCGTCATTTGATATAAGCCGATATTATATCAACAATCCCTATTCCTAATCCCTATAATCCCGTATCTTCTAGCATTTAAAAGATTCATAACGCAACTCACCATATAATGTTTTTGATAAAAATAGTTTTTACTCTCTTTTGACAGTTCAATTTTAATTTTGAGGGTTACATCAATTGGCCAAAACACCGTCGAATGTACTTAGCATCTTGCTTTATAGCACCAAATCGCCATGTTGTCTTAGCATATAACCAGCCAAGCTTAAAGAGTTTGCCTGTGAAACTTGGAACTAGATTAATTATTAGTAGATTCTTTACAGGGAATTGCACATTTATCACACGTATTATGTAATCTTTTGTCCTGTTCTTATTCCGGGAGCCAACTTACGCCGGACTGTAGTTTCTACCAAATATTTATTTTGCTGGTAACTACCTTTTATTTCATTTTTTTGACCGTTTTGTATAAATAAGTGAACATTCGTTATACTTACAGACAATTTTAATGTATTACTGACAACTCATTTATTTACTGACCAAATAAATACAGTCCATTATTTATAGTTACACCCTGTAATAAATAGTTCAATTTGTTAGCAATCAAAGCTTGACCACCGTTTTGATATTAAATTGTATGCGTGCATTGTATTATTGTTCGCATTCGATTGTTATATTCACCCCACAGTGTGGACAATAAGACGCCAACTTGACCAGTGGATGCAGTTCTTGTATGGGAATCGACCCGTGGCTAGTTAATTATTAACAATGTCAGCAATGTGCGATGTCAGGAATGATAGTATGCGCATAAAATACAAATTAGCTGCTACTAAACAGCCCGTTGTATGATCACCAAACATACGCACACAGCGCAAATTGAGCACACAACTATTTGGACAAATAAAAAAACGGTTTCGTTAAATAGGATATTTATTGAAATTCAAAATGATTCCTAGACCGGTATGTAGGTTCATTATTAACACATATCACATAAAGGTATACATTTTGATTATAATCAAAAAATAAAACTAGCTACTTTAGACATTCAGTATTTCAATTTAAATACCGTCATCTATGACAGGCGTCCCACTAGAACACATATATTTTTTCAATGCGAAAATATTTCAATTATCTGAAAAGTAATAATAAAAAAAAATCCATTATTATTATTATATTCAATTATTACGATAGTGATACATTTTTACACACTTTTTCTATGGATTTGGCGGGAATTTTAAATATTTTTTGAGACACTGAAAAAAACAGTTTAATGTTATATTACATGTTACTTACACCTAAAATTCTTGCATTTTTTGGTCGTTCCCTAAAAGAAACTTTTGATATCGTTTTGAAATATACAAAAAAATATTTCTTCAAATACCAAAATATGTTGTAGCTCTAAAACGAAACCCAATTGCAAACTCTCGTCTTCGAGGAGACGAAGTGACCGGTGGCCGTAAGCAGCGTTTGAAGGGAATCGACCCCAGGACATTAATTATTCAGGGCTTCTCCACAGTGCGTCCTGCGTCTTGTCAATAACGGTGAGTTGGTCATGTCGTATGCTATACACTATACATATTATAAAGATACAGGGGCCTATGTTATATATCCAACATCATGTAAGTTATTATTTTTGTATAGCAAATTATTGGAGATCAAAGAGGTGAATATCGTGTAGTAGCTGTTTCAAGAGTCGCACATATAATGGGATACAATATCGAATTATTTGGTTCTACAAAAATTTATTGGTTAGTTGATAGGACTAAATATTTTGATATTTTATCCTATTATTTAATGACCAATTCAGTCAACAAACCATTACATATTGTCTCAGTCTGCATTATTGACAGGCAAATATTTAAGATTACGGGAGGCGCAATTCTAAAAACGATTATACATTTTCTTTGTCCATATTATCGATAGGCAATATTATACGATCATATTAGGCTGAATTCTTACGATAATATAATAGTTACTTATTTAATCGACTACTAAAGCCTAATTATTTGGTCAGCAACTAATTCCATAAATGGTCGGTAAGAAATAATAAAAATACCGTTAACAATGATGTTTAATCAATAACTATTTCACAAATAAATAAAATTTAGGTTAGGTTAGGTTTAATCAAAAAACTTAAGGTTTTATATAAATATCTGGCCGTTTAATTTAATAACTGACCATTTTGGATAAATTACTAGCTGTTTATTTTATTAACCGACCATTTGTCGAATTAGTTACTGACTATTTTGATTGATTACTGACCGTTTATGAAACTTTCAAGCACGATATTCGAGCCCCGTACCGCAGCACGGAAGCATATTGCTATGGTGATTAAATAGTTAATACTCATACAAAATAATATACATCTTAAAATACGTAACGAAATTAGATCAAAAGTGCTTGACTCAAATATATTATGAATTAATTATGGGTAATGCTTTCTGCACCAGCCACGCGATCAAGTCTTCGAATCTCCATTAGTATTCCATATGCTGCATATTGGGAGCGAGCACGGTTAAAAAACATTCAAACACGAACTAAATAGACAAAGTCTATTTCCAGGAACTCTACTAATATGTACGGAGTTTTTTTCAGGGGTTGAAATGGCGCTGCCAAGAGCCTTGGCTTGCAGGCTTAGAACGAATCGATTTTCTTATTACGCACAAGCGAGTATCGCTTACATATTGTCCATTTAATTATTTAAAAAAGTCTGTTTTTCTTAAAAGGTTTCTAAAACACGCACATCTACGGTTCATCAATTTCTTATTCATGGTATTCATTGATTTTGTACAATCACCATGCGAAATGGCTTCCTTCTCATTGGTATATTTTTTCATATGATAATCAATTTTTAATCATAATTTCACTTTTCATCGTGAGATTATATTTTCAGGCTTTGTCTGTGATTTAGACTGAATTATTTGTGTTACATGTTGATTTCAGGCACTCAAAGTATCAACTGACAAATGATCATTATGTCGAAGTGATGATTTCTTCAACGGTTAATTATTATCATTGATCTTTGATCATGAATCTTTCACGTTTCGATGAGAATGGTGGTGGAATGCAAAAAAAACAACTTAAGTAATAACAACAGGCGAAAGTTGCATAGCAACCGTTCCTATACCCTCCGAAACACTCAGTAAGTGACAAGAAAGATGGGCATTTGATTACTTTAAACATTACATGGGAAGGGAACGTTGTCTCAAACTGAAAACATAATTTTAATTTATCACACATTAATTTATTCTTCCAAATTTTTCAAGCACAATAAACTGTTTAAATTTCATGTCACGGGGTTGGCCGTTTGAAAGTTTTTAAAGATGGAAAGGCCTGCGTGTATCGCTTCAGTAACTTTTTAAATTTTTGACCAGAAAATTTAATAAATGGCCAGTTCAATATTCAAATATTCAAAAATTATTCAAAATGGTCAGTAAGTATTATAAATCATTAGTATCCAATGGTTAGTGTACACGTGGTCAGTTAATAAAATAAACTCAGTAATTTATATATATTATGGTCAGTTTTTTGATTAAACCTAACTTAATCTAACCATTTGGCAATTATTTAATGACCAAACATAATTATTAACGGACCAGTTACGTAATAAGTTACTGGTCAAATAATTAGTTGTCATTGAAAAATTTACAGATACTCCGGAAAAACAATGAAAACAATAGTATATTATATTGGAATGTGTTTTGTGTCATTTCTAATTTGAATTATTATCAATAAGTATGTTTAATATGGAATAAGTTTTCATTTAACTAACAGTGTATCGTTTTAACGCACTGATTTTTCGCGACTTTTTTGAAATCTCATATAGCTATCGTACATTATAAGTGAATGTGCCATTTTATTTTTGTTAGAACTAGGAACTTCTCGAGAAACAGACAGGCAGATAAAGATTATAACATTATCAATTGAATATTTTAGTACCTTTTTCCGTCAATCGAACATGGAATACGGTGTGTTGCGAGAGGGCGACGTGTGAGGCTGAGGTGTGAGTGTTTTGAGTACCTACTACCAACTTAACGACTAACTACTCATATCTGAGAGTAGGCCGGAAAGTACATTACACAATATTGCGTAGTGACACTGTTGATTCTCAAACATTTATCAAAGTACATAATGTTCAAGTAAGTTGTTCATGGTTAAATTCAATTCCTGATACAAGTTGACAACTTTTGTTTATTTTTAATTCACAGTCAGTATTCGTTAAGTGTTTTAAATAAAAAGTCCATTTTTTATTAATTAAAGAACCGTACATATAGCATACAGGAAAGGGGTATAGACACGCAGTTGTGCCAACTCTGGGAATAAATAAACAAGAAAACTGAGAGCTCGTTTCACAGGCTCCATCCACATTGTTTCGAGGGGGGGGGGGGAAACACTATATTGTTATCACATTCCTGGCTTGTTTCAGGGCTACAAGTGACAAAATCATAAGAAAGCTAAATCTAAGTTTTTCATAAAATATTTTCTATGACTACCTAGGCTTAGTAAAAAAATAGTTTTTCAATTAAATGCCATATATTCTTGGATATTTTTTTTTAATGTGCGTAAACGCTCGTAGATAACGACGCTGGTGTGGCCATAACGACAGTGTAAAAGCAGTTCAATCAATCAATTTTGGAAAACTGTAATGGGCAAGTCGCCTGCAACGTAATTTACAGCTGTAAGTCGTATTAGGAGATGCAGATCAAGAGGACGCCAAGATCCACAACATTATGATGACGATAATGATACCATCTCATTGTTGAAGTGTTTTTATCCATTCCACACAATGTGCTCTTTGGTTTTAATTGAAAACAACATGGTTTGTGCTTCGGAGCTTCGAGCCCTTAACCTGATGGACATGTTTACATTTCCAAAGCTTTATCTCGTATTTTTGGCCAAACTAGAAAGGAAACTTTTGGATATATGCTTTAAAAATGGTTCAAGCCTTTAGGTAGAGAAATTAGGGTACAGACATGAAAATGTCAAGTAGAACACAAGGAAATATATTTTTGAAAATATCTCGATATTCAGTCTTTCGAATTTTAGCTTTGAACTGCCGATACGCCGCATCAATCATCAGCTCTATGTATTACACATGCTTATGCGGCTACCCGCTTGCTTGTGTATGTTTTGGCGGTGTATATGAATACTGACCGCAGCCATTTTGCTTGCTAAGTCGTAGATTAAATATTTTTCGGCTTTGTCATTTTCTTCGATTTATTTTAGCGAGAATGCGACAACTTTAGTTTACTTTTTGATGTATTTAGGATAACAAATATATGTGTCACATGGTTCTCCATGTTTTACTGTTGAAATTGATCTGTTTTTAGCCGTGAGCGCTTTAACAGATGCCTCACGCTGTAAAGATTAACTATCAATTGATTACTGATCTAAATAATTGACCAAACATCATTCGTAGATTATCGTTGCCATGGAAAGATAGGTAAATAATATATTCGCTATTTTGGAGAGAGGAAAGTTATTGTACGTATTTTTATAGCTTTGGAAAACTATGTGATTTTGCGTTATGCGTACAGTGTCGTCGCTGGTGGTAGGCCCTAATGAGAAGGGTTGAATAGTCAGTCACTACTCAATACTACTCCCTTCGCCAGGTGGGTACAATCAGAATTTTTGTTTTTATGTTTTATAAAATTAAGAACTTTCGTATTTGTAGCTTAAACTGATTTAACAATTTAATGTCTTAAATAGTTCACAAGATTCATTAGTTTATTTTTATGACTGTGTTTTTATTTTTGATAAATAAACTTTGAGATCATTCTCAGATACTGTATACAAATAATGGGATAGTGGTAACAAAGTAGTTTACTTGGTTAGAGTGGAAACGAATATGTCGCCAATGCAACGGAGACCGAGAACGACGGTTGCGTAGGACCGGAAAAGTTGAGGAGACTACGGTACGCCCATGTAAGATGTGGGAACTCAGCCTTTCAGCCTTTTGACGGAATCCAAATGTTTCATTTCATTGTTTCCATTAATTTACAAAATAATATTTACAGTCTTTTGAGAACACATATTTAATTGGAGTTTCTTGAATGAAGATTAATTAGATTACAAATAAATGAATGCGGATTTCTGAGATGAAAAATTTCACCACCCCTGGCCTACATCTTGTATTGGACAGGTGGTTTATTTTCTTAAATTTTTCAGTTTATAATTACTATATATTAAGGTTTGTCCATAAACTAAATCAAACGGTTTTGGGTTTATTTCGACCAACTCCACAGTTTACGTTTTTCGTCACAAATATTTTACACATCCGGCGCCAAATTTTTGTCTACAAATCACTTTAAAAAAATTAAAAATAGTAATGTTCTCGCGAAATATTTTTATTTCTCAAATCGGTTATATTTTATTGATTCATTGACTTCACTGGAACGTTGGTCCAGATAGATATTTAAATAATCTGTGACAAACACATTACTATTGATTAATTCCATGTTTCTACATCAACCGTTATCACATTTAATAAAAATATACCTTTATAATTTAAACTTATTTGAATCATTTTCAAATTATAACCTAAGAATACTTAAAACATAACATATATTATTTGTTAGTTGTTTATTTAATTATACTCATAATTACTTTTGTTAAATTACAATAACATAAAAAAATGGCACAATTGACTGCACCGCGCGAGAGAGCGGCCCCCATTGCGTGTGATTTTTCGCACCCCATACATTTTAATTACGGACCCCATTTTTTGTTTCACACTTCCACAAGGAGAGCTCCACAAAGGACAGTGAGTGCAGAAATTCTACCAGTCACTACCCTCCCCTTACGCACGTCACTGACACAACGAAAATCTTAGACCTGTGAATGTTTTCAAATCATCAAAGATGATTTCTGACGATCCAAAGCGCGTAATGATTGCATGAGTATCCAAATGAAGTAATCTTTTCTTTTATAATAGCTTGTAAAAAAATAGTTATTGTTAGATGTACGGAAAAGTAAGATATTATTGTTTACATATATTAGTCTGTTATTTTAACCTAGACCAGATGTGACGAACCTGTTTCCTTAAGATCACACGCGGCCTTATATGGTCTCAAGTACGGCTTTATGACTAAAATAAAGAAATAAATGTCATTGTTTTCTTTCATTTCCAAAAAATGTACATACATTTTTGTGTGTGTTTCTTAAATGCGGTCTTATTTGACTTTAAGATAAATGATAAATGGAAAGGTTCGTCACCTCTGACCTAGAAAATTTGATTGAATATAGGAAATATATATTTATAAAATTAAGACGCTTCCTTTATTTTCCTGTTTTTTTATTGTGTCTCACAACCAAGATATTTTGATTATCCAAGAAATTAAAATTATTATAATATTTTTCACGATTGAAAACAAAATCGGTTCATGGGGAACTAAGCTCTTTGTAATTTTTTATCTAAAGTCATGTCGAATCCTCGAACGGATTCTTTCATACATTTATTTGAATTTGTGTTCAAATGCATATATTATGTCTATAATGCTTGCGTTCCTTCCCATCCACTTCGTATCCGATACTAAAGATAGGACTATAACGGAAAAAAATGATTAGCTTATTATTAATCCTTCTATCCATACCATAATCCGAAAGAAATACTGAGTGAATAAATTACAACCAGTCCTAGAAACATAACTTCTGTTGTGGAAGCTGTATTGTATGAGTCTTTATGCTCTCACATAAAATAGCGCCTTAATAATACATATAATTTGAGAAAGTGGTTGTCAAAATTTTCGTCACACGGCATGTTTTGTTTTGTGATCCTTTTCTTTATTACACAGCTTCTCAAAATTTAGATCCAACCTAGATACAGTTTCGCTCATTTTCCGTCCACGATGTGTTTTCAACGATTTTTGTTTTTATTACAGCTATCGCCAAAAACCCAGCTCCCCGCACACAAGCCGTGGCAAATGGAATCATTGAACTTTAGAACTCGGCAAAGGATTTTCTGTGTTGATTTATTTTCTACTTCCGAGCAGTCAACAACGCTTACAAATCTATCACTGTGTCCATATTGAATTAAGATCGTCTGGGATCAGTACAATTTAAAAACATTCTGCGGTGCCTATGAAAATTAAATGCGTCTCACCAATACCCCGCCGCACATTTTGAAAATCTCTGACTTAGACTTAGTCAAAGTAGTTTTCGAAAATGAGCAACTGTAGCTTAACGGTAAGAGGTCTGCGTATCAATCGGAATATTTAGGCCTAACATTCTGTCATGATCAATACCAAATTTTATTTTTATGTCAACTTTTCGAAAATTCTAGTTGCGGTTTCAACTTTCTCAACTTCCTGTTGAGTAAATAATTTATAGTAAATATAGTTACTGAAAAAGATTAATTAAATTAATTTGAAAGTTTTGAGCATTGTAAATAGAACACAATGTTTTGTCTACAAAACAAAAAAAAATGAACACATTTTCTAAAGATGTATTACGTTTTGTTATTTCCCCATTTAGAGGTTTTTCAATTCAAAAAAATTCTTATGAAATCAATGCCAGTAAAACCAATGTGCTTTGCAACAGTTTTTGTCTGGACCCAGACTATGCATTCTGACGGTGCTTCTTTGCGGTTGCGAGTCATGGCACCTCACCAAGGCACAGGTTAACCGTATACTGGGCTTTGAAAACGGATGCTTGCGGCGAATACTAGGGGTATGGTGGTTTGATTTTGTCAGGAACCCGGAGGTAAGAGAGCGGACGGACCAGCCTCTTATTACGTCCAAAATAAAAAAGCGACAATGGACCTGGCTTGGACACATCCTGCGGATGCCTCAGGAGAGCTTGAATCCTGCCTGTATCTTCTATCAACCAGATGGATTCCGTCGCCCTGGAAGGCCGGTGATGACCATCCATAGGATGTATTCGGCGGAGCTACGGGACTCTGGGATGACCTGGGAGGAAGCGAAGAGACTGGCGGGGGACAGAGAAACTTGGAGGAACCGCGTGATGGCCATATGTTCCGAATAGGGAGCGGATATGGTTAAAAAAATATTTCATTTAGACTTACAAAAAAGTTAACAAGAAAAATCTTTGAAACCGAAAGAGTTTTGAGTTTTACACTTAAACTTCTACCGTCTTTGCATCGTCTTTTATAATAGATGTATACGAATCTATCTGCCGATAAATTTAATTAATTCCCGATGTCTTAAATATCCCATGAAGCATTCAGAAAGTCATTGAAAGGCGGTCCGCGATATATTTTACACCTAGCCCTTTTGTTTAGGGAGCCGTTCGTTAACCCCCGTCTTACTATTGTGAAGATAGCCCCCTCATTCAGTTGCGATGCATTTTTTAAAAAATCTCTTCTACTTGCCAACATATTGTGTGTTACGTTTTGGAGAAATATTGCGCTTATTGAATTGAAAATTAATTTAGTTGATATTGAATTTACCATTAGTTATAATGAAAACAATATTGTTTTTTTTTGCCCCAGAGAATCCTAAATGCAACTGCCTTTTCCTTCAACACAAAAAAATATATCCTATAAGGATTGGATATGTATGAAGGAAAATAATTATTGATAACATATTGAATTTTGATTCCATTCTGTCAATTGTTTATATCCGGTTATATAATAAAATACTATTTAAGGGTGTTTGTTTGTATTTATAAAGAATATTATACAGGTGTTTTTTTATATATTTTTTTTAATTGCCGGTGGATGAGGACACAAAAAAGATATTGTGCAAGATTTGGTATCAGTTTCAAAATCGCTGGAAAAATCAAGCTAAATAAGTAAAACACTTAATTACATTATATTATACATTTTTAACGTAGCCTGGGCACACGCAATATGGGTGGAATAATTTTTGTCTTGTACTTTTTTATGTGGTAGTTTTGAATTTAAAAACAATAACAGAAGAGTTTCACCCCATTTCACGCAATATTTCAGGCAGTGTAAGCTCACTCAGCGTCATCAGTGAGATCTGTTTAAATTTCATTGAAATGGATGTATTTTGTTTTAATTCAATGGGCTGAATAAGATTTCACACGACTTATATAAAGGACGCATTGTTTATTTGTCAAATGCGAAACGTCCGGTGTTTGATATCGCTTAAATTATTATTATTTTGGAGAAAGATCTCGTTCATCTCAATAATGGATTCACACATCTTTAGAAAATCTCAAGAAAACTTGTGATTCATTTACGTCGTGTTAGTATGTATATTATAAATATAATTCATTCACAATGTGTGATATTTAGTTAGTACAAACACGAATTGCTCAGTTTCACTTTGTATGGGATCAGATTTCAGGATTACGCCATTCTTAGAAGTGTTAAACTTTATATTCTGAATCATTTTCTGTGGAATCGTGGACTTGGATTGCTTATTCTTCCAACATGTAGAACCAGCATACTAGTTGTGATACCACTTGGAAGAGCTGGTTGAACGTGCAGAGCATCTTCTGATGCTCCAAAGGCTTCACATTGGAAACGGACCATAAATATGAAAAAAACTTCTATCGGATTATTTATTATGAATACTTGATCACTTTTATTGAATTCAATTGTTGGTCATAATAGTTTCAACAATTTTGAAAATTCGAAACGATTAAAACTATTATTAAACTATTATCATGAGAAAAACATCAAAATAATTAGTTTAAATAGGTTAAAAAAGCAAAATCCCTCAATTTGATATATTGATGGCCTAGTTCCGTAGGGATGCAACTAGAAATTGGTGATTTTGAGATATGGCCGATCAAAGTTTTCACTCATCTAAACTGACTCGTAAAAAGTGATGGCTAATTATTTATACTACTTTTTTATTCAAATTGGTGGTCAATAGTTTATTGCTATTATAATAGCTGATTTTCATATACAAATATATGCGTTTTGAGAGAAAACCTGTACATTTTACAAGCTGTACTTTTGTGGAACTGTAGAAGAGCGGTGATCGAATATAAAGGCTAACTTAACTCAAAACATCAAATTTTTGGCTTACCATCCTATTTAAATGGGCCATCGATATAGCAAAGTTTTGACTAACATAGTATTAACTTTTATTGAACACAAGAATTGAGATAAGCAATTTTAATTACTGTACTAATAACGAAACTGTATTTTATCTATGTAACTGATGAACTGAATCGAGTATTTTAAAGAACAAATATTTTAGTAGGCTTATAGATTTTTTAGTATCGTTTAAATATTGACCTTTAAATCATATTAATATTACTTTAATATTAAAAAGAATATTGCAGATATGTGAAATATTTATCTTTATTTTTTGAAATATTTATTTTAGTTCTATTGAAGGCTCGGTCATGAATTTAATCCTAAAAAAATGTTTTCCCCGAGGAACATATGAAATTTGATGCAAAGTAAACATTTAGCTTTTTGTTGATGCAATTATGTTCTTAGGTTGCCGGCGAATATGGTGACCACGCCATGGTTTTTCAAGTTTTGGGCCACGATGACGAAAAATAAAATAAAAATAAAATTACCAATGATTCTATTGATATATTTTCTCAAAATTATACTACAAAATTTTGTTTGTACATTAAATGAATTTTGTGGGAATAAACTTCCTAGAACTATTTATCTTTCCCTACCATATTAAGGTGAAGGATAATACTGAAACTAAACTGACAGTGTAATCTACTACTGAAAAAATAAATTATTAATATTTAAAGGACTGGAAGTGTAATTGCTAGAAAGCTGGAAATGTCTCAGTTAATTGATGAAGCAATCATCTATTAAGTGGACTGGTTAATAATTTGTTATTATTATTAATATATAAATCAATTGAGACTTTTCCACCATTCTATTGTGTTTTATTCGAGTAATAACACATGTTAAGTACTTATGCATGTATTTTAATTGCTTATTCTTCGTCATAGAAACTTCAAATTTACGCCATATCTTGGGGGTTTTCTTACGTGATTTTACCCAAGGTTCGGACTGTAATAATCAATTATCGAATTACCCATTGTCTTCTACATCAAAACTGGTATTCAATATAAATTTAAGCGCAATTAGCCGATGATGTATTTTGATGAATTATCAAAAGGCAGAGAGCGAAATGAAATAATGGTTTTTTTATTATCTGAAATACTTAAACAAAAATCTTGAAAAAACTTTCTGATATTCCTCTGCGGACTTTCAAGAATCTGAGGTAAAAAATTAGAATTCTGGAAATGTCAGAAATGACAACCTCTTGGAACATCTGATTGTCATTCTATTTGGGGTTTTTTGATATATTATGAACATGATAGAAAAAAATGGAATCCATAATTTTTGTGGTAAAGTGAAGTGTTAAAAAAAATATTTTAAATGTGTGTAATAAATACTCTTTAAATACACGATGAATATACCTTGACAGAATACGCAAAAAATGTAAAAGTCGTGCTATTACAATAATTAGTGAAATTCATTTGTCACCCTACAAAATTCAGCTTTCTTTAGCAAACAATGTAGTTTCCGTTTCCTCTGACTGCCTTTTTAAAATGGCCGACAGAAAGTCGCTTAAAAAATACGCGCATACAAACTACGTTTATTTATGTATTGACAATTTGTTGATTGATTGGCGTTTCGTTTATAAACTATGTAAATATGAAATAACCTTCCAAGTCTAGTGCTTCTGAATAGATTGTGAAAAAAGACATATCCAGATCTGTGTATATAAAAATTTCTACTAATAAAATCAATTACAGTATAAAGTATTTCAAACGCTATTAGTACTTTAAAAGAATAGCCTTAATATTTTTTTAATTCTAAAAAGACCTTTTTTATTTTATTTCTTGCGTAATATTTTTTAAGATATCATCCCCTATAGTAGTGCATATGAACTACGAATGAACAATGAAGCAGAAGTTGTTTTAGGAAACCTGCTAGTTATTCAGTAACTAAAGAATTTTTTTCGGAGTGAGTAAAAATAAAAGGACAAAGCTAGTACAAAATTCGTAGTGACCTAATTGTTTTCATACCCATGGGCAGCGCAACCGAAGAAAACAAAGTTGACCACTCAGCTACAGCCCCGGGAGTAAAGCTTTTTATTTATAAAATCACAGCACAAACAAATTTACACGATAAATTCTAATGACTCGACTATTGGACGTTGTAGTAAAATTAGGTAGGCTCAAAGCTGACAACGTGATGATGATGGGTGAGGGGCGGGAGGGTTGTAAATTCACCCTTTGAATTTATAAATAATAATTTGAGTGGGAGAGGAGAACCTGTTATCTAATATAACAAAGTTATTATGAGGAAATAGCTGCTAAGACTCATTTATTTCTACGAATTATTATAATTTGATTCATCATTATTTTCTATAAGATGATTTGAAAACTCCGAATAGATTCAACATTTTCAATCCGAATACATAGGCCAAACAGTGCACAATGTCAATATTGGAATAAATGAATAATAAAGTTTACTTGAATGTAGTAGATTTAGAATTCGCCTACCATCTTTTAGAAAATAAACCATATTTATGATTCCTATTTCCTCATAAAATTTCTTCCTCGGTGATTTTATTTCATTAATATTTTATATTAAAAACCCGTACATTTACAATCGACCATTGTGATTTTCGAGCTAAAATACTACATTTTGACGTATTTGTTTTCATTCTCCTATAGTTTATTATGATTGTTTCTTAATATTTTTATAAGGCAAAATGTTAATAATAGCTATAAATATTGCTAACGACACTTATTTTACGGGTTTCATTTTGCTTGTACTATTCCAAAATAATTTTGAAGTCACGATGAAATTAACTGTTTTGTTAAAGTGTGAAAATTAAAAGGCCACACGGCGATCAGGTGGTAAATCGAGACACCGTCAGGGGTGAATTTCATTAACAAGTTATTAAAGTCTGGGCTTTTGAATTAAATTTCTCGCTAGACCGCCTCTGGCGTGTGGCCGATCTCATGATTTAGAATCACAGTTTAGAATATTAAAGGTTAACCAACACAACATGTGTTTTATGTTCAGCAAGCAAAAATAATACACATGTTTTGTAGAATCGTATCTTCAGATTGATTATAATTATATTAAAAAGAGAGCTACAAATAAAATGAAAACAAATATTTTTGACTGTAGATACGTGGCTTTTTGAATAATTCTATTATCCTCATAGTGAAATAGTTATTATGCAAAAGAAAATTTGGAAAATATTTGGTGGGTTTGACCCTTAACTCTACTTAGCAATTTATTCCAAATCGAATCCAACAATTTTTTTACGTCTACTCGGTTAATTCAATTTAAATATACATTTTTTCCAACCATATCCACTTCCAATTTGGGACATATAATGGAAATTCTCAACAAAAATTGTTTTACGAGAACTGGTTTTCGTTAATATTCTCTCTTTTGAAGATGGTAGGAATTGGGGGCATCCAATTCTGGACCCTTTTTATGATCCCGGGATTTCGGGATTCAGATTTTCTCCATCCCGGGAACCCGGAATTGGTCATTAAATATAATTTCATGTTTTAAGGTGTTAACTGTCAATTCTTGGTGGAAAGACATTATATTTTAAAAAATAAAACGAAATTCATTTGTACTACTCCCACATATTTATAATGATCACTGATTCAATTGATAATGCTCGTGATGAGCGAAACCGGTCCTGATCATTATAAATATGTGGAAGTAGTACAAATGATTTTTTTTTTATTTTTTTAAATAATTTCATGTGTTGAATTGTACATTTAATTTGTATCTATTATTGCTTCAATTGGAATGTATATATGATTTAGTATTTTTTTGGCTTTGGAATGGTTTTTTATTGATTTTGAATCAGACATTTACGAAAAATAGGAAAATATGTAATGATCAAAATAGCTTTATATTTTATTAAGGTAAGTTTTACCAGATGGTATCCAAAAAGAAGACACGTCTTTAATTCGACTGTGAAATATTGTTCTTCACCCATTTAAGATGCGGTCCTAATTTGTCCTCCATTTCAGATTGGATAAGAACGGTTGTTACAAAATGTGAGAAGGAGGGAGACAAAATGAGGTACACGTTGTAGTTAATTAAGAAATTTTAATTTGATAAATGAATTAATTTTTAGCATTCATAATGAATCCCGAAATCCCGGGATTGATATTTCGACAATCCCGGGAATAAGGGATCGAATCATTGATCGGAATCCTAGGATCGGAAGCTCTAGTAGGGATAGATGGGGCTAGAAAGTAATAGAGTTAGCCAATCCACACAAATACAAATTCATACATCGATAAAAAGTGTAAAAAATTATATTTGACTAAGAATATAATTAAACAAATCTATGTTGAAGATCACAAACCTCATAATATATATATTTTTGTTTGCCAATATACGAATGACGTGTTTATTTAGTAGGGATGAAAAAAATTTCATTTATTTTGATGAAAAATAAAACTGCTCTGAAATATTGTGTTCTTTGTCAAAAGAGGTGTGTTATCAGCATACAAATGCAATAATTTTGACGACGCTCACCAATACATATAATATTTAAGCAATTTAAAATAAGTAATTTTGGGCAATATGTCATACTCGATATTCGGCATTCATTTCTGATCGCTAATAATTGTGTCAATAAAGTCTCATGGTATATTGAATTCCCTTCAAATACAGGCAGCGTAATGCTGTGGATATATTATTTAAGAAAATTGATTTGTCAGTATTAGAGGTAAGTACAATGTAAGAAAATTACCATGGCAAGAAAATTGCCAGGTTTAGGTTAGATCAAATATGAAAATTACGCAGTTTAAAGTCTAGCCAATTTGCAAATCAAATTTAAAGACCGTGTTATTGATTTTATATTTCAATTGGCCAATCATATTTCACATTTCGAACTATAATTTTATTATCTTCAAAGTAAACTTAACTAATTTACAGAATGGTGAATTTAATTATTAACAACGTAGGGGTTGATTTTTGATCAGAAAACATTTTTCAAACAACTGCTTTAATTGAAATATCAAATTGACAAGTGAGGGCTGTATAATATATTATTGTATTTATAAAAATAAAACAACTTTTTGCAACTATTCCAGAATTTTATTTAATGATCACCGATGGCCGGTTTCACACATATTGAGTATATTCAACAATTGAGCGAAATTTGATCATTACATAAAATTGTAGAATAAGTACCAAAGAAAGATGTATGCCTTTCCTCCAAGAATTGAGAGTAAAAACCTTAAAGAGAGATTTTATTATTATAAAATTTATAGATAATCTATATATATATATCAGGCGCGTGCGGTGGTTTTATCTGTCTCTCGTTCAATCACATGAAAAGTGAAGGTGTAAGTGAGATGCAAGGGCATGCGGCGCATGCCCTTGTATCCTTCTTGCTCATACCCAAAGTAGGTTGTGCGATAGAGATAGTGATAAGTCCACCGCACGCCGATGATATATATATATAAATAAATGTTTGTTTATTTGTTTGTCCTCTATGCATTCCTTTACCATTCATTTGATTTCGATCAAACTTTGGTGAGATGTGCGCACACCTGAAGAAAAAAAATTGAATCTAAAATCTAAAAAATGAATCAGATACGTAAAACTAGCGACATCTCTCCACCAGACGGAAAAACAAAAAAATTACATCCAAAATACAGGTCTGCTCTAGCGGGTAACGACAATTTAGTGTCGGGCTCGGGCCGGGCCCGGGTAAGGAGTTCAAATTTAAGAAAAATATTTCGTTGGAAATATGGAAACAATAACATGTGTTGTGACAAGTATAAATGAATTTCTATATTTAAAAAAATCGGACTTTTTCGGGCTGAGAAAAATAAATCTGGGCTTCAGGTTGCGTTCGGGTAACAAGTGTGATATTGAAACTCGGGCTCGGGCCGGGCCGGGCCTGAAGATAAGGAGCTCCGACCGGGTAATTTTATGAAATTTCGGCCCTTGCAGACCTTTAATACAAAAGCACTTCAATAAACAGAATTAAAACACAAACCCTTTCTTTATTTGAGTGGCATTGCAACGCATGCCGGATACTCACTAGTATAATATAAAATAAGAGATGTCTCCATAATGTTATAGAGTTAAAGCAAAAGCTACATGAATACAATCCTTACGGAATGACAATTGAATTGAATTATTCAGATTGGCAGTGCTTTGAGTCGTATAGAATCACCGCCGTCATTTCTTCAATCACTACCGTACACTATAAAACTGAATGTCAATCTTGAACACGATTGTCAATCTGATTGATCGTGTAAGGTTCGCTTAAAACTTCTTAGATCGATTTAATTTTATGTTTTATTATATATTTTGTCACATTGCGAAAATAATGACTGTGATTTACAAAATGTACATAGTTTTATTGCAGTGGTTCCCATAATGTATATCGCTATCTACCATTCTTGATCGGCAATGATTTAATGTATAAAAATTCATTGCTGTTTTAAGTGAATTCTAATTTACTGGAAACAAACAATCGCATTTTTATAAGCAGCTCAAGTACAAAAAATAAATGTAGAACATTACAATATATTATATTTGTATTGATTTATCTCTCGATCTGTACCCCGACACACACACACTAACTCTCTCTATCTGTCAGAGCATGCGCAAAGTTTAGGAGAGAAATAATGTGTTTGTGATTGTGTTGAGTGATAACACACATATCTGCACACCGTTCGCATCAAGCGTATTGAGCGAATGTTGACAGTTGGCATTTCCAACTCGTAATAATTTATTGTATATTTCAGTATTACAAAAGAGTATTTACATATTCGATTATATGTCGATTTTAATTCAATTTATTTTAAACTAAATTTATTTATTATTTCGAAAATTCGATAATCTAAATTGAAGTATATTTAAAATTTCAAAAGAAGAACAGATGCAAAAATAATTGGTACCACTGTTGTATATAATAAATGATAATATAATTAAAAATATTTGCACTATTATTTTTATTTGATTGTTTTCCAAACAGTTTTTTGTTAAATTAGTCAATAATTACTTTTCAATTGAGTTTTATGAGATTAAAAACAAGATCAATTGCTTTAAATAAATATTTGAATTAAAAAACAAATAATATCGTCTGTTTTGATAGGCGGCTGAGGCTGTAATGTATAAAAAACATGTTTTAGAGAACTTTCCACTGAATAAAAAAATAATGAATACGTCGTATTGAATACACAATTAAAAAAATCTTTACTTTTGCTACTTAAATGTATCGTTATTTACCTTATTTATTTGTTTAAGCTTGAAATTAGCACATATGTATACTTGTTAACATAATAGTAAAAATCCATTTTTTTAAATTTAGTAAATGAAGAAAATAGTTTAACTGGAGTAAATATGTTTCTAAATTTTATATGTCATACAAAATTTACATTTCATAATGTTTATTATTTTTCATTGCAAATGTATGAAATTGCTGGTTTTTAGCTCTAACTATCTTTTCAGAAGTGGTTGAGGTAAGAAGGATTAAATGTAGCCCTTATAGATAAAAAATATATTACGTTAACTGCGGTGATGTAATGATTGTCGCTCTTTTAATTAAGGATACAGGAATAATACATTTGCAAGTATTATTTCTTCAATTCGTATCATTGCAGAAGAGGAAGTTGACTGATTGACTCATACGCAGCCCTCGTTATCTAAAGTTAGTTTTTATATAAAAGTTTCCCGCCCCTGTAACCGAAAGATCTACGCCATCATTTTCCATTGCGGTGTCCACGGATTCGAATCGCAGTACGGACACTTCGATAAATTGTTTTTTTCTAAATATTTATGTATTTGCGCTTAAAAGGCATGGGTGAATGTGACCTCCGAAAAATGTACGACTGAGTGACTGAATAACATCCAGTTCTCGTAGAAAACTCTGTTTTACATGCTCTAACTTTAGAGTGGACATGGTTGAAAACAAAGTTAATACAAATATAGCGTTCTTATAAACTATAAAAAATTATTGCCAGTAAAAATGACATTCCATCTGCAACATTGTATTTTGTGTAATGACATATGAACTTTGATATGAAGCCACCGTTTTTTACCGTTTTCATATTTATTGATTGCGAAATCGTCACCATGGTTGTTTCATTGCTTAGAATACACCGTTCGCCGTTAGCTATGATTTTACTAATGACGACAGTATAGTATGTCCTCATTCCGTAGATAAGCAATACTTTACTATTAAAGCTCTATCAGTTGATCCAACCTGCAAATGATGCATGCCAAGTCAATCACTTAACCACTGGCCCGCGACTGTCTTTGCGTACGCTAATTCGAGTATTTTAAAATCGTACGTAATTAAACTCACGAGACATCTATTTATAGGAAGAGAATTTACTACGGGCAGACGCGTTCACAGAAGCAAACTGATGTTATTAGATAATTTAATTAAAATTGCGTTATATCTGATGAAAAACAAATTAGTGTTCTCTTTTCTTGTTTTACTAATTTCATCACGTTTAATATAATTGCTTGTTACATTTATGGTCTCATACTTTTAATATTATACACCAGATATCATTACCATCATTCTGTTAACACTTGTTCAACACTCACGCTCGCACACACACACTCGCTCTCTCTGTCACTCTCTGTATCTCACCCTTTCTGCACGTTGTGCTGAGCGTTGCAAGCATATATCCATACATATCTATTTTTTAACCTTATCCACTCCCTATTTGGAGCATGCGGCAATCAAACGATTCCTTCAAGATTCTCTGTCCGCCGCCGGTCTTCTTGCTTCCTCCCAGGTCATCCCAGCGTCCCGTAGCTCCACCGAGTACATTCTATGGTCATCAGCGGCCTTCCAGAGTAACGGAATCCATCCGGTTGGTAGAAGAGACAGGTAGGATTTAAGCTCCTCTGGGTCATCTGCAGCACATGTCCAAGCCGCTTGTAGCCAAATAGCTTAGATATACTTATTGTAATTATCATAAAAGTACCTTCGATGGATTCGGCGGTAACTTAGAGGAAATTCACCACCGAACACTACCGAAACTAATAACTTTGTAATTCCAATGGTGTGACACGTGTTTAACTTATCGTAAGATTTTTATTAACTTATAAATGAGAAATAAAGAACGGGACTTTTCCTTCAACTGGCCTTGTGGAGAGGTTAGATACAAACAATAACTATACAATTACAACATTAACTAAAATACTATTTATTAATATTAATTGATTCCTATAAAGACTTTGCTAATTTTCTAGGACTCTAAGCTATTTATTTTTAATCTTTCACTATTAATTAGATCAGTGATTGCCAAACCGTAGCTCGCAAGCTACCGGTAGCTAGCGGCGGCATTTTCGGTAACTTGTGTAGGATATTTTTATCATATTTATAAATTATTCTTTCAAATTTTATTATTTGACTCCCAAATGAAATATTTTCTCGAACTAAAATTCAAAAAAATGCTTAAGAAGTTACCGTTGTAATGTGAATTCCTTGGCATTACGATTTGTGTGTATTTTGTCATTGAAAAACTATCCAGCTGTATAGCCGAAAATTTTCAAAAGGATGGCCCTTCATCAGAAATCGAATTGATAGAATTTTAATATGATTGGTCGCTTAAGAGTTTTACCTCAACTGTAGAATCTGTAAGGCCTTTCGTCCCAACAGAAAAGTATCCAATTTTGGAGCTTGGAGACTACTGAATTAAATGGATTGTTTCTAGATTAATGTAGAAATACTTTGAAATCAATGCAAAAAGATATATATTGAAGAAAAAAATAAAGATTATAATTTTTAAGAAATTTAAAAAAAATAAATGAATCATAAAAATATGTAATTATAAATAACAAAATGTATTGTTTAAATTAAATCTCCAATGTGATCCTGCAAAATTCACTACGCAAAGGTCGTCTCGGAATTACTCGCATTGTTTGGCGTCTGATAATGCGCTGGCAGCCGAAACCTGGTGGCAACCAGTTGGCTGCTCGCGGACACCGTAGCTATGGAAAAAATGGTATATCTATAATATGGATTTAGTATACACTGTGGCGAGGTCAGCTGGCAATTAAGACGCGTGCCACGGATTGAGATGTCTGGACATCGAAAAAACGTGACGTCAATGATTGAGAGTACACCAATTCAATTAATTTAAATTAAGTGGCAACATAGTATTATTTATTTAAGCACCATAGTTCATGATTAAACGAACAGTGTCGTGCAGTACTGCAATTGTGTTATGTTAGGTGAACGACATATCGGGTAGTAGAGTATACGCCCTAAAACTTTGCACTTTTTACTACACTTTACGTTTTTTGTATAATACACAGAGCGTGTCAGTGTATTATTATGTATGGATCCCGTGATCTTAAAGCAGTGTAGGGATCCCGTGATCCTTATTCTAGAGCTGTAACATAGAAACTCGCATACACATACTCGAATAATATTAACCAAATGTATAGCAACTAAATACAATGCCTATGAATTGGTTTATTTTAACAGTATAAACTAACTGAGAACTGGTTGTAAGTCAATTGCTCAAGCATATTGATAGTTTACAATTTAACATAACTAGAATTTTTCTTGGTGTAATCGTTTTTATTGACCATTTAGATCATGTATGTGGGACCCAATCTACCCGCTACAGCTGTCCTGTTCGCACAAAGACCGAGACTGCAAGTTTTTAAGAACAGCATTGTTGTTATGATGGTTGTATGTTTCCGCTGCTGACTGACTGGTCGCGTCACTAGCATCGTAAATTAGTAAAAACTTTCAACTGAAATACATTACATCGGACAATTTTGGAGGTTTAAAGATCAAGGAGAAAACATATCAACACATCAGAGTGTTTGGAACTAGCACCATCAACTCTCAACTCAATTGTTGTTAAGAATGATGAAGTCTGCGAGTTAATCGTAATTATAATAAGAAAATAATGTTTCGCGAAAGAGCCATACCTATTGATGAAACCAATATTAAAAAATCAGTTGATTAAATATTTATCTTTTTCTTGAAATAAAATATTTTGAGACTTTCCCGCATTCATTGTTTATAAGAATGGGTTATAAATCAAAGAGTTGTAGTTCTAGTGTATATATCGTCGCTGTTCTGGAAGAAAACACTAAATCGAAAAAATGACATATTGAGTTAGTTATACTAAAATGTTCACTTTTAAGTTGTTTTAATTGTCAATTCTTGGTGGAAAGGCATTATAATTTACAAAATAAAACACAATTCGTTTGTACTACTTCCACATGTTTATAATGATCAGGACCGGTTTCGCTAATCGTGGGCATTACCAACTGATGATAATGCTCGTGATGAGTGAAACCGGTCCTGATCATTATAAACATGTGGAAGTATTACAAACGAGTTGTGTTTTACCAAAATGTTCCTTATTTCGAGCTCTACCGTATGGAAAAACACATTTATTTTTTATAAATTATACTTTTAAACAAACTGATTGAAAAACGTATAGCATTTCAAACACTGTTGGACATTGAATAGCTTCAAAGTCCAATTACTCAAAACTAATATTTTTCAGTTAATGTCTTCTTCCAGAACATCGACGTTATTATATTTAAATCAAGTTCAATATCAAATTTGGACATTTTCAATGAGATCTTGGGCATGGGTGTTTGTAATGTCTTTTCTCCGCGTTGATCCTATTTGATCTCGAGAAATTTAAAAAAATCTCAAAATAACAAACGCCTTAGCTTCTGAGCACAAATATAAATTGTTATTTTTGTATTCTTAAAAAGTTTGAAAATGCTTCCAACTTGCAGTTCCGTCTTTGATCGATATGTAAATTGAGCTGTTGTAGTGTACCACAGACCTGTCTAAAAACTCGCATCGACAAAGTGTTTAAAATAATTCTCACAATGCTAAAGTGTGTCTATAATACAGTCGGCACTATTTTTTTGTGTAGATTCGAAGTGTCAGGCAATGTTGGCAGGCGTCCCAAGCGCGAGAGTAAAATTCCAACGTAGTGGCATACCGACTTCTAGTAACTTTGTTTTGTTTTTCATTTTTGACCAAGCACTGTCACTATTTGATTTGGTAGTCTGGTAACTTAGCTGTAAAAATGTGACCGCTGACAAATTTTATGCAGCTTAAGTATTCTAGAATGGCATCGGGATTTTGACTCTAAATGTGAACTGAACATGTTCAATATTGTTCAATTAACACACCAATACAGCAGTATATTAAAAAAGAATATAATTAAATTTAACATTAAAAAACAAATCTTTTTTGTTATACTAATTTAATAATTTTTTGAAACGATCAGAACCAGTCAAATTTAGTTCAAAATGTTCGCGACGGGCAAAACCGGTCATGAAAATTTCATAAAATTGATGAATTAGATCAAAAAATGTGTTTTATTATTATAAATATTAAAATCTTCCACCAAGAGTAGATAGTTAACAACTTAAATGAAAAATACGAAAATTTGTAACGGAAAGATTGTATGACTTAAAATTTACCCACTGTCCATATGTCGAAAATTAATTTTTCCTCGTAGAGAACAAGTCAGCGTGGTTTCTAGCAATAAGTATTCCCTTTCATTGTCCATCTTCGGACATACCCAGAGGATTTGATCAGCATTATGTACTTTGACCAAGGAGGTAGAGCTTGGCAGCGAAGTCATTACGTCCAGTCACAAATTGGAATGGTGAAAATTTGAAGTCAAAACTTTAGTTATTTCTGGTCGCTACTTGATATGAAGAAGAATAGATAAATCTGCCTACCCTTACTCGGTAAGGTTACTATTACAAACTATCAAAAGCAGGGTTCAACCATTTAGTTAAAACCTAGTCAAAATATCTTATGTTTAAATACTCAGTTGGGAATTCAAGTCCCCGTATCGGCCGTATCTCATAGCATCATTCAACTTAACTTTATCATTCCGCCACGGTGATCGAATATTACATAAACGTTTTAGCGTATTAAATAAAATGAAAGTAAATAAATGATAGATGAAATATATAAGAAAGACGGATCAAAAGTTTCGTTTGTAAACACAGCAAGTCTTGTGTGAACATAAACTGACGTATGTATAATATGTTTATTGTAGTTTTTCGTTGTTTGTTTAACTTCGCCTATCACATTTTCTTTCTTTGCGAGGAAATGATTACATATCGACGTTAAGTGCTTTGTGACAGTGCTTCTCTAACTCCAAGAAATCACTGTAACCGCAAGTTCAGAGATTCACAAGTCAGTGTGTTGCCGTTATGTACATATCCGCTAAAAAAATTATGTTTCACTTTATTTATTTCAATAAATTCACAAAAAAAACATATATGAATATATCTGCATACACGATACGCAAGATATAAATATTGAATTGTCAAAATAATAATTATAACTTCAAAACTGCTTTATCTTCATTTAAATTTACATAATACTAAAAGTTATTTTGATATATTTAATATCGTTCATATTTAACCTTTCTGTAATGCCAGTATTAGGGCTTCCAATCTCGGGATCCCGGTCAATTATTCTGTCCCGTAATCCCGAGATTTCACTGCAAATGCTGAAAATTAATTTGAATACAACGCGTAGCTCAGTTTTTTCATGTACCTATTATTTTGAAATATTTATATAATTAGTATAAATATATTGTGTTCTCCCTCCTTATCATATATCATAACAGTCGTTCTTAACCAATTTGAAATGGAAGGTAAATTAGGGCTGATTTTTAAATAGATGAAGGATAATATTTTAAAGTCGCATTGAAAGACATGACCTCTTTTTGGATATCATCATACCTACCATAATAATGCAATAAATAATAAAAAAACATTTAGAACACTATTGTTTTTTTAAAAATTACTTCTTTTTTCTCTGACTTTGGTTTTAGATCAAGAAAAAAACAATTTCAAAATGCCCAAAAAAATATTAAATCATATACACATTCAAATTGAAGTAATAACGGACACAAATTAAATTTTAAATCTACAATTTAACACTTGAGATTAGAGTTAATAACCTATACTGGGATCCCGGGATCCAAGAAAGGGTCCTGGACTCGATCCCCTAGACAGTATTTACCATACATAATCCACAATTTTAATTAACAAAAAAATATCATTCTCACGCAGTTAGCGACCATTTTATGTTGGTAAGTTTTTACTTTTGTTTTGTGCAAAAAACTTATCTTAACACAGAAAGAAATTTGCGTTCTCAAAACAATTTAAGTAAAATTTATCTACTAACAATATAATGTCAATTATACTATAAAAAAGACTATAATATAGTTTGCCATAGAGAGGGTGGCCAATTTTAGTTTGAAAAATTAATGATGGTGCAAGGTAGTAATTATTTCACTATTGTAAATATCTAATATGTAAAAATACAAGATTAGTATGTATTCCGAAACGTCAATTTGTAGGTACACACGTTTTTTATAATAATATATTCACAACTGTATAAACATCCAATAATCATTTATATTAAAATTGCCTTGAATATTTTACTTTTGACACATGTGATGAAATCTAAAACAACTATAAGTGTGCAGCATAGCATTAAATTTTAATATCTGACTTTGTTGTAAAAAAAAAAATGAGAATTAACCGATAATTAAATATATAATATATACATATTTTATTAATTTTTCAGCCGTACTAAATTGAAAATTTTATATGATATAAAACGGCCTTCTAGTTGAGAAATGTTAATATTAAATATCTTTTTGTATATAATAATAATTTAAAAGCTGAATTTTATTTAAATACAAATACCGTTACTATGTCTCTGTAAATACAAATAAATTTTTAGGTTTTTTTATCGTTAGTATGTTATTACTAATAGTTTGTGATAGTATTGATAACGTTTTTTATTACATTTAAGTTTTCATAGACAGGACGTCGAATATGTTGGGGAGAACTGCTTTCCGGGAAATCCCGTCATTTTGACTTATGCAAGGTAGATGATAGGAAAACGTTTTATCGATTTTCTAATTATATGTCTCGCTGTAGATGGCGCCACCATCGATTGAAACACACAAAATAATATAAAAGTCTATGTTATTATGTATTTTGCATCACTGATGTTCTCTTTTCTATTTATGATTTATTTCTACACTTTTCCTTAACGCGAGTTTTCTGTTTACAAAAACCCTGCTATGAAAAGTAAAAATAATCAGGCGTTTCTTAATTGGTGCACTTTTCAATTTCAAGGGATAGTTAATCTGAAAATTGGAAAATCAGAAAAAAAAACGAGAATCGATCTGTATATAATTAGTATTAATCACAAAACAACTTTTATTTTGTTTTAATTTGATGATTGTTTTGTTTAACAATATTTATACCATGTTTTATCTACACAACTGTTTACAAACCATACTGAACATACCATTGAAGATAATTAATTTACTTGCATATCCGCCCCTAATGTGGAGCATATGCACTCCTTTAGAAGCATTTTGTAAGTCAGCTGCTCCTCCTCTTTTTTTCGGAAAGAGTAATTAAAAAATACCTTTATTGTACTGACGACATGCACAAAAAGATAAAATGTTCATATGACAGATTTTTTCAAAATATTAAAATATTGATTGCTTTCCGTAACACGTATATTATTATCATCAATCAAAATCAAAGAAATGCTAAGGTTAAATTACAGTTTATGTTTTATTTTTGGGAATATTTATTTATTGTTAGCTATCTTTTTACATTGCTGACGTTATATGACAGAAAAGATATATATTTTTTGTGTACATCATTTTTTTCTTCATGGTTCTTATACTTTTTTACACAGGGTCTGTCAAATTTTGAAAAAAAATATATAAAAAGTTTCCCAATTTTTTCCCTTCCCTGTCTTATCTACTGAAACTATATGACTCTCAGTTTCCTGACTATTATCATGTCTAAGCTGGGTGCAGAAAAGTCTTTTCCTTCCATTTCCCGCATGCATGTTATCTATTATTGCGTGAATGGGTGGAATTGGGGCAACCAACCTGTTAATTAAGAAATCCCTCTTGCGAATATTAATTTTCGGTCTTCAGTAAACAAAAGTGTTCGATTCTTATCAGGAATAGTTCGTGTATGATATTTAACTTGTTTACATTAGCTTTCCCAGTCTCTAACTGACTTTTGCGAGCGCATGGACCTTCTAACAGAAGGTTGCGTGGAAAATCTAGTTTTTATTTTCTTTTAAGGCATTACCTGAAGCACCGATTTGCTTGATTTTTCCATTAAATAGACAGTTTACAAAAGCTTTTCAATAAAAAAATGAGATAAAACATACAACAATGTAAGAGAGAATTGACAAGAAGAAGTGCTGTGTTAACTTTGCTTCAATGTAAATAATTAAAAGGAATTTATTCGTATTGAATTAGACATTTTATTCATGTATGATAATTATTATTTTAGCGCAAATATGGTGCTTAGCTGAAACCAATATTAGTTTTACAAATGATACTTGGATATTTAATGGCATACGTACAATTTTTACTTTAGTATTAATAATATTCGTCTTCATTATAATTCAGTAGCCGACTAAGGCATACCGGTACACCATAGGAGTATATAATACTAGTGTTTCTTACTAACCCTTACAGCGGCTAGCCGTTTTTGCACGAATTTTTTTTCAGTCAATGGATTTGTTAAAACGCTCACTATGACTAAAAATAGATCAATTTTAACTGTAGAAAATGGATAATTACGTGAAATATATATAAGTTATCCCAAATACATCAAGAAGTAAACTAAACTCGTCGCATTCTCGCTAAAATAAATCGAAGAAAATGAAGAAGCTGAAAAATATTTAATCTACTACTTTGCTAGCAAAATTGCTACGGTAAGTCTTCATATACACCGCCAACACGCACACAAGCAAGCGCGTAGTCACATAAGTATGTGTAATACATAGGGCTGACGATTAATGTTGCGTACCGGCAGTTCAAAGCTGAAATTCGAAAGACTGAATATCGAGAGCTCTTATCTTGTGTTCTATTTGATATTTTCATGATCTGTAGCCTAATTTCTCTACCTAAAGGTTTGAACAATTTCAAAGCATATGTCCTTAAGTGTTTCCTTCTAGTTTGGCCGGAAGTACGAGATAAAGTCTCGGATATGTAAATATGTCCAGCGCGTTCATCGGGTTAAAAAATATATCTGCTTATATCACAAGCATACAAAGGTGGTTTTAATAATAACCTTAAATGTAATGTTCCTTTTTAATAAGATATAACATTAAATAGATCAGTTCATTAATACTGGAATCTATCAATCTTGATCGAATTTGTCTTCAAATGAGTCTTGCTGCAGAAAAAAACCACATCAAATTCATCGTCTGTATGCTGAACAGTAATTCAACAAATATACTGTTATTTAAATTGTATTACCGAAGTATTGGTATTTTGAATTTCCATGCCCGGTATGAAAAAAACATTTATCTATTATATACCTCTAATGGAGCTTATCCCAACAGAGGTAGTAATCTGGCAATAGTCTTTCAACATCTCTTGTCGGAGAGATTAAGAATGATACAGACGAGATAGCTGTTTGTAGATTTGGTTGGGTGACGGAATTTAGACATAACATATGTCTTCGAATGTAAATCGATCGAAAAATCAATTTATGAATGATTCCGTACTGAGATTCAGTCCCGTTCACACCGCAACGGAAGAATACGACGTTGATAATTTGGTTACAAGCCAGACTTTAAATTGAATGTAAAAACTATTAATTATTGATTTATGTAAACTTAATTCGTTTCCGAAATGACATCTCCTTTCCATTTGATGGCTTGGTACTCGAGGTGGACCACCCATTGCGCTCATCCTTACTCCGCCAGTTTTACGGTTTATAAATTACGCACGTTTAAAAAACGGACCATTAAATTTTACTGGTATAGTCATATTCTATATTATATTTAGTCTTCCAATTATATCATACTCGTAAACACAATTTGAGTACTTTTCTGTTGAAATTATTATATTCAATAATAAGGCATCTTATAAGCCTTTCTAATACGCTCAGCTACATCCTTAACTTTGATGATGGAGATCTTTAGCATTGATCTCTGGACTTGTATCCAGCGCAACGCACAATTAGTCTAATTATATTAAATATTTTAAAGAAAAAAGCCTTTGATACTTCTCTGTTCTTCTTCTTCAAATATTGGAGAATCATTTCCGAGAATTTCGATCTGTTTTAGACGGACTTTTACATTGTAAAGATTCTGACGTTTTGATTATTCGTAAACAAATAATCGTCTCTGTATTCCTTGAATATCCGTTTTGATGTAATACAGATTTTACCACATTTTGTTTATGTTTCCTAAATCATAACGAAATCATAATTTACTTCAAAGAAATAAAACTATTGTCTGATAAAACTTCGACACCAGATATTGATATTAATACTTTCAATAATAATATTTTTTAAATTCATTTGTATTATTAAGATTTGGTGAATATAACAAACCAATATTAAAGTAACGATTTACTATAATGTTCGTAGAGCCAAAAAAAATACCGGATATATTTATAAAAATAAAAATACTGTTGTTTGTACTGATTTTACAATATTATCAAATGATGATGCCTGATTTTGCTCATCGCAAGCATTTTCAAGTAACCAATTGTAGAATTATTACATTATTTCCACAAGATTATTTTATTTTATATGGTTGATAGCTATTTCAGGATCATGCCATTCGATAGTTCACAATTACGTGATGGCAAAATATCATAGTTATCAAATGTATCACATAATGCTTGTGGAACTTACTTTGCTCTATTTATCTCAATAAACTGACGTGCCGTTGTCCTGTTTCGAAAAATACTGTCTGTCCTGCAGCACAGTGGTCAATACTCTTGGGCTTTCATCCTACTCGGTCACGCGGTCAAGTGATGTAATCTCTAAATATAATATTTGAATGATTCATTGTTTATTTTTTAAACACAAAGATGTCGACTATATTTATGTTTTTATTCGTTTCTACTCATTATATTCAATATTCTCTTAATCTCTTTTAAATAATTTATTGTAAATAATTAACACAGCGATTTATAAATCAGTAAATGTTAATCAAACGTCTCAAGTAACTTAAATTTCTTATTGAAGCCGTTAGACAATTTAAACATATAAATAGCCGTGTAATCATTTTTATGTTGTGTTTTTTTTTTAATAAACGAAAACACTTCATAATAGCTCTTTTGGATCAGTCCAATTTAAACAATCATTCATAAAAATGTCTACCTACCAATGAATATACATTGTTCATTTAAATATAAATAGAAATCCGTCTAAATTTTAAAATCAATTACAAATTATTTAACATAATGGATGCTTTCACGACAAAAACACTTCAAAACATAATTTAAATTAACTTTACAGGTTTTACAGACATTTTGTTTTTGAGCAAGTTATAGTCCGTTCAGTTGACGAGTTGACGGACGGAGTAAAGGTATAGCTAAAAAACAGCTGTCAGTGTATTTTAGAATTTGGTGCAAATAACGATATACGGAAAAATTATGTGTTTTAAATTTTTTTTAACCATCTTCGCTTCCAATATGGAGTATATATGGACTTATATCAATCTTATATTATAACTCTCTTTTTTTCGAAGAGAGTTAGAGATAGAAAGATAGGGCTAAGACAGGCCTAGTGGTTTTCTATCGCTCTCACTAAGACTCGTTTTTAGTATCGGATCAGTGGGAGGGAATTTTAGGCATCACATACATCCATGCCTTCGAACATGAATCAATAAACCAATTTACGAAACTGTCCGGTGGATTCGAAACCGTGAACATCGCAACCGAAGTCATCGACGTATTATATACAGAGATGTGCTGCTAAAATTCTATCAACCGTCTCGCACCTTGGTAAACATCAACCCCCAATTTAAAAAAAAAATTTAAATTAAAAAGGTAAATTTTCAAATTAAAAAAAACATTATCATACATTACAAAATCATATATTTGACTTAGTGATAGACTCGATCACAAGTGTAGAATGTAATGAAGAAAAACAATTAATGTTATTTTTTATAAAATTAAACCAAATCGCATTAATGTATCGAACATGGTAGGTAAGTCAAACATATTGCTCAAAAATGTTGTACTTTAAACTTATAGGTATTTAGATATTACTTATTTTATTACTCGCAATGTTTTCAGAGAAGGAAGACAATGAATTCAGAAGTGGGCGAGAAGTCGAATAAGTTGAAAATGTTGGGAAGAAGGCAGCCGAAAACTCACCCTCCCCGACAGTGTGGCACCATAAATAATCCGCGAGTAGGGTCAAAGTGTCAAGACGATATTATGAATATAACTGATGTTTAATATGCAGCTTTGTCCTGTGAAACATCTAAGAATTAATTACACAGAGACGTTCTATATCAGGGAAGGGCCACACTTTCAGACTTGTGGGGGTGACTTGCTGCTGAAACCAATGACAGTGGTTAACTACAAAAGATAAAACTTTCTCTAGAAAAAGAAAGGCCTTACTAGAACAAAATGTTTTTTTTTCAAATATCTGATATCTGATATAATCAGATATCTTTGTGCGTGGTTTTAAATATCTTATTCATGAAAATATAAAGTGCCGCAGGCAAAATTTTGATTATTCTTTTACATTGTTGTTATCTCGTCAAACTTGAAACGTGTCACGTTAGCTATAACTAAGTTGTCAATTTTAATTTTATATTAAAAATGAACTTCCACAAAGTTACCGCCGAATCCATATAGAATATTGAATGTGTATTTTAAAAGTATATACTATTTCTGTAAATTTAAATGATTTACAGAAATAGGATTTTAATGAACATCCGCTAAGAACTGCGAGTGGAAACTTTATTCGAATCTTCAAAACAATTTTCGTTTTCCTGTAATGATTTTTATTGTTATAAATACACATGATTCCTGCAATTTTAGCAGATCACTTTTTGATGTCATCTTAAGTTAAATTATTATAAAAATTTGTCAATTTCATCACAATCCTTTATATTCTAAAACAGTGCTCCGCAACTGGTGCACCGTGATGCCGAGTGTCTAAAATGAGAAAAATCGAGTATTTTTATATGAGATAAAAAGAAAGTCACTCGGTTGCTATCTCCGTTTAAATTATTCTAATTGAAACAAATAGTACACTGTTTTGATATTTAACGGAATAATTGTATTAGTGTTTGCACGAAGAGTGCAACTCCAATGATGGGGATTAAATTGGGGGTTTTCTCGTGTGCAAAATGAAAAAATCCTACCGCACAAATTAAACATTGCTGCATATATTGGGAAGCATTGATTTCGCAAATTTTCTACTGGAGTTATTGCAAACAATGAAGGAATGTATCAAAATACTGTTAAATGAGCCTTAAATACGCATTTTTTTGTTTTTTCTCACAGAATGTGAAAACGGGACTATTATTGAAAACAGAAAGATTATTTTGGATTTGGCCAACAAAAAAATGGGCAGTAATTTTATCCACTCAACTTAGCTTAAATAATTTTCATTAGTGAATCTTAATTATATTTTTTGCAACTTTTACAAATTACTTATTTAACAACTATTACAAATGTTTTTTTTATAATTTGTAAATTTCAAAAAAAAAGTTTTTTTGTACTTAGAGTGAAAGGTTTAAAGAGTTTAATTGAATTTCATTAAAGAATGTTTATCAAATTTAAGTATTTTGGCTTGCAGTGAGTCGCGAAATATTCATAAGTACTTAGATGTGCCGTGGGTGAGAAATGGTTGCGGAGCACTGTTAATATAAGAATAAATACATAATATTTACTGTGGAATGGTAAACGGTAATACCAATTGATTCTTATCAATCAGATGGTCCTCAGATTGACTGTAGTCAGTTAAGAAGGCACAGATATAGACCTGCGCAACATTTAACGAGTGCGTACGATCTCTTGTACACATAAATGGGCAACGGTACGTGACAATGTGCGATAATCTTGCAGTGCATAAAACCGGGCAGTAATTCAATCAACTGTGTTAAATTGGTTTTCTTGGTTCCATCTCGAATAAAAAAATAAATAATGAAGGGTTGCCATAATCAACGTGCAACCAGGAATTTTAGGAACAAGAAAAACAGGTGTTGTACAAGAATTGCAATCCCTAACTGTAATACGCTACTGAGGTACTTCTGTGAATAGAAGCTTTGAGTTTCAGTTTTACATTAATTCAAATTTTTAAACTACGAAATGTAATATTATGTCTCGAACTATTAACACGATATCTTTTAGATCTTTTATATTAAGCAATTAAGGAGTCCCTAGAAATTTTTCAATGTCATTTTGAACAAACAAAACTAATGATAAACAAAATTTGAAAGGGTCGAAATTACGCAAAAACGTAAGGAGTATAACGTGGCCGGACAATATTTTTTAGATGATATAAATTGAAAATGTCAGGTACAGATGATAATTATTTTTAATATCGGTTTGGTGGTGTTTTGAGCACTTTGAGTAAGCGTCGGTGTATCTCTTCACGTATAATTCTCTAAATTGTGGTATATTCTTTTACCATCGCTGCTAAACAAAAAAGCGCGATCCCTATAGGGGTGAATATTCCACGGTGAATGCAATTCACGAAATCAAATAAGGCGTTTTTTTTACCGTGTCCGCTCCCAACGCAGAGTATATGGCCTCCTAATGGAGGTATCTCAACAGAAGTTTTCTATGAGAACTGCTTGTTACTCAGTTATTTAACCTCCTTTTGTTTCGAAGGGAATAAGGATAGAAGGATTGGGCTAGTACAGGACTGATGGTTAGCTAATTACTCTCACTACGCCCCGTTTTTGAGGATCGGATGAGTGCGAGGGAGTTTTAGTGTAAGACAGTAATTGATCTTTTGTGATGTGAAATTCAAGTGTCTGGAGATTTTAATATCAATTTTTCTCCTGAACATTTTTTTTATTTTCAAATCATTTCAGGTGAAGGGAAGAATCAAAAAATGTCACCCCAAATCGACTCGAGTAGAAAATAAACATAAACACACCGCACATCAATATGGTTTCTTTTTTTTTAATAAATACAAACTGAGATGTTCTAATCAATCAGCTTAGCAATTACCAATGAGTGACAATATATCTGCGGTTAAAGATTGCTTTGTCAGATATTCGCAATGACGAATTGAAGAAGTTTTTTTCCTAAACGTATGGACATATATCATTTTAAAAAAATATTTATTTTTTAACAACACACGAAACATTTTTTTGTAAGAATAACCAATCTGAAAGCGAAGATATGGCGGAATATTTCCTTATCATAAATACTCTTAGAATAAACAAAAATAAGGCTTCATGCGTATTGTTTAAAACGTCTGTTTGTTTTAAGAAAGTTAAAGAGGTCTTTCGGTTAGGCTCTACCAGACCATACCTTGATAGCATGCTTCATCTTCTTTCCATATTGGTGCCTTGCAGTTTAAAATTTAATATTGCGTGAAGATTAGCGCGCTTCAGTGGGTGATATAATGTTACTAATATGTTGTGTCACGCAAGCACGCGATACAGCATTTTATTCACCTACAGGGCCGGATTGTATTTATTATTTCCCTTAAAATACACACACTTTTTATTATTATAATGTGGTCATGTTAGATTGATAAAACGATCAGTTGGATCGCTTAAATCTAAATATTTGATAACATTTTCATAAAAATAAGAAAACAGCATATTCACAATACACACCATAGAGCTTAATAACCTCTATGGTGACCAAGACACTGTCGGATTTGTTAAAACTCAACGCCTACGCTGGGCCGAATATATATCATACATTGATGATTGGAAACCTCCAAAATGCTTCACATTTTCTACTCCTGAGGATAGACAGCGACTACGCTGGATGGATGGGGTACAAGTGGGCTGCTCCACCTTCACCCGTCATGTTTATGCAACCACTGTTTCACGGCCTCCTTCCATAACGCAATAACGATCAATAAAATAAACGAATTTACTCCTCATGTCCTTGAACCGATGAAGAGCTGCACGGGACCGATATTTTGACCACACACTATTGTGCTTAAGAAAAGAAAAGGTAGAGAGAAAAGAAAAGAAAATGTGACTTGCTAAGCCACTTAGTTTAAGTGAAATTAAGTATCCTGTGTATCGGGTGTCGCAAGACTTATGAGTGCTGAATGTCAGCGATTGGCGTAGGAGGGCGGAGTACTGAGTGGCAATGGAGGGGAATAATCAAGTTGAGCATGGTTAACCCTGGACTGTAGCGCTAGAAAAGAAAAAGAATATATTGGAAAAATTTGAATACACCAAATTCTCTTTTTGCCTGGATTCGCAATAGCACGGTCCAAGAAAAAGAAGCGATATTTTTTTTAATTTGTTTTTTTTTCACTTTAATACGGTTTTAAACCAAAAATAAAAATCATATATTGCACTGCATAATGTGCGCCTAGGAGACCGACAGTGCCATGAACGAGCTGTCCAATCTCAGCGTGATTTAAAAATGATTATGACACGCTATGAAGAATCATATAAAAATGAAATCACAGCATCTGATAACCAAATGTTTATTTAAAATCAATGAAACAGAAAATAAAAATTTTATCTTTATTTATACACATCTAGATAAATCACCAATGAAAATTTTCAATGACGAGAGTGATTTTTCACCACAAAAAAAACAACAGAAAACGGATACGTTTATTATTTAGTTGTGATACTCAATGACTAAATAATTTTGATGTAATATGACATATAATGTTAACCTTTTCCACTATTTTTTTGAAATAATACCTAATATAAAAATGAACGTTTTTCTATTACGTATTATTATTTGGAACCTGTCTATCATTTTTATATGATCCCCTTATCTTTTTTTGCACGGTAGTCTTTGGAACGTATCCCCTGTGCAAAAAGAGAATTTGGTGTAATTATTTTGTTTTCAAATTCATAAGGATATCACTAGACAGAGATAAAAATAAATTAAATTGTGTAAAAAAATTCTAACATAACAATATATTTTTCCAATGGCCACCACAGAAAAAATACCCATGACCACTTGCATCTGCTTATTCACTATAATAAAGAAATTGATATTCTCTTCGAGTTGGATACCGAACAAGCATGAAAGATATGCTGACATTCTGCAATCCTTAGTGTAAAGAGGTGCCGTGTAACCGCGCATCTTAATGCTGTATAGAAAATCTTTAGAACTCGTCGATATCTAGACTAGTCGGTAGTCTAACGGTAAGATATTTTCTTTTCGAAATAATGTCGGATGACTTGATTATTTCCTGAAAGTAGACAATTTTGATCTGGTACAATCGGTAACATGTTATCGTATCTTATTTTCGCATTGCTCTTGGTAGATATTAAACGCCATCTACAAATAAACCAGTAGAATTATAAATTTTTTATACAATATAATATTTAGGTAATGCAGATGCTGGCTCAAGCGTTCAAAAAATGCTTGGGCAATTTGAAGTCCCACAACGGCTCTGCCGAAATCGATCATAAGCCCGGTTAAGTGTGAAACGGACGGTGTTTTATTTAATAGCATTCCAAACACAATATTTCATGTTCCAATCCCAGAGTCGAAGAATACAAACATATTTTAGAAATACGCAATCAATCAAAACAAATTTCGTGTGAATCGATTCACGAAAGCAGGTTTCTAGTTCAGACATCATCGAACCGAATGATTTTTTTCTACTTCTGAATATTAACAAAATCGTCCGTCCTGTAAAATATAGTATTATGAAAATGTAGATTGGGGTGTAGGTCCATCTATTGAATTATTTTTACTTTTAAAGTAAGTACTGTACAATATTAAGATTTACAACTGACCTAAACTTTGTAAATGAATAATTGCGCTGTGCAGGATATCTCTACTTAAACAATAAAACGTAAATACGAAAAAACATTCTTACAATATATATATATTTTTAAATCTTTATGAGACACCGTATTCGTAAAATTTATAAATCTCCTTATCGTAAATATAAAACTTACACTTTTCACATGGTACTTTCACGGTTTACTTACGGACCGTCTTAGGTGGACAAAGTCTACGAGCGTGTGGTAGCGCGGCGCAGCTAGAAAATATCAATCGTTCTCTGCCAATGGGAGTGTCCTACGTCAGAGTGACGAAAAGATGAGGCGCGCCGATACGACGGCAAGCACACCAACGCCGCACAGCCTCACGCTCGCAAAGACTTAGTCCAACTAATTTTCCGCGTTAGGGCTGTCAGGACTATAATTACTGTACTTGAGTGAAACGTAACTATCTTTATTCGCATCATGCTTTTTTAAAACACTTAAATTTTCAAAATCTGTGATTGGTCTTCTGTTATTTTTACTTATCATTTGTATATTTGCAAATACGCATTGAGTTATTTAAACCAAAATGTTTCCACCATTTTCAAACTGTCACCTGCATATCACCCTCCATGACTTAATCGAATAATGGCATTTTTAAAAATAGCCGAGGAAATAATCGTAATTTTCTTATTATGAGTTATTTACATCCAAATCTTTGTTTTAACAAGCTTTATTAAGTAGTAAAAACAAATAAATAAACAAGTAGTTTAAACAACCAAAAGACAAAAAATATATAGACATAAAAAAATTACAATTTAAACGAGAATAAAAAAAAATATTTGAAACTAGATTCACATGAATTCGATACGATATTTGAATAAGAAATTCTTCAATTAAATGTAAATAAGACACAAATATTTGATATAATTTATTGATATCAAATATTTATCGCTTTTTCTATTTATTTAATACCACAACTACTTTTAACTGATAATTGCTCTGAAATTTGAAGTAAAGACTATTCAATTCGCGTACGGCTTCAGCCCCAGCTGAAAGCAAAACAATTTTTGTAACGTAATATTTCTTATAAGTCAATAAAAAAAGTCTGTACAGTATAAAACCATCAAAATGTTTAATAGATTTTTAAAAAATGAACAATGCCAATCTTTACTTTTTATTATTATTTAAGGGTGTACAAACATTCAGGTTTTGATCTAAATAACGAAACAATTAGCGGACATGCTTGAATTACAAATTAAAACCGACATGACAGCCTTTATAATATTACATTAAATGATAGAAATTTAAATTGCCTATCATTACTTTTTAATATATTAAGTAGTCACTCGTATGTCATTTATTGTATCCACCTTTTTCGTAAGTGAAAGCAACTAGATTAAATTAAAATAATGTGAGATATTGGATATCCTTATGGAAAAAAGACACCTTGTAGAAATAAATAAACTCTATATATGACATAATTATAATGAAAATCTTTCTTTTTCTGAAATATTTAATATCAACGAAAAACTGAGAATATAATGAATATAAAAAAACCACGACCTCATTTTTTAAACTGTCAAACATTGTTTCTCGTTATAAAAAACGTGTATTTTATGTCTGTGTAAATTAATACTCTGTCAAACGGTTGCATGAAGATGCATCACGCAGAAACCGCGGAAGCGTCACTAATATTCCTTGCACAATTTCATGCTTCTACATTTTAATATGTTGACTTTGACCCATGAACGACCGACCGCAACCCATGAATGATTCATATCGTGTCATAAATTATTTAATAATTCATTGATATTTCATATACTTAAGATATCACAATAACAATTTGACGAAATAATCGTTTTAATGTAAAATCCGTGTTTGACGAAGTTCAAAATTATATTTTGCTTGTCAAAAAATGAAGTTTAACCATGTCCATACTCATATTATTAATGAAAGTACAAAACGTAGAAAACGTATAATTTAAAAAAAGAAACCATTAAAATCATTTCTTACTCTGACTTGTTTTCACAATCAATTATTCAGGTTTTCATCTCTTCACACTCTTCAGCGACCATATACTTTTGTTATTTCCCTTTGAGCGATAATCATATTTCCACCACAAGATCATTTTCTATTATCAGTCTTTGAAATTATCAGCTAGTCCTAAACCAAATGTATGATTTATACAGCATATGTAGATGCAATCGCTTTTTACGTCATTAATCTTGATTTCTTGAGTTTATCTTGTGTAAAAGTATATCCCTCTGATATGTCTTTTATTCAAAGATGTAGTGAAATTACGTCACACTGTGTTATCTATAAAAAAACAGTCAAGTATTGATAAAAAATATTGTATAAAATAACTCCACTTGTGACGGGATGGGTTAATAGCAATATGCAAACACTCTACCAAATAAGAAACATTTTTGCGATCACGCGAATGCTCAAAATTCTTCTTATATGTTTATTAAAATATTAAAAGTTTTATTTATAAACAAGAAAAAGTATACAATGATAGTTAGTAAAATTAAGTGCTTAGTATCACAAGAAGAGGGATACATTTTAAAACACTTTCCTAGGTAAGTTCTGTTTATATTTTATATAAACTTATGCGTGTAAATTAAACTATGTAATTGTACCAGTAAACCATACAAATAAAACTTAGAACTTGCTCAAGAGCCCAGGTAATAGTAATCATCAGTTGCGTATTGGAGTTTTATTTCTTGCTTTAAGATTTACATACTTAAGTTTTTCAATTCTACACTTTTTGAAATGAAATCCTTTATGTATGTTTTATAGCTGATGTACATCATTTTTCCACAGACAGGTACATATGTAAGACATCTATTTCTAGAAAGCAAGTCAAAAATATAATGTATCCATTAGGGATCAAAATGACAATGCTAATTCTCTGGACTGCAATAAATCATTTTCATATTAGCACCTATCTATAAAAATATAAACTTGCGAATAAACACTGATGTTCAATATGTTTTGACATTGTTTGAAGAGTTTAGAATGTAGCTTTCAATACTATATTTTCAAAATTAGTATTTAAAATAAATATTTTGCTCTCACAAAAACATTCTGTAATAATCTTCTTCTTTATAAATCATAGCCTTTAATTAATGTTGAGAGGTCAAAATTATTTTACCAAAACGGCTAATGAGATATATTATATATAATTAATAAGATATCTTTAACATACAATTTGAGGCGTATAAAAGCAAAAACCGATAATTCAACATTTTGTTAAAATCAAACAAAATAACGTACACACGTACTATTAGTCATTCATTAATTCGCACAATATTTAAAACTTGCAAAGCAAGAGAGGGAAAAAAGATGTTTAAATTCTTAATGACATGCAGAATCCGATTAAGTACGTGTATCAATTATTTTAAATAATCATTTCGCACAGATTTGATTTCGACAATCAGAGAGTGCATAAAAATTACTAACGGTATATGCCGCAAATTAATTATTGTTAAAATTGTAAGTCAGCATTAACCCATTTGCTCCTACGGGGCCGATCTATTGGCCCCATTTTATCCGATTTTGTTTAGGCCAGGAGCCAATGGGTTAAATATTATAAAAATTTTCGTGAAAACTCGCACAGAAACCGATAAATTTAACAATTACAAGCAAACCTTGATATGTCTAATTTTATGTCGCTTTATTGTAAAAAGTGGTTGGAAGGCTAGTAAATATATGAATATTTTTCTTAGTTAGAAATACAATACAATAAAAAAAATATAATTTCGTTAACATTGATGTTTTAAGCGTGAAACACAAAAATGACGTTTACTTCTAACATTTCAAAGTGGATATGTCGAGTTTTGCTTTTAGACATCTCATTTATGACCATACCATTTTGTCTGGAGACCACTGGTTGGCGTTACATTCATTTGACACTACATTGTCCAATTGAGCGGTTAGTAAGGGAACAGAAAGGCTTCAAACTGTCATAGAGACCCAGAATAAATTTCACAAATTAAGATTAATGTAGCACAAAATTAATATTACTAAGCAAATAATAAATTTAAACGATAATTTACAATTCCTCAAAACACATTTAACTAATTTAAACTAATTATAAAAAACAACTTTATAAAAATGTTTGAGAGACTTATCGACCACTTAAAGAACATTGATGTCAGGAAGTTGTGAAAATGGCGTAGCTTTAAAAATCTGAGTAGTGTCTTAATAGACCAAAGATATAAATCAAAAACTGTTTAATCGACTGTCAACTGTCATTACTTCCGTACTATTAATATTTTAAGAAACGTATTCTTTTCGTAGAAATGACACACAGAAATGATTGATAAATGGGCATTTGAATTACAATGCTAAATATTTATTAAACTTGCTATCTGGTCTTGCTCTCTACATGAATGGGACACTATTTTTTAAAACAAAAAAATGATTTCGCTGTCAATCTGTCATCATTTTGTTAATTTCAAATAAACTCATTGTCACGTCGATCGAATGGAACACATTTGAATAACAGAATCGATATTCATTTGTTTATGGTTTTTAATTGCCATAACTATATCGAATTACAATGTAGGTACCTACCGTGATCTAATAAATGAAGATAATCACGAAAAAAGTTTAAAAAAAGTGTGACATAGAATGCTTTAAATAAAATACAATATCACTTTTAAGGTGTTAACTGTCAATTCTTGGTGGAAAGTCAAAGTTTGTTTATACCACAACCACCACCTAATGTTTATAATGACCAGGACCGGTTTCGATCGTCACAAGCATTATCAACTGGTAAAAATACAATCATAACAGGGTTATTTATATAAAATTGAATGTTAATAATTATGAGGTATATACAATAGTTGACTCAAGAATTAATACAAGAATTTACAGGTAATCAAACATATTTTTTGATTTGTAAGAGGCCCCTAACATTTTAATTGTAGACTATTTAATTTCATTTATATACAGTTTGTTTGATTACCTGTATATTCTTGTCTTAGTTCATCAACCAACAGCTCTATATACCTTGTAGTTGTAAACATTCAATTTTATATAAATAGCCATGTTATGATTTTATTTGTATCAGTTAATAATGCTAGTCATGAGCGAAATCGATCCTGATCATTATAAACACGTAGAAGTATAGTATAAACAAATTGTGTTTTATTTTTAAATTAATAAAATATAATTTAGATGATGGTATAATTTTAAATTTTATTAAATTCTATTTGTTATGTCATGTTCTGTTTGAATTGACAGATTACCTTCCTTGTCATAAATACGGATTGTAACAATCAGCTAACCGATGGAAAAAAGAGTAAAATAATAACATAACGGAGATTCATAGAAATAACTATAGAAGAAAAAAACAATTAACAAAGCTTTTCTCTGAATCTTCATGTCCATAAGATGTACAACTACTTTTTTATATGCGTAATATTATGGAGTTCGTGATATCGCGAAATCCCGAGACTCCGTTATCGATTTTTTAAATTACCTGGATCGAAAAAACAAACGGTATCACTATCTCTAACTTAACTGTATTGAAATGAAAAGCGCCGGTCAATAATTTGGCTGTATTGCTCTCATTATTAACTTTTAACATTTCCATTACATGTGAAAAAAATTCGTACACGTAAATACGCCGTTACCCAAAAAAACCTCTCAAAATATAATTTCCAGCCGAAACCTGTGTACTTACCTACATTCAAATTTCGAATGAACAAAGATGGCGGCCGCACGCTGCTCTTCTATAAACAAAGAGACGAGTTGTCTATTATGCTGCATAATTAATTAGCATCTCGCATAAAGGATGGTGCCTTTTGAAAAAGAAACAATATGGCGCGGCTGTTTGTGCGTTATTATTACGTCATGGTGGATATTTAACCTGTAAAATATTGTTAATACAACAGTGCCCACGAGCGCGGCGTTGTGGTCCGACATCTTTGCCGATATTCTGTTATAAGTATGTACATACGTAAAACATTTTTGAAAAAGTTCTTCTCGCCGCGTCGACAAACCCGCAAGAGTCTTGGTCTTCTACAAAAATCTGTGTCTTATCCCGTGTTTAACTCACAATGTTGTCAGGTCTGACCCAATATTGTTCATAATTGATTTCCAAAATATTATTTATTATGGTTTTAAAGTTTGATGAAGACTAGAGAAAAAAGGAAAGCTATCAGGTAGAATAACAATTCAATAACAGCATCATACAAATGAACAAATATAAATAGGACAAAGACAACATTTATACACGCATCATAACATATTTTTGGAAGCACCGATCGACGATTTGAACATCATTTGATGAAAATAACAAACCAAAGAAAATAAATCATAATCAATTCACTACTGGCCTAATAAACTATACGTCTCAATTTGAAATTAATCGTTCCAGTCCTATTTCACCGGGTATCTGAAGGTATGGTATGAAATTAAAAAAAATACTTTTTCGGTAAAAGAAAGAAAATTTTGCCGACCGTTTTTTGCGACGTGTTGAATTATATGTAGTTACACCCCTGCCTCTTAACACCGTCTGGGGCAATTGTCTATGTTATTATAGTTTACTATAATAGATTGTCATCCCGTTCCATACCATAATAATATATATTGTGATGAACATTACATGCAAAACGGAGGGAATTCTTAAGGTGCCGGTATACTGTGTGCCAAGTTTATATAAAAATAGCACAATAATAAAGAGACTATGAATGGTTATATGTATATGTTTTTTTTCACATATATATTACAAATACCTTCTTATATGCCAGAAAAATTGAAATAATTTTGTCGTTTCATATTAATTTTATCTCTATATTCTATTCCATGCGCAAAACTATTCAATCGGTCATCGTAAAACGATAAAATGAAGTCAATATAATATGAATTCATAGATGTTTTGGCATATGCTTTATAGTGTTTACACTATAACGTCGGCATAGAAGACGATAAGTCTAAAATGGGCTGTTTTGAGTTATGACTTCAGTGCGATAGATTTTAGGACGGTCTATCGTCTGAAAAAACAAGGACAGCCCATGGTGTAAGAAGTATCGTTGTGCTGGATCATTGTTTTTGTAAAATATGTGACGTCACTTTGACGAACCAAATTTTCATTGTCGCCAAAACACAACTGTAAACATAGTAGGTTGTAATTCAATAATCACAGAATCACGTCAACAAATGCAAATATGGCGACCGTCATTTTTTATCCAGCTCACCTATACTTCTTACACCATGAGTTCAGCCATATTCTATCTATTTTGTACGTATTTTGAAGAAATCAATGAGAATTATATAAATTTCATTTACAGTTATTGATGGCAAAAACAATATATTAATATTACTATTAAAAAGAATCATTAATAATTAAATCGAATCCGTAAATGATTAACGAATCTCATTAATTGGTAAGTTTAATAGTTAGTTATGGTATGTAAATATAAAAATTTCTATTTCATGATTTTCTTAAAAGTCGATTATCTCAAAACAAAGTTTTTCGACTTAACGCTTTCTGCTACTATAACGATAATATGATAGTATATGAAACGTACCATATATGGTGTCACAGCCAAAGGGGATAAGGGTATAATATCAGCGCTATAGAGTCAAAATTGTCAAAATTCAGACGGCTCCAGCTCGTTTTGATTTCATTATATTTGGTTGTAATTAAACAATAGATACCGAAAATCAATAAAAGAGAAAATATACATAATAATATGTACCAACGTTAAGTAGTCCGTTAAAAATAGAATACTCCTCACAATCCTCACCATGGTTGGCGAAATGACTTCGAATTTGTTAATAATAAATAAATTTCCACGCATAGGTAAAAAGAATCTTTAAAATTGTGAAGTCGTAGTCCAAATCAATTAGTTTTTAATCGATCCCACAACCATTTTAAAATTCTCTGTAATTGAATAATTAAATTTAAATAATAAATAGACAGTTCAAAAAAAATACGTAATTTTAACAGTGGAGCAAAACATGCTGTGACAATGATAGGCATAGGGTAAAAGATATTTTAATTTTTTAACTATGTCTGTGTAATTTTGATAAATGAACGTGGCAATTGGGCATATGTATTTTAAACTCATTAAGCAAAGTCGTCTAATGCCACCTTTTCACTATGGAGCTGTACATTTGAGTAAATTCTCACACGAAGGACGAAAACAGTTTTGACTCTCAATTGAAATGATAAATAAATACGTTTATAATATATATGTGTAATATGTACATTAGTAAGGTTAAGTTCCTGATAGTGGGTGCTGGAGAGGCTTAATTAGAATATGGGAGGTGGATTTTCTTTAAAAATTAGTCATATATTTTGAATCGCAACCTAACAAATCGCCTCGCTCTTTTCTACGGCCGAGACGGCAGAGTTGAATAATTACACTCAATCGAAGGCTTATCGCGAGCGCTAAGATTAGTAGCGGACTGAGGCCGAAAATATTTTTTATTAGCTGGGCTCAAAACAAAATAAACGCAGACGTAAATTAAAATTGCTGCAGTACTACAATGAGAGAAAACAACAATAAACAACAAACTTTCATTAAAGTTCCTGCGTAAAACCAATACGCGGTACACACAAGAGACGTACTGCAATTTGTCACCACCTTCTATGGAAAACTATGGACACTAAGGGAAGAATTCTGTCACCAGAACTATCAAGTATTGTAAAAAAGAATTAATTGATTTTACAGTTGATACTTTCTCAAAATTACGTTTGTTTGTCTTTGAAATTCTTTTCGAGCGCGATATTTTCAATTCTCTGGTGTCTAGACTGTTTATGGTCATGCTAAATGTTTTTTATTGTCTATGCCTTTGATCAGTGCATTTTCAACTGTTCTTGTATCTCTCTAAACTACATTGTTGTGCGATTTTATTATCTCATTAGCATAATAATTAAGAGAAAATTATGCATTCACAGCAACACAAAAAAGGCGACTAAATATATTCTTTTATTGAATCTTCAAATTATATGTATTCATTTGTTGAAGTTTTCACTCAATTTAAACTAAGCCACAAAGAAACAATTTTATTTTTGTTATTTTTACATGCTATAGTAATGTCAAATTTCCATGATATCAATAAAAAAAAGCATTCGCGAATTATTTTCGAAAAACTGCCAAAATACGGATTTGTGATTAAAATGGATATTGTAGGTATTCTCGTTGATAGTAGGTATATTACCATAAAATAATCGCAGACTCTATCAAAGATAAGTGATTTGGCCAATTTATGTAACCCTCAATAATACGAAAATGAATTAATGATTGGATATTATTTTAAAGACGACATAGCAGGTCTCGGCCAAATGATACTTTTTGGAATGGAAACATCATTTTACATTGGTTTTAAGTTTCGAAGCTCTGGCCCGGCCACTTGATTTGAGCCGCTATTATGTCGACACTTCCTACGTCTTGTATCTGCAAACATGAGAATTTATATGGTGCATTTTTAAATAAAAACAGTTTTACTCTCTCCTGAACTACTTCGATTTTGAGGGTTACATCAATTGACCAAAACTCCGTCGGTATTATATATTTATAACATCTTTACTGTGTTTTGATAAAATACGAACGATTGTATGAAATTGTAAGATTGTTAAATTAGGAGTCAAATATTTTCCTAAATGTTCGAATATGTTTTGTTTACTGGATGAAGTATTTAATAATTTCTATTTATAACATTAAAATTAAATAGTAAATAAGATTGATATTGCATTTTCAGTAGCCGAGTGGTTATTGCCTTAGGTTTTCTTTCTACTCGATTACGGTTGTCGAAGATTCGAATGCAAGACTTGAAACTTATATCGGTATATTATACGCATGTATTCAAATACATCGATATATGATGTTTTATTGTTTACTCAAACATAGTGAAAAGGGGCGCAAAAACAGCGGTTAGCTATCTAATCATCCTTCTTACCATTTATTGTATAAATGATCACTACGATATGCTACAATTTAGAATAAAAAAGTATTTGTTGAACACACATATTTCACATGAAATTTTCGCAGCAGCATTCGTTCAGCGAGTACACATGGAATTCTACCAAGTAAATGCTAATTCAAAAAATAAATACATTTTTTTATTTCACTTATCTCATACTTACCTACCGGTCCAATTTTAAATAATTTAAATTCACTTATAATAAATAAAAGTCTGTTGCTCATCATAATAATTGAATTATTTACCTTTTTCGAAAATACATGCACTTTGACAATGTCTGGTCTAAAGAATTTCGGCGGGAAAGATTTTTGACAGAAGTGCGAACATTAACACGCTTTTGTTGTTAATAATTCAAACTTTTAATGCCACTAACTTTTTCCATCACACACCGCATCAATTCTCCGAACAGAATTCATTACGAATTCACCATGCCAATGAGCCGATGATAACCGTGGAAAAATATTGTCCTGTAGATATAAAAAAATACCACAATTCTCGAAATAAATAATCTACGCAAGTTCATTCAAGTATATCTTTAGTATTATCAGGCAGTTATAAACTACTATAAATATTATAATGATTTGAAAAGTGTTGAAAAGCAAAATAATAATAACAAAGAGTTTTTTGTATTTTTTTATCCATATACATAAAAATGAATGTTTGTTTGTTTGTCCTCTATGCGTTCCTTTACCGTTAATCCGATTTCGATGAAACTTTGGTGAGTTGTTGTACGCACACCCGTGAAGGTTTCTAAAGTGAAGGTAAACAAAATTTTAATATGAAATCTAAAAAAGAATCAAATACTTACAAATAGCAACATCTCTGAAAAATCCCACGAGACGGGCCAGGTAAAGGTCCGCTGGCCAAGCCCGGGCCCGTGTAGACCTCTATTTGAAAGCCATCAAGTTTAGTCTCGGGCATTTGCTGCTGAAACACTGAAATGTTAAAACGCTTCTGCCGTATGACATTAATGGTTGGGAAAGCAGTGGTAAGTGAAGGAAGACAAGGCAGGTGTCAGATCTTCGCTGGTTGGACACGTCTGATATAAAATAATATGTAGGCTTGAATAAAATATTAAACAAATTATATAATATAAAATTAGAGAAATAAGCCGGTTCTCTTCAATTTAACAATAGCTAAATGTAACTTATTCATTTGGTTGAAAAGCAACGCAGCAAATTAATGTAGAAGTGGTTTTCATTTGTTAAAACAGTTACTTGTTACAATAAATTTAAATTTATTTTAGTTGAATTCATCTTGATTTTAAAAATAATTTTCCTACTTATTGATGCTGGCTGACTAAATATACATTTTTTACCTGGATGTGGCGCCAGAGACAAACATTAGATATCTATTTGCATTTGCAATACTCTGATTTAAGTCTACCTAATAAAAGGTAGGTAGTTGAGTAAATAAAAGATCTGCCCTTTGTCAATATAAGAGAAATATGAATTTATGAGTTATTAAAGGTACCTTTTGCGTTTGAGAATACTCAAAAGTGTACTTCAAGTTTCGGACAAGGGCACCGAAATTTATATGACCGGATGCCGAAATTAAAATATGAATTCTTTTACCTATTTTAGGTTAAATTGATGTTTTTATTGACTCTTATCGTAGAATGTCAACAGTTACATCTTTGTCTATCACCAGTGTTCAAAAACACAGGTTTTATTCTTGACAAATTTACCATTGTATTTTCACGTTAGGATCGCTTCGCTGGGGTAGTATGCATTATTCAGCTGATAGAAAATCAATTCAAACTCGTAACCGAATGGTCGACATTCTTCTTGCTCGATTGCGTGATCAAGGAACTTTCATAAATTGATTATTTTATTTACTTATTAAGACATAGATGTCTATGATGTTTTATCCCTTTCTTTCCATACTTTTCCGTTTCTGAGAATGAGACACAGATAGAGAAAGCGACTACCAACTAGTATTTTCCTAACCCCTTACATTTTATCTGAAGAGTAACATTAAGAGACTCACTTACAGCCAGTTCTCGTGAAGCAAATTATGTAGACATGCTCAATTAGGGGTTCATGCTTTTAAAAAAATAATGAATTGATAAACTACAATATTGGACGATTTGAATATATGGATAAAATGAAGTTAGAAAATGTTGAAAATAAAACATATTTATGAAAAAATCGTTTGTAATATTGCTATAGAAATATACTCGATTTTTTAAAATGTATCAAATTACAATACATAACAAATATAATACGAAAATAACGAGAAAGCTTTACTCTATTCAAGTTGCGAATTATGAAATTTTCCCGAGTTTTGCAATCAAAATACGCTAGAATTATATGGGAATACATAAACAAAAGTTTTATTTTTATTTTATTTGAAATACATTTTCTTTTCCATTCATATTTCAATTGTTAATATAGGATGTTTTCTTCGTAGAAATAATTTATCCATTTATAAAATAATTGGAAAAATATTATTCGCATTATTTTTTTTGAAAAAACCGTCAGTATGTATACATTTTTTATTCAATTTATTTATATATTGAAAACCGTGTCTGCAAAAGGGAACTATGTATTTTTTTTGCTAGATTACGGAGCATAATTTGAAATAAAAATACATTTATTTAATCGAAATAAATTCAAATCAAGTGGGAGTTCATTTATCCAGTCATGTTTCATAACTGACCAATCCATTCATAGATCGCTATACTCGAACAGGACAACAATGCATTCATCTTGACTGGTGAAAAGGAGTTACCGTCTACCTCGACCTATATAATATATAACTGTTAACTGAATATTTTGTGGCAGTAGTGTAATTGTCATGCGATTCTAAAATATTTAAATGAAATGTTAATGTTTGTAGCAGGGACCTTAAATATTTTAAAAAATAAAACACAATTCATTTGTACTACTTCCACATATTTATAATGATCACGACCGGTTTCGCTCATCACGAGCATTATCAACTGATGAATGCTCGTGATGAGCGAAACCGGTCCTGATCATTATAAATATGTGGAAGTAGTACAAATGAATTGTGTTTTATTTTTTAAAATATAATGTCTTTCCACCAAGAATTGACAGTTAACACCTTAAAAGTGACCTTAAATATGTTTCGTGGACACTGTATTTCCCGCGTGCTGAGGGTTACCGAGCACTGTCATAGAGAAATGCAATATATACCTAGTGGTTTTAGGAATTTTTGTGAAACGCAAAATGTCGAATTCATAAAAAAATACATACGCAAATAGAATATAATGGAAAGTTCCAAGACTTTGTACGGTATATGAATACAGGTGAATAATTGTGTGTGAACGTACGTAAATACATTCGAAGTATTCTGGATATTTGTTTATTACAACCATGCCCTCATTACAACCAAGTTAACTTGTATGTTACTAACTATAATACATCCGGTAAAGTACCCAACATAATATATTTGAGCATACAAGAATAACAATTATTTGTACACTAACTCATCGTTTTCGTGAGAGAGCAAAAAGGATATTGCTGTTGACTTTTACAATTCTTTAGATTCTTCGTTTACGGTATAAAAGTATAAACCAAACACTTGGGACATTCATTATAAGTAAATAATATAAAAAAAGATATCTTGTGTCAATATATGACAGACCGCTGACTAAAGATAATCAATGTTTACGATATTCATTCAATGATATTTTCTAGAAACATGATTCATAGTGTAGAATTACCTTAATATTATCAAATTGTTAGGTGAGTTTATTATCAAAAATAAATAAACACAATGTTTGAGTGATAAAAAATTTGCCTTATACAAGCCAGCGTCACCCAGACAAAGGCATCCAATCCCGGACACTTTTTGTGATCTAGGGATCTTTCTGTTCCTTTCTAGAGAAGGAGGGAGACCACAATACATATATGTAGATATTATAAAAAATATTTACATAACAAACCGAAGTATTTAATTTGAAATATGCATTTTTTTTAACATTTACACTGAATCCCGAAATCCTGGGATTGATATTTAGATAATCCCAGGATTATGGGATTGGTTTATTGAACGGGATTGGAAGCCCTAGCCCGGACATCTAAGTATTATTTTGTGGAAGAAAACTTGCATTAATACTTGAAACTTGGAAGGAAGTTAGTTTTACTAATAATTCAGCTATTCAGAAATCATGTATTGAGACTACTGAAGATTTTTACAAATGCCCCTAGCAATAATAAATTATCAATTTTGAATGGTATTATTCTTTATCATTGATAAATTTCGTGGTAAATTGGTTATACATCAAATTAAAATTGAAACTTTCTTATTACACTTGTTACTTTGTGTGACACAACAAGGGTGGTACACTTCCGTTCGACCTACACATTCCCATATGAAAGTATGGCAATATGATTCAGAATGACGATCACATCATTGACGACCACATGACGGAAATTTGACATATGAACAAGGCACATGACAGGTTGCTCAAGACGATACTACATACTACTATCTGTCGGCCCCGTCGGACATGCCGACTTTGTTGAACCTAGAGCAAATTACAAAGTAGATTTAGATAACAAAGACTCTGCTATTATCCACAACTTTTTTAAAATTCTTGCAGACTATAGTGAATGAAACCAATTCGTGGAGAATTTTCCTTGGCCATTTCTGGCAAAATTTTGGAATACGTAAGAAGGATGTAAAAGCCGTAGTGGATGGTGATGGGTACAAACGTTGATTGGATTGGGGTTTAATTATCATAATTGGATTATCAAACAGCATAAAAACTAATATAATGATAAAGTTATCAATTTTATACAGCACCAGCGTGTACCCGGCATGCGTTGCAATGCCACTCTAAGAAAGAAAGTGCTTGTGATTTAATTCTGTTAATTGAAGTGATTTGGACACAAAAATTTTTTTGTTTTCCGTCTGGTGCATACACGAATAAATCAGAAGGTTTTCCGAAATTTCGCTGCTTATACGTATTTGATTTTGTTTTCAGAAACCTTCACGGGTGTGCGCAAAACAGCTCACCAACGTTTGATCGAATTCGGATGAATGGTATAGGAACGCACAATGGACAAACAAACAAACAAACATTCATTTTTATTATATAGATAGTCGGCCATTACTTTATTACTCATCAATTGTGAATGAGCTTGAGGTAAAAGCATATTCGAAACAATGGATTCAACAATTAGCATGATGGTTAAAATGGTGTTTCAAAATATTTATTTAAAATTAAATGACTAAGTAATGAAAGCGTAATTATTGTGAAATGGCGATATTTAATTAACTAACCCTATGATGCCATTTGAATAAATGTAATTCAATTATCATAGATTTTAAGGTTTCCGTTGATAACCACAAAACGATTGGATTTGTAAACTATTTTAATGATTATTGCACCTTTCCGGGAGGCAAAATAAAATGCTCTTCCCTAAATATATACCCATAAAAATACAAAAAGCGAAAATGTCGTAAGTCCTTAAGTATTGAAAATGAGCTTTAAATGCCTATTTTTTCCAAATAATTTGAGCGAAAGAATTGCAATGAAATATTCTTTCATATCAAAGTTTATATTAATAATTTTATGAATATATTTTTTGGATTAGATTTTTCTTTTAATGTTTCACCGTTTTTATATTTAAATCTAAAAAGTGATGAAAACACATTGATAGGTGTAGGTATAAAATGTATGTCATCAGTGCAAAGATGGTTACTTTTAATATACAGAGAATGTTATTAAATATCGCTTTTTAGTTTATTGAAAGAAAAAGAGCGTATTTCCGTCCTAAAACTGGCGTATACGAAACTTCATTAAAAAATGATTAAAAATTTTAAGCCAGGTCCTTACCTTTATAAAAAATGTCGACGTACTAAAAAAAGTGTTTTTTGTAGTACAATGCTTTCCACCAAGATTTGACAGTTAACACGCAAAAACAATGAAGTAGGCTTTTGAATTTACTTTATGAAATCTCATTACAAAGTAACGCACTTATATGCACGATTATAAGACGTGTGTTTGCTCCTATTTTGGTGATTCATGATTCTGAATACGTCATACAATCGCTATGAAAGATACGGAATTTGATATATTATCGGAAGTAACAGATAATCAGAGTGGAACCAGAAAAAAAAACTCTTATGGTGTTCTACAGTAGAACGTAAATAACACACACAAATGTTATGTTACCTACATTAGATTATTTTTGTTGGCATTATTATTTATTAATTGGTATCTAAAATTAGAGCGCGCCTTACAATCGATGGCGTCTTATAATCGAGGAAATACCGTAAAAAGTTTTTACGCAGCCATTTAAGCCTTAAATCAATAACAATTAGGATTGCAAATGATAAAAATGGGCAGAATATCGGTAACTTCAACGATTCTTTCGTGGGTTAAAAAACATGTTGAAAGATATTATAGATTTAGATAAAAATATATTATAACGTCTCAGACTATTGAATCCTGCCACCTGTCAAACATCTTATCATAAGTTGATAAACATTGTCAACACTTATTTAAAATCAATTAAAATTTAACCTTTGTTCACATCAAATAATATGCCTAACGCCTTCGGCCGCTTACTAAACTGTTCAAATTAATAACTTGTCAGACAAACAAAACTAAAATAGAAAAGAAAACGGATAAGTCGGCGTACTAACCTATATTGTTGAAAAATGCAATTAGCATTGTAGACATATTGCTAAATATGTCTGCAAATCATAAATTATTTTAGAGACAATAACTATTATTAATACAATGGCGCTGAAGTAAACCTATTAGCCCTCTGGCTGCCAAAATCCTATATATCGGCTTTTGCTACTTTTGCGAGAATCACTGCAACCGTCGCATCTGACGTCATAACTGAAAAAGTATCCGATAAATTTACAACAGTCTGTAGGGCAATGGTGTACAACCTATTTGAAAGAATGGTTAGTTAATCCATTTTCTAATTTTTCACGGGCCGCAGAAGGTAAAAGTGTTGGTAAATAATGATGTATTATACTAGAATAGATATCCATTTTATTATTTTTAATTTAAAAGTTACATAATTTTAATATTATTAACTATTTATTTAGGGTCGCAACAAACGCCGTTTTGGGCCGTATGTGGCCCACGGGCCATGGTTTGTGCATCACCTCTGTAGGGTATCATTTCAGGAGTACAATAATATGCTTAAATTACAGAACACATTTTACTTATTGATTATTTCTAGAATCGCGGCATATCAAGAATTTTTTAAGCCATGTCTTCTCCCGATTTGAAGCATATGGCCTCATAATGGAAGTGTCTCAACGAGAAGTTTTTCTACGATCACTGCTTGTAACTTAGTTTTTAAACCTCTATTTTTCGAAACTAGTAGGGATAGAAGGATATGGCTAGGATAGCTGTATTGGTTAGCTAATCGCTTTCGCTACACGTTGAAAGGGAATTGTAGACATCGCAAACATCCAAGCCTTTGTATAGAAATCCATAAATTCATTTAAAATTCAATTTATGAAACTGTCCGTACTGGGATTCGTACTGAGGTTTTAAAAAAATGGAACAAGGGTCAACCTCACTGAAAAAGCTCACCAAATGGATTGGCATCAAATGTTACACATTACATACAGACAGTGGTGTGCTGCTAAAATCCTATCAACCGGCTCGTACCTTGGTAAACATCAACCCCCAATTTTTATACAATTTTTTTTCAAATTAAAAAAAAATTATCATGCATTACAATATTATTCATGTGCAATACAAACATTCATTCTAAATAGTGTTTTGATTTTCCTTCGAAACTTTATTTTATTAAATAAAACACAATTCATTTGTACTACTTCCACATATTTATAATGATCAGGACCGGTTTCGCTCATCACGAGCATTATCAACTGATAAAAATACAGGCTTATTTATATAAAATTGAGTGTAAAAATGAAGGTATATAAAACTGATGGTTCATGAAAATACTGATTAATAAACAAATTATACATAAATCAAATGAAAGAGATTGAAATGATTTATGTGTATTTTGTAAACAACACATATATTTACCCTTTCGTCGAATTGCGTCCCGTCGAAACCCACAATGCTATTATAATTGTGAAATAACTGGTAATTCTATAAAAAGAAGTTGGAAAGCGGCAATTCGTCACTCTGCTAATGTGTTGTTTACAAAATAAGGATTAAGGCAATTCTCGAAATGTTAACTCCAGGGTATCAGTGTGGCTCTCAGACGTATAATATTTTATCTCGTAAATAATATTTGTCGTATTTGTATCTTCTATATAAACGTTAGACACTGTTTACTGTCTGTCAGTTCGAGTCCATTCGTGAGCTCGAATGCCTGAAGATGCCGAAAGGCGAAACCCGGGTCGTTAGTGACAAAATACATGGAAGTGTACAAAATCTCAATAATCCAAAAAAGAATAAATTATTTGTGTTTTTAATAAAATTTAAAGTGTCAGGTAGATCAATTGCTACATTTATACCAATAATAATTCAATGCATTCAAGCTGAATCCACGATCATCTCTAAATGTTGGCAGACATAAATTTACACATTTAGACTTGTAATAATCGTAACCATCAAACCGTTAATCATCGGTATAATTTTGTGGATCCTTTGACACTAAACTTGCCAATATACAAAAGGAGGAAAGGATGTGTGAAAGGTGGTAATAAGATAAACTAGCGCACTGACAGCAATTTCAGCGCAATTCTTGCAGCCATATTTTTATTCCAACCACTTGTTTTACAAGACAAATAATAAAAGTGTGTTCGCATTAAAATTATTTGCTGCGTTAAATGCTGTTTTATTTATTCAAAACAGAAGATCGTTGGGCTAATTTGAGATAAAATTGTGATTGACGTTTGACAGCTAGAATATAAGATTTGAAAAGCGCGCTCTTATGTATGTGTTGAAATGTATCCGTACCATTTTTTACTGAAGCTTCTTTATTTCTTCATATGAACGTGAATCCGCTTAAACTGACCTGAACCAATATTGTGTTACAAATATTTTTGATTGTGTTGTCTTTTATCGGGATAAAATAATTCCTCGTTCTCATTTAGAAACAAATATGTTTTTCTTAAATATATCTTGTAACATACATCGTTTTTGTACGTCTTACTTGTTTTATAAATTATGAAAATATTTTTTTGATATTATCAATTATTGAAACTTTTTGAAACAATTGGAATTTTTATGATCTATTCATACCTACCTATAATATGTACTGTAAAAAATAATAATACATATCCAGGTAAATCAGGGTTGGTCGCGCATACGAATTTTTATGCCCGCTATGTTGGCAGTAAAATTCTTTTGATACAAAATTTATCCGCCGCAACGCTGCCGTCAATATTTAGTTCTCACCAATGCCGCACAGGCTGACAAGTTTCGTCTCGAAGTCGTGTCGTGATCGAGTACAAAGAGAACACTGTTTTATAAAAATTCATATGTATTGATTATTTTGGATATTCGTTTTTCCAAACGTCTGGATTTAGTGTTCGGCCGGTGCGTTTGAGTGTGTTCTCTTGAATTTTACGCCTATTTAGACGTTTATATGAGCCACGTCCAGATAAATTCCACAATTTATCTGTGTATAAAATCTCTTCATGTAGGCTGAGTACATACTTAGGTGTCATGGACGGTTACTTGGAGATTTTTCGACAAAAATGTCATTATAATATCAATATTTTGTGTTTACAGACTCAAAAGTAGTGATAATACAGTGGTAAATACGTTTGTAGACAGTATTATTGGAACCGATGCATCGATTTAGTTCCGGCGAGGCCTATTATTGAAATTACACCCTCATATTTCGCATACAACACTACTGATATTTTGTTGTTATCGACGTCCTCTTATCAACATTAGACCTGCATTTGGAACAATTTTCTTATTATTTACTATCGAAGCATACTGTCGTGCGCTTTAACAAAGTGAATCGAATAGTTTAAGCTTAAAATGTGTAACGATTCTTGAGAAGACTGCAAAAACAATAATGACCCCTTGGAAGACGTCAAAATTTTCAATGGTCCACCGCCATTAGCGTTTAGTTTTCCGTGAAAAGTTCTACGGAATCGTCCTCTAATCTTAAAAAATGGTGTGGCCTACGATGTTCGGAAGGGGCCGAGGGCCCTGGATCGTCTTGCTGATGTTCGCGACGATAGAGTCAGTGATGGGAAATTACGCCAAATCTTTTTACATCCACTGGAATACTACGAACAGTATTTTCCGGATAGACAACACTGATCACGTATTCGACATGAACAAAGGGAATTCTCCCTTCGAATACGACCAGGTCAACATAATCTGCCCGGTTTACTCTCCGGAGACAGTCGACGAAAACGCGGAGAAATACATAATATACAATGTCTCGAAGGAGGAATACGACACATGCAGAATAACGAACCCGAATCCGCGGATAATCGCAATATGTGACAAGCCGAACAAACTTATGTTCTTCACGATCACGTTCAGACCTTTCACGCCGCAGCCGGGAGGGCTGGAGTTCTTCCCGGGGAACGACTACTTCTTTATCAGCACCTCGAGCAAGGACGACCTTCACCGGCGCATAGGGGGCCGGTGCCTCAGCCACAACATGAAGCTCGTCTTCAGAGTTTGCTGCCGAGAAGAGGCGAGCACCAGCGCTCCGCCGCCACCGCCTCCGCCTCCCACGGCACCTCCGGCGCCACCGCCGCCTCCTCTGCCTCCCGTAGCGAGCACCTCCAGGCCGACGCTGTCCCCTAAGGTGCTGTCGCCCAAAAAGCCTCACAAACATGATAACTCGGAAAATGAAGTGGCCAAAAGCGAGGAACTGGCGTCCTCCGGAAACCAAGGAAGCGTACTTCTGCCGCTTCTGCTCCCGGTGCTCATAGCGTGGATTGTGCCTAATTTTCTATTGTCCGCCGCCCCCCGGTGAAGTGGGCCCGCTGGCTATCGGCTCGCTATCTAAACCGCCATCCGAGTGCTGCTTAGTTATAAATTTAAAACCTAAGTGATTTAACGTTAAGTTGTGATGATGATAACGCTGTTTATTTACGAGTAGGCACTGATGCCAGATCGTGATGAATTTAAGCTGTTTTCGCTGCAACCTCTGATGAAGAGTCTCAAGTGGGGAGATGGCAGCCGCCAGTCCGTTTGAAAATGTTCCTTTTCATAAGCGGTCTATTCCCAAATATGCTCTCTTCTCACCTAGTAATAATATTCATCTTCGCAGCGGTGTGCCATATTCTGGTTATTTTTCGAAAACAAACCTTCCGACATAAGTTTCAGACTGATTTGTTAGGAGCGATGATCGCTTGGCCGGATCCATTGCAGGAACATTAACCGTACACCCGTTTTAACAGCTGGCAATGTTATTGTGCAATATTTCCAGAAACATCAAAAAAAAATACCAACAAACAAAAAATTGTTTTGAGATTCCTCTACGTACTTATGGGTTATTTGCAATTTGGGAATTGACAATTTCGTGCTATAAGTACTTGTAAATAATTATTTTATCGGAACTGACAATTGTGAAATTAACCGTAGTGTTTTGTGCACACAATTTTCTCTCACTTCTGTTGGGAAGCCAACTGCCATGTGTATATTTTAACGGAAGACCAATACTTTATTTTGAATGTTCGCTGATAACAATTATTCCTATACATTATTAATATTATTGTAGTGTTTTCATTTTACAATTAAATTATAAATGTGATAGTTCTATAAAGTTAAGTGAAAAGAAAACAAAAACATTACAGACATGGTATTAAATATGTGTAGGCAATGTAACATTTTTCAGTATTTTTTAAAGAAATTATTTTAAGTAATAAAAGTTAAATAGTATTTTTTTTTATTATAATATTAATAATTACCGTCATCCACTATTGCTCTCTTAATTTTATCATAAAACTAATGATGGATTGTGTAAAAATGTTTTGCCGATATGATATTATTTTTTTATACTGTGTACTTATTTTAACTGTCAGCATATTACAATTGTCTAATATTGCCACATTAGTAATGCAAATAAGATAAATTTATTATTTACTGATATCTACTTATTGGAACATTTCACTCAACCGTGAACCGATATCCCTAGTCTTGCCAATGTAATATTCATAATGTAACATGAAACAGTGACGTTCAAAATTGTTATACGATAACAGTATGTACAACATTTCTGCGCAACGATGATTTGAAGATTGAAGTATTGGATTAATGACACCACTGGAGTTGCTTTCTATGAAGATGCCAGAGTATGCAATGTTGAGATGTCGAGAAACGCCGGTGGGATGTTTTTGGCATAACTACCGTGCAACAGAGGGCAGCACATATTATCTAGGTAAGATATCTATTCTACATATTTAAATGACTAATAAACTACGCTTTTCTGTTTATCAAATATTCTTTATTCAGCTTTTCCATATTGTACATATGAGTAAAAAAATATCTGAGAATTTCATTAAAACTTCAATATATTGGTAGAGAAAATGATGCAGAGTATTGTGTTAGTATCATTTAATATCAGAAGCTGTGGTACATTTGATATCACAGTACTAACATGCCAGTGTTCCAGGCTTGAGTGCCTATAATGCCAACCTACAACGATAAATTGATTTTTTCACCGCATCTTACTTCTATGAATTTATGTGTGAAGCATCTAGATATTTCTTTGTCTCCATCTCAGAGCCTCACTTGTGTATAAGCTAGTAGAATAATAGAGCAAACGTCAGCATTCCCTTAAAACTCGCTGAACATGAAAGATAAAGATTCACAGCACTCTCTTGGTGTCAAAATAAACTATTCAGAACAAATTAATGTTAACAAATATCGGAGCAGTTTTTTCTCCTAGCATTTTAAATTATGTGGTACATTTTATTGGCTTAAGGCTATTAATGATCACTGTAGATTAAATGATGTCTTACTCTTCCACGCTTTCATCACTCCGCTTCCATACATAAAACTCCCTCAAAAAGTTAATGTTCAAACAGAATTGTTGGTATATTCCACATGAAGATTTCTTAAGGTTGTGTAATTAGTATTATCACATGCTTATTGTATTTCTACCTGCAGTCTGAAATATTGTAGAATTTCCTGTTGGTTAAATTCTTATAAAACTTTTCTAGCGCAAATTCCTATAAATCTATTCTTTTTCAAATTTATAATTCAAATGAAAGAAAGACTTGTCGAAAAGTATTTGAAATTATAAACACTATTACTACTAAAAGGTTTTGCATTTTCAATAATATATAATGTTAAAATGTTATGTGATTGGATAACAATTTTTTTTTTCTTCCATGGTACCATTTAAAAAGGGAGGTTTAATGAGCTTCAACATAAATAATATTGTTTTTTGGTCAGTAGCTTGTTGACCGATGAAAATGTAAGATACCATCATGTACATCGTTTTGTTTTTGATTCTCTGTTTGGTAGTCATGTATATTTTCATACTGCAATTCTTATCTATATATGCTTATTTTAACAAAAATCACACAAGGCAAAACCATTGTCATTATTTATAGCTTTTTTTAATTTGTCAAAATATACTAAAAATAACAATAATGTTGTCTACCGACATCTATTGTCTCAATTTTGAAAATACGTTTTATTAAATTTGCAAACAATACCTTTATAATAAATAACGATGCTAAAAATATGTTTCTTTTTATAATTAATGGGTTTATTTTGATTATGTTCGTTATTTTCTTTAAAATCATAATAATATTTTTTTTCTTAATTGTCAAAGCATTGTTATTTATATAATTTTATAACACCATATAAGTTTAAATCTCAACAAAAAGAAGTATAATTAATCTAGTCATATTATATTCGCAATTAAATTTTAATTGAATGTATTAATTTGGATTTTGGTTCAGTGACGTAATTAACAGTTAGTTGTCTGCAAACATTCCAGTGAGACTATAATAATATATGTTAACCCATGAAATGTAATTAATCGTCGAGACATTCTTCTTCCACTTCCTACTTCAAGGATACTCATTGTGTGCTCCCACCAATCACCCGTTACGAATTTGCGCAACCCGCAGTACAGCCCTTAATTATTGCCAGAAGTGTCTCAGGAGCAAATACACGTGAGTTGTGAGCTAACAGTAGCAAGAAACAATTTTTGCACCCTTAATTAATATGCCGCCGTTTTGGGGAAATTTGTTTCGAATCATCGTGTGTTGTGCAATGCGTTTGATCGTGTTTATAATGGCCTACGAATTGGATCATTGATTCGATCATATCTTGTATTGTGTCGACAATTCAATGGATCTATTTAATATGCGCTTATTGAGAAATTTTAATGGACGGATACTAGAACGTTGACCAGCGGTCTTGCACCTGACGGCCCCGAGCCGTATTTGGATTTATATATTTATTAAGACACAGTCCATTAATCGAAGTTCTATTTTATTGAGGGTTGTGTTATTTTGTAATTTTCGTATTTTCTTGATTGATCCTTGATGTTTTATTTCAATAAAATGAATATAAATATAGACTTGTAGAAATCTGCTACATACAAATTCTCAGTTATAAAATTTCCTGGTCGTGTAGAAGGTCTCTTACCGCAAACTAGATACTGTTCCTAGGCAGTTCCGTTTTGAAATATTATTTTTTTTATTGTTCAGGCTTTGGTCTTCGGCAATAATTATTATTGAAGAATTATTACCGAAAATTTAAAATATTTTGTCTTATTTTTCCGGCTTGAATAATGAAGAGTTATCGGCCTACTAGATATTTACGACAATTTATCGATGGTTTCGATTCATGATGTTACCGCTAAATGAATCTATCGATAACATTTTGTATAGTTAAATTAGCGAAGGTCTAAATTACTATTTGTGTTTCATTGTTCAGAATGTCTGTGTCTTTTGCCGTCCGTCTTTTTAATTATGAGGCAGTATTGATATCAGTAACTCTTTTGTGAAAGTTTCATATAATGTATATTAACTATGGAGGGTCAACCGCCATATCGGACAATTTAATCTCACCCAGAAAAGGTTTCTCACCACACATTCTCTGTTCGAGTAAATCAGTTGTGAATATTGATGACAATTGACGATGTTTTCGGCACCATTTATTAATGGGCGATTGTCATGGTTTATGTCCCTTAACGTGCGTTGACTATTAATGTAGTCATAGAAACCCATCATGTCATTGTTTATTTAAAAGCATCGAGTTGTTTTTAATCTGCAAGGGTTGACAGTAGTATTATGTCGTCACCTCGCGTTTCGAAGAAAAACGAAAGTCATCAAGAAATGATTGAAAATAAAATTCATGTTATTGTTCCTTTATAAATAATTTCCGAGAATAAGACTTATCTGTTTCCATTACGTATTGATTATTACACCTCAACGTTGGTTGACCCACCATCTTCCGTCATGTGTATACAGCCGATGATATCACGGCCTTCTTCCATAACGAAATAGCGATCAAGAAACATAAATGAACTTAACCCTAACTCGATTTTGAGATGCATGGGGCTAATCGTTAAGTCATGCACTTTGTTGCTTAAAATAATTATAAGAATAATTCTATACACTAAACTGTTGTTTTTAAGTCAAAGTGACACGAACTCATCACGCAAAATTTTTCCATGAGCCACTCTAAACATTAGATGAACGAGTACCTGTTGTCATCAATTTTTTAGATTGCGTTTTATCATAATTATCTATGCAGTGAAGCCCTTTGTGCACTAGTAAGTCGTCGATAAACTAAGACTCTAAATTATTAGTGAATATCGATTCAAGAAATTTTTTATTTCAATCTAAGGAAGGACGATAATAACTGGTGATTTATGCTGGGTTATTTTTTAAATTTGCAAGTTGGTCTGAAAAACAATTGTGTTTTTCTAACGTATACTCTTGATTATGCATCTTGTAAGATAATTCATATTATTATATTTCCTCCAATTTACATATACGATATAAATTATTCAATTGTCAAATATTCACTGTTTTTTTTTTACAATTCTGCAAAGCAAAATATTTGTGTCCATTTATACTTATTTTGAAGTATATTTTAAATAATCTGGAGAGCATGACGTGACATCTGAAATTCAACGCCATGGAACGGAAGCTCGACCATCCGTTTGACAGCAATCTCTTACGCCCCAACTTCACTTGCGTTGGGAAAGTCCATGCAGTAATACTATAAGTATTTGAGTTATGAATATTTTTCTCCTTTTTTTTGTTTGTTTTGTGCACGTCATTAATAACGCCCTGACGACCGGATGCCCGCGAATAGTTTCACTGCATTTCGCTCATCTTTATGAGGAGTGTGGTATGACTCTGCCGGTGAGCACCTCTTCCTCAGTCATAAAATTTATAGTTACACAAACACATTGATGATGTGTTTTAACCCATTAGGTACTGACACACCCGTCATTTTTCACATTATTTTTCCTCTACCAAAAATAGTACCCAGTATAATAAAAAAAAAAATTCCACGTATAGTTACGGTGACCATATTTTTTAGAAAAAAATAATGTACTATCTATAATTTATCTACTCGATTTTATATCTTCAATGGATTCCTTATGTAAGGAATTAATACTGAGACAAGCTACATCAGTGACTTACGACAATGTTACGTCACTTCTTTAAGACAAAAACTCTTTCCTACTAAATCTTTTTATCTACGTAAACTCACGTCAAGTACATACAATACGTTCATACTACTCGTGCACATCAGTGACACCAACGCCGCGCCGCTAGCGAGTGTTTGTGAAATGACATATTATATTTATGTGGGCCGTGTGCTGAGCATATCGATGAAGTAAAGGACTGCTTATTTTTTTAACACTTTTCATAAAATAAAAGTATGTTAAATAATGAGGTTTGGCAGTCTTATTTCCTGGGTGCTATTTATCTGTCAAATGAAACTTGTATAGACGGCATTATGTTCGCCGTTATTAGCATCATCGTGTGATATTTTTCGAATTATGTATATTACACAATAACATCTGTAATGTGACCGCTGTGCCTTAACCGTAAACGATTTTTTACGTCATCGATGGCATGGTCTTAGATTTTACCACGCCTTTTCACTAACTAGAGAATTATAGAAAACTTTATGCGTTAACTGTGGATGCTTGATGCGGGAGCTTATTTTTAACCTATCACTCAAAAGATAGAAGTAATGCAATAATAATTTAAGACGTCGACTGAGGGTGCTTGATAGAATTTCAATATCAAATTTGGATTATTGAGATTCTGTACACTTCCATGTATTTTGTCACTAACGACCCGGGTTTCGCCTTTCGGCATATTCAGGCATTCGAGCGCACGAATGGTGTCAGTTCGAGTCCATTCAGTTCGGTCCATTCGGTCCATTCGGTTAGTGACAAAATACATGGAAGTGTACAAAATCTCAATAATCCAAATTTAATGCAATAATATTATTAGGAGATTTTTAACAGTAATAGTTATTCATATCCAGTATTTATATGTATACAATGTAAATTAATTTTACATCAGATGTGGTGCTAAAGCCGGCCACATACAGCATTCATTGCACTTTCTTATTTCGTGTGAATATTGCGACTCTACCGATACGGATTTTATGTAAAAAGTCGTGCAAGTACTTCTTAGTGCGTAAAATGAACTTTCTCTGTAACGACTGCGGAGCTTCAATCTCTTTCGCGTTTTCACCAATGGGTAGGGTTTCGGAAACCTCGAATACCGTCAAATACTAACCATGCGATGTATTCCGGAATAAGCTTCGCATGAGATCTGTCTAAGGGCGCGCGTTTCTGCCCTACATACAGAACACATCTGACACGATCGCAACAGTGCTCCGATAGTATTAGATCAATAAGGATTTCTTGCCACATGCTCGAAACATACCATGCTTTTCGTCATATAAAAAACATGATCCCTCGTTTTTCGATTGTGATATAGAAGCTGTGATACAATTTGATAGTCTTACACTTGTTGGATATTGGCGGTTTTTAAAAATAAACACTTATTTTTTTTTTAACGGCTGGTAAAAGACCGATCGATATTGAAAAAAAAAACACTCAACACATCAACCGTTGAATTGGTTTGAAACGTCACCAATAATAAAACGGTGTCTTCCTAAAATAATAACTTCATGCTGAAGAAAAAATTACTATTTCCGACGCCGAGTGTCGAGCTTTTCACACTTAACTGAATTTACGATCAAAACAACCTCCCTTGTTAAAGAGGAATAATATGATGGCGGGGTATGAGAAACTGTGGTTAGTCATTGGTTCTACTCACCGTGTTAGCGTATGGTTGAAAGGCAAGAAGAGTTGAAAAATTCACGTTAACCTGGACCAAAATTTTAAGCGTAAAACATGGTATATTTTCTCAATGCTGGTAATATCAAATTTAATTAAGTTACCTACCTTATTTTTTTTTACTGTACGTTTAAAATTAAAAACTCACATTGCTCCAAAATGTTTACCTGTATGAAGTCATAAATTTATTGGAGGCACAGTCAGCTGCAATAATTTACTGCAATATTATTATTATGAGAACAATTATTATGTTCTACTACTTATGTTTCGTATTATAAATACCCAATTGGGTTATTGATCTGAAGTTTTGCATGCCTGGCTGTATCATACGTATAGTTAAAACCAGTGGCGTGCTATAGTTTGATTTTTAACCAGAAAGATGGATCCACAAAAGACAATAAGGGTGCATGTAATATTAGCCGTGGCTATTTCCGACTGACATTCTCTTATGCGTCGATTTGATAGTTGCACGCCCAAAGAGGAATATAACTGGTCAAATATTTCTTTCGGCTTATATGAGCTCAACATGATGATTTTGTCATTCTTGATAATGTCATGCATAACGATCGTGATTATTATCGGAGCAATTGTGCAAATTATTTTCTCTTCTCCGAAAGCGTAGTGATAGTTTGTCAATAGTGATACCATTGGGAAGAGCTCCCTTACGAAGTTGCATGGATATCGATTGATTTTGTCGGAACTTGATCGGTGGGCTTCTTTGACAATCTGTATTTGTTATGCAAATATATGTATATACATGTTTGCGTTGCAAAAACATTAACCTAAAAAAATGTATTGAATCAACTCCAGTGTCTTGTTTGGCTACCGTAAATATATCCATAGTGTTGCAATACTAAGGCCGGAAATATGGTGCAATGGTTGTCGAAATCTTTGCAGACAATAAAACCAATTTTATATTTTAGAATAAAACCAACAATGGTATCTGTAATTGAAAACGAGATACGTATTGCATATACACAGTGACTCAGAAGGCATTTTACATGGCGATATTATTCTGTATGACATACTATCATTGACAAAAGATTATAGAATTATTTGATTGTGTATTAGGATATCTATAAAATCTGGTCATTTAAAATGGTCGAACAAGATTGTTTTGTTTGGTTACTGCCATTAAAAGTAAAGCGATGTTAAATTGTAGAAAAAAAAATAGTCTTTTAAATTAATCTTAATCGATCACTCTGTAGTTCATGACCCCTGAATTGGACTCTCATCCTGCAGTATTCTCAAACACAATTCATGATGACATATCATTAATCTTTATCAATATTAGCTGTGTTCATTAATTTTCAAACAATTGTCAATAATTGTGCAGTATTAGTGAAATTACAACCGATACATGTAATAAAAACTCGACGTAACGTAATACGTTGCCGTGAGACTTGTTAAATGTGTAATAGTTATATGACGTACAAATATCATGTAATGCCCACATTAGACAAAAAAACACTGTTAAGTTTATCTTCTCAGCATCACGATAGTTTCCCGAATGTAGTGCCAACATATTAAAATACAAATGGTCTGATAATGATTATGGTAATTTATTTTTTTCATTCAAATTTTTGTTGTGTATTTTCACAGGGCTGTCTTTATATTCTAAATGATGCACTTGTTGTCCGCAGTTCACGTTTATGGAATATCGTCAAGATTGTCTAATGAAACTTCAAATACTTTTAACTGCCCATTTGATGGAACCCGTTCATATATATTGTGGCAATAACCATCTTAGGGAATATTAATTTCTGTTTTACTGCGCGCCGCTGACCAATTCACAAAATAACACTGGTCAATTTCAACCACCCTACATCGCAGTGGGGTCAAACTATGCTTTTGTTCTTGGCGTTTTTGTTCGTGTAAATTGTGTACATTTTTGCTATGGTCAAAAAGTAGTTGCATATATACGAAAGCTCCACATATTTATAAGCTTTTGTTGTATTTCAAAAAGTCGGCAAACATTTTAGAAGTGCATATTTTTTACCGACCTACACAATGTCGCAAAGGGTAGTCAGCTTGCGCGGGCTCCTTCCACTTGACCACGACCACGAGTAGTGAACATATTCGATTTTTTGATAGCTGCAATTTATTATGCGTATGGGTCGACTGATTCTGCGGTCTCTGTACTTCTGAACATTTAGCGATTTAAATCTCCTGTTTTATATGGCAGAGTTTAGTGTCCCAAAAATATCTGAAAAAATCACATGTGACCGTTATTTTTTTATCAAATGGTGCCAAACATTTATTAACTTTATATGTAACGTATAGATCACACGTACTATTTCAATATGAACGAGGCTTCATTTATTGATATTTAATAAGATCCTAAATCGTTAGACTTGTTTACAGTTTGGTTTTGATAAAATATCGATTCTTCAGTAAATTATCAGATAAATAAAAAATCCTTTGGTTTTTTTGAATGGTTGATGTATATATATACATAGATGAGTATATTATATTATGAAAATATCTTGACCGTGTATACGTTTAATGAAATGAATGTTTTTGACTAACAATTTTGTTGAATACTGAAGTATCGTATCATTAAAATATGACACGATTTCTTTTTAAAAATGCCCACTTCTGAAGTTGATCTCATACGAACATTAGCTTCCAACTCCAAATAGATTTTGCGTCGTGCATTCATTCGATTCTGAATTGATGATAGTGAGTCTTTCCAAAATGTTCGAAAATTATTTTCATTCTGTAATTCAATTTTATGAGCGATTGTTATATTTAATGTTTGTATCGCAAGTTTGAGTTTGCTACACTGTGCAGCAGCTTGATTATATACCCATTTAGACGTTGTGTACTACAAACGTTTGCCGTAAGTATAACCTGCTGCGATACATTAGTTAATAGAAAAAATGCGATATTAGAAAGTATTAAAAAAAATATAATGCGACTGGCGTGTTCGTAAAACGAAAATGATAATGTCCGGGTGTGTAGCCGTTAAGTACCGGTACTTGAAGATTTAGCTCGACGATAGGGCGTAGTAAAATTACCCCGTATTAACTTCACTTGTAAGTTTCTGACCCTTCAACTTCGGACGAAGCGCGAACACGTTGGGCGTATGTGCGCCACAAATCAACTATCATCTGTTTCCATCTGCATATATATCCACCGTAACATTTTGATATTGCCACAAAACGTACGATTCGTTGTCTTTCTATTTATCTTAACGTTTTGTGATTCCAGATATGTTATTCCCTAATTGAAGGGCTGGTGGAATAATCGTTATATCAGATCCTGACTTATTTTAGTTGTGTCTTTATAACTATTCATTATCCCGTTCTAAGACTCCGTTTCTGTAATGTGTGATATTTACAATGAAACCCTGTTACAACGACTTTAAGACTGCAAAATTGATCATTCATTACAAACATCCGCTACGTCGTTCATATGCATAAACTTTGCAAATTAATTCGTTTCAGATTATGTAAGTGTCGCATTGATTTAATTGAAAGATAACTTGATTTCTTAACAATATTTCAGCGTCATGTATGTGTTAATTTTGTGGTAATAATAACATACACGTTTTGATTGTTCATTTGGAATACAAAATTAATCGCTCCTTTAGATTCGTGTCATCAAATTGGTGTGTTTCAAACTTCTATGACGTTTTCTTGGAAAACCCGATGGAAAATACAAGTATATTAAAACTTCGTAATTGAAATTATTTAACATTCGTTATTTGTGTAATACTGTTATATCGATGTGAATGCAATGTCTATGGGCAATTATTAAAATAAATATATCGTAATTCTTTGCTTAGATGAAATGTAAATATTCCAAGAAACCACTCCTTCAAACGCGATCCCCCATCAATCTAGGCATCATTGTGTGTTCATCAATTTACCAGCTGTCTACTGCACTTCTTTCTCTAACATTTGTGCAACAGTAATTAGTAAGTCTTAAAAGGGAGTCTCGGCTGATCCCCTCTTCTCTTTCGTTTCGATAATAGTCTGGAGTTTAAACTTAAAACTTTAGAGAAATTCAATTATCACCGTAATAATACGATTAATAGATATTCTTCCTTTTGAAGTTAATCCTCAGTGTCAAAGTAAAAACCATTGCATTCCTAATAATTATTTTAAAACCAGGTGCTGCAACCGCATGTGGCCTAAAAAGACCGTCCAATAATTGTGCGGATATTAGCCAACGACAGCACTGAGAAGGATTAAATTTTCACCGGTTTTTCATGTTTATTTAGGCAGCATCGCAATCGCAAACACTTTCCTACAATTCGATGTGTTGTTAATACAAAAACGTATCTATAAGTTGGAAAGTTTTCGGGAATAAAAAGAAAAACAAGTTTTTTTCGAGATTTCGAGACTAGCAAAACTAGAACAGATAATGGTGGTATAAAAAAATTGAAACGCAATTTGTTCTGTACTACTTCCACATTTTTATATAAATGAGGACCGGTTTCGCTCATCGCGAGCTCTATGAACTGATATATGCCTTTCTACTAAGAATTGATAATTAAGACATTAAAAATGAGATAATAGTGAATTAATTTTGTACACAATTCCGTTTATGTTCATTTTTCGATTTATACCATAAAATATGTTTTAGATTATTTCAGTGTCCATAGTTCGTACGTTCGTGTGTTGGAATATAACCATCGAAGTCTGTCAGTTATTGTAATGTTTACCTGCTTGAATATAAACAAAACGCATGATTAAGACAGCATAATGTCAATAGATATTTTAAAATGCATGAATTGAAGCGATGAATATTACGACAGCTCTGCAGCTCTAACAATACAATAATCGAAATCGAAACTTAGAATAAGCGAGACGACTATTATCGCGCAAGCACGACCTCATGAGCTTAATATATTACTAATCTCATCTTAATATATATATTATAGACCGCGATATTGGATTGCATATAAATCTCATTCCGTTTGAAAAATATTTTAATCTATAGCCGATCGAGAGTGCACTGCAAATTTCCCACATCGCGAAAAGTTATAACTTCGCCTATTTGGCTTGCCACGAGTCCGCGCCCACTGCTCTGGGCGGTCGCAAGTATCACTTACTTACCTAGAATGAATATTAATATTTTACAAAGGAAAACACAAAATAAAATTACAGTTTTCGCTCGTTTGTCACGTGTATATTGAAATATCGCATTACGCACACACATAACGATCATTATTTCACTTTACCCCTGTTCACATGTAAAACTCTCAAAATGGCAAGGCTTTCATGTACTTAATCGCTAGTTACGCCAAGTTCTTAATACTTAATAAATATATATTTAACGCTAGTTTTCATTGTTGAATTTAGTTTATTTTATCACGTAAATACCCTTTACACATTTTATAAATAAGAAACTTATATTTATGGGCCGTGTCAACTGAATTACATTTCTTAACTTCATAATTTGTTTTAACCGTTTAGGCTACCGAAGTAGAATATATAACCACCTTAAATTCACTGCAGTAGCATAAAGGCGGTTACATATCGCGTTTCAATTGACATGAGCTATCACGCGCTTCCACTGAACTTAGTTCTTTCATCAATACAACAGGATCTACAATAGTTCTAGGGGGAGTATACCTATTTTTTTAATAGGATAAAATAGCAAAGTATTTAGCTCTTTCTAAACAGTATAATATACTGTTAAGATGTTTGTTGCTTAGCTTTATATTATATAGCTCTGACGATGGCGTAAAGCCTAAATAGCTTTCAACTACCTGATAAAAATGTTTTAGGGCTAAATACTTTGTTATTTTATCCTATCATAATAGAGTTCTACCAAGTAAATGCCAATTCAATCAATAATATTTTTTTTTAATTCATAGAATTAAAAAAAAATATCTGGCATTACCGCCAACAGCTAAGTCGTCAGATATTTTTTAATCACATGAAGTAAACTCAAATGATAATTTTTGTTAAGTCACTCGAGATCAACTCGAGAAGAAGAGAAATCACAAACACCCTTGCCCAAGATCTTGAATTTACATTGAAAAAATACAAAGTTGATATTGCCTTGCCGGGACTTGAACCCAGACTCACCTGAGCGCTATGGTTAATCTCTTACCAGTAGACCAAGGGTGCCCAACCTTTTTTTGCCTTGGGAGCTACTTTTTTTACTTGTAATATGATTCCTATATGAAAATTTATTTAAGGTTTTTTCCTTTCTTCAAACTTAAAAATATTTATTTTAAATGCAAAATATTATAGATGTTTTACAGATAGATATTATTATAGATGTGTTTACAAAATAATTAAAATTTAGTATTTTCAATAACATAGTATTTATTATTATTTTTATTGTAAATATATTTCATTTATATAAAATAACATATTTTTTTCAAAATTCACGGAAGTTTATGGGATCGACCGGTTGGGCATCCTTGCAGTAGACCATAGCGTTATAACACGACAATGGTTATTGTTACGCGGATTGTTTTTGTATCAGTCACAGATTTTTAGGAAAAATATGAGAATTGTGAAGACCTGTCGTACTAAAAATACAATCATTATTAGTTAATCTTAAATTTTATATTCATTGCTTAATATGTGAAAATGTTTAATCTTGACTAAGTTCCCTGTACCGATAACGCATAATCAGTGTGGTATGACAGCCTGAAGTTTTCTAATTAATTATTATTGTGAAACATCTGAATTCTGCTATCAAATTATATTACATCTTCAAATCATCGACCGGAAATATAACGGCATCATTTCATTTGATATTGACCACTCTTCATTCTTTTTGCAAATTAACCCCGGGAAATAACCTTCAGTTTGTTGGACATAATACTTATGTAGACGCTAAAAGCTTTAGTTTGATGGAATTCCCTGCCTACCCTGGTTTCAGCACAATTAAAATAACGTCCGTCGAAGGATCAATTTAAATTATTTATAAACCGCCTTTGTAAAAATAAACTTAACGTTTCAAATGCGAGAACCGTGTTGCGGTCTCTCAAAAGCGGCCCGAAATAATTAAAAACAATGTATCGGTACTCTTACACTTTGACACCGAACAATTTCTGCAATGTGAAAAGCAAATTAGCTGCCTATATTTGGAGGCAACAACAGCGGACATATTGAAATTTTACGGCATTATTATTCTCGAGTGTTTCCATTGGCGATTCGAAAGTTACCTACGTCACTGCGCTAGTCTAACTAAATAAATGTATAGTACTCGTAAATTAAATTATACAAAAAACGATGCTGGGACAAAATTTTAAATGCGAGATATTTTATAAAGTATTGGTCCGGTTACCCAAAAAAACTTAAACCTCTTATTAATATTAAAACAAGGTTGCCCATTACAATAAATGTATTACTAAGTATTTCCATTTAAGTTTATGGAATCTATTATCTTTTATTGATAATTAAAGGGGGCACCGTTGCATTGTAAGGGACAAAATACGGTATACGTAACGCTCCAAGTTTTTCAATCTATATGTATGCACAATCTTTGTCAAAATTAAATAAAAAGGATATGTATATAATATATTTCACATTTTTATTTAAATAATAGGAACGGTTTCGCTCAGCCGACAAGCAACAAAAGTTCATTATTATTACTTGAATATAATAAATAAATTACTAATAATTGCAGCTTAATTAAGATATGGTTATTATTAAAATACATGTATAGAAGTTAAAACCCGACGATGTAAGTCAGATTTTGGTTTAAAAAAAACACTACAGTAAATATAACCGTATATATTATATTCATTTGTGGATTTAAACCCTTGACCGCATAATTGTAGAACAATTGCCCGATAGCCTTTACTACTCAGCCACAAGGCCGAAATATCCAATAATGTGACAAATGGTAATTAATTTAGCTAAAACAATTATTTGTAAATATACTATGTAGTAAGTAATGGAGTGTACTGTCAAGTATTATTGAAAACAATTATACTAACGTTAAATGAACTGATGCCGGATGACAGCAAAATACCATTTTCTTTGAGTCATTCTTTATGTGGAATAAATAAGGTAAACAAACGAATCCGGAAATAATGCAGCGTTAATCATCTCCACGAATAAATGCGGAGTCGCCGAGTTATTATATTCGCGATTCGACGGAGGGGCGCAGACGGTCGGACGCCGCTCGTCTGGACGTCCGACGGCCCGTAACGGCGACCGGCCTGGCCGAAAACGACGCTTAATTGAAGCGCCGGGACGCCACTAGCCCTTTGATGTTCCCGCCGGTTATAAACGGCTATAGGGTGTCGGAAAATGATTCGCCGATGTGTCATAATCAGCCGCTATCGATGCACCGCCTGAATATTGTTACTTCGCGCGTCGATCCTTTTTTTCTCGAATGGATAAACGCATAGATCATGTTCATTTCATGTCGTCTATATCGTAAAAGCGGATGTTTCGCCACTCCATATTTAAAAATTTCATAGATTTAAGCCACATTTGCTAACTTTGAAACATGAAAAATATATTTCCGACCTACTATGTACAAATTGATTTTAGTTTCACATACACATAATTAGTTTACTGATTATAGTGTTATATTTTTAATCACCTATCGATACATTTTAATATAAATTTGACTGTTTACAGTAAAACAATAAAAGATTTCAAAAATATCAGCCAGGGTAAGCACTTTTTAAAAACGCAGATAGTTTTCGTCTTTTTAGAGATATCTATTGGTACCAGCTTTCAATCACCATTTCAATTGCCATCTGTTAATTTATCATGTCGCATATTAACGGTAATGTTTTAATTCATCACCACTCATATCATTGATAAACAAGTGAGGAATGTTAAATTAAATAGGATACGGAATAACATGTAAATTATTCTAAATTGATATCGATACCATTGATAAACCCTTTTCAATATAAACGTTATAAATGATGAAACATGAATGATGCAGTTATTTTCAAATGAATCATCAATACTGAAATGACTAAACAAAGTCAAATCCTTATACGATCATATTTATATTGTATTATGTTGATGTCACTTACCGAAAAAAATATTAATTGAATGGTTCATTGATTGATTTGGCATTTATTTACTTGATAGAAGTCCATTGTGCTCAGGTAAACATACAGACTATTTTTTTTTTTCATGTCCGCTCCCAATGTGGAGCATATGGTCTCCTAATGGAGGTATCTTCACAGAATTTTTCTACGAGAACTGCTTGTTACTCAGTTGCTCAATCTCTCTTTTTTCGAAGAGAGTAGAGATAGAAGGATAGTATGAAAGGACTAGTGGTTAGCTAATCGCTTTCGCTACGCCCCGAGAGGATGGGTGGGAGGTAGGTCTCAGACTACGAACAGAAATCGATTGAAAGATCAATCTATGAAAACCGTCTGCACCGGGAATTGAACCCGAGACATCCGTAACCGTAGTCAGCGACGCTACTAACTGCGCCATGGACGCCGACAGACTATAATTAACATAATAGTTCTGATGATGGTATTAGCCCAAATAACTCTCAAATAATTCATATACTTCTTGTAGAACTAAATACTTTGATAGTTGATTGGTTCATATCGCAATTGAGATTAGTGCGGTAAAATACTTATATTTTTGAGATGAAGTTTTTGAATGTATCTACGGCCTTTTCTCTGTGCCCTTTTTTTGTTACTATGAAGAGATACCAGCATCACAGATAATAGTTTTTGACAGATTACCCAGTGGGTCAACAAGTGACATATTATTCTCGTTAATAACCAAACTAGTAAACGCCCTTAAGCCCAAGATACATTGCCAAACATCGTAACTAAAGATTGCTCCTTACCTTAGTTTCAGTACCTACATATGTTTTAATAAAGCCTTTTGCCATGTCGTCAGATTACTGCCAAAGGTTGGTAACTAACAAAACCTGTTATGGAGCAGACTACACAATCGTAATTTAAAAGTTTGACACCGTTGCAAAAATCCGAATTTTAAATAAGTCTTGAATATTTCGTGGACTTGAAGTCAGAGAAAAGTTTTACATTTTCGAGTAAAAGATGTCATCAACTCGTTGCTCACTCCAAAATACTTGAACATACTACATTTAAAATAAAACACTTTATTTTTATATCAATTAAATTCATAAATATATAATAAACCACTGAAAATATAATTTGAAGTAGACGTAACTACCACTACACCGATGCCTTTTCTAATTATATCTTCTTCAGAACTGCGAGAGGTTTGTTTATATTATAATGTATGTACGCGTATATCATTCAATTCAATGTTGTTGGGGATAATTAATATTTAAGTTTGATTATATTTAATAGCAAGTTTTATTTAGATGTATAGAAGGTATTCAAAATTATTGAACATGGTAAAATTAAATTTCACAGAATATCACGCACACTCGCAAACTTTGCGCTCACACTGTCATAGTCATACAAAAATAGACGCAATAGACGGCTCTCTCAATTTGCTTTGAAGTGTTCTGCGTTTTGTAGTTTTAGATGTTATTTTTTAGTATTTCCCAATTCTATTTCATTTTTTATTTCACTCAAAATAATAGTATATAGACCGTCTTTCACGTTAATAGTTCGCTCAGTGAGCATCTGTTATGCGGTTTGACATACTGTCTTTATTACTCTGTTTTTACATTTAAGATTTCATTGTAATATAGACCTCAACACTCTAATTATGCGTGTTATGTTTTCTCGCTTCGCTGAAACTGAAAATCTCTTTGAAATCTCTTTCATAACTTTTCAACAGCCGTTCTACTGAAAATATAAGCGAGGAAGATTACACATCTGTATAACCCATTGGAAGATTAGTATCTAATATATTATTGATTTTATTATGTAAATGTGGTGCCTATTTAGTATAAACTCATATCTTACTTATCTTAAGTTTTGTATTATTGTTGGATTATATTAATTAATATACAACAGTTTCTTTTCCTTTGTTTGGAAAAAATAATTCATCAATGTTTTGAATTCTTATTTTTCTTATTTTAGTGACACTTATTATTGATATTAAAATGGTTTGTATTGCCACATGTTATGGTCGTATTCTTTATACTATTTATTATAATGTCGGTAAATCTGACATACGTTCTATATACTATGAATAGTAGGGTTTTTAATGTATTTATAAAATTGTTTTATTTGTGTGTACAGATTGTCCTCGGCGTAAATTGATATAACTTCATATCATTGAGAACTACGGTCAGCTGTATAATTATATTTTGTAATAACGACCATAAATCAAAACGATAGCGAAAAAAATGTAGATATATTTCTTTTTACCTTTTTTTAACCATTTCTCTTACCCCATCCCTTACGATGTACGATAAATTGAAAAGCGTAATGTGTTTTCTGCGTCCTGGCAGCTTCGTCGATTTTAAATCACCGAAGTTTGCAGCGGAAAAAAATGTCACGATACAGCGAATTGTCGTTAATTTGGGGGAAATAATTAGAGGAATATGATTTTGAAATCTCGGGCGTGGGAGGGTAATTTGTATTTTGTGGCTGGCCAGGGAACGAGCTGAAGCATTCATTTAGTTTTTTCACGTCAGCAAAACAACTTATAAGAGTTTGAGTCATTACGGCGACTTCATTTTGTTTGTGTAACAAACAGTCAATGAAAAAAGATTACAGCAGACAATTTTCATTACTTAGGAGGATATAGCATGTACACTGTTATTTCTTCAATAGCTTGCGGGATGGATAATACCTTCACAATACATTTTCTTTTTATCAATAATTCACTTTCTTACATAACCAGTATGTCTCGTTTGAATTTCCAATGACGTGGCTCGTAGGAATAATCGACCTTACTTCGTTGAGGATACATTCTATACAATCCCAGCAATGCTTTACATGACTTTTTAACGATTTTCACGAAATAGATAATAATATAATGTATATTTGGTCGTTGTCGAGTTGACGTTACTTCTTTCCCCTACCGCCGGTTCGGTTGCTATCTCTTCCTTCCGTAACGCGGGTGCGGGTCGCCGGTTCGGATCTCCGGAATGCTTTTAGCGTGGCGGGAGTGCCCCGCTCGCCCCCCACCACCTCACGCCGATCATCGCACTCGCAGGGCTGAGAGATTTTCTATACGGTAAATTTGATTCCACCCGAAAAATTACGATTTGCGCTTTTCAAAGTCATTTTATGTTATTGATATGAGTCGCTGAGTGTCTAAACACTCTCACGGATGTTTTTATAGTTTTGAGTAATGTAGTCTGTTATGTAGTATGATAGTTTTAAGTATAATTTAAATTATTTTGTGTTTTCCGATGTATAAGAAAAAGTAAAATATTCTTTTACGCTCTCTTTTTCGGAGCGCGTCGACCGTGTAAACCAAGGATCGATATCGTGGAAAAAAAACGACTTTTTTAAGTTTGGAAAAACTTTGAATTTCGAACAGGGACGAAATAGGAAGAAATTTTAGACTTGGAACTGGAAAAATTGATATATCTATCGATAGAACACATATGTACATTAAAAACTTATTTCATTGAATAATCGCCTGGAGCGTATTTAGCGACTCAGCCACTCATAATATATCGCATAAAACTTTCGGCTTGGTATAGGAAATTAACTTGAATGCGAATTTAGTGTTCAATTATCCGGAATTCATTTTATTCTAATACATTCATTTTAATAATGGTATTGTGTTAATATTATTATGTAGAGGAAACATTCTTTTTAGTTTTCTCCAAATGAAGACAGCACGCTCTTATGAGTGCTGAACATGTAAATTATTACCAAAAACGTTCCTTTAATGTGTAATAAGTGCTCTCCTTTAACGACGTAAAAAAGTTTTGACTATTTTTACCCCTCCCATTTTTGTTACATTTCGTCACAAAATATTTTACACCGCCGACCCACCGTATTAGTTAACATAATATTTTTAAACATCGGGAATAAATGCTTGATATCTTGTGCCATCACGTTTTCTACAACCCCCTCCCCCACCGTAGGCCGTATCGTCATATTATATCGACAGCCACTAATGCAATTGTGTTTCTTTAACACGTTATACTCTCGTTCTCTCAAAAATGCTCGATAGACAATACATACTCTCAGTAATTGTAGTTAATATAAGCAAATATGCCTCCTGAATGAACAGTTTCACACAACTGTGAGCTTAACATTTGTTTCGGATGCTCTGTTTTTAAACGTTTGTGTTCTGCGCGGCATCCTTGTTCCGCTGTTCGCACTTGCCCATACATAGTAGGCGGGTGCGGGTACGTCTTCCTCGCGATCGGCGGACATAGCGTACCCAACCTAACCTGCCTATCTCGATTTCTTTCGGTCCTTCTTTCCTCGATTTCTGTTGTTAGTCCCGTACCTTATCTCGCATTGTCGGTCGTGCGACCATATTTTTATGGAACCTTCCCCGGAACCGTCGCCCTATATTCAGTGAAATGCTACATTTAACCATTCTAGGCCAAATGCTTTCTCACTTACAAAAACACCGACACAACTTAATAACCTTCTATATATTACGGTTACCTTTGAACTATTTTTATTTACGTATAAAATGTAAGAACTTAAAGTTCCTGAGATGTCTTTATATTAGCATGACAGCTTTTGAAAGACGATATTGAGGTACTGACGTGCATCAATTCTAGAGACAGTTATTACGTACTGAAATACTCCATTTGGAGTCGAACTCTTCAAATCAGGGGGGGAACCTGGGTAGCGTTATCCGGTAAATTTTGTTACCATAGTATTACCAACATTACTTGGTCGCCACCTAATTTGGAACTAGAATTGTCAGTCGAGAATTAATTTCTCAAATTGCCAAATAAATTGCAAAATAAATATCTTGTATACTCTTAATAACCGTCGCTAAAATATCAGTTTTGGAATTTATTGAAATTTCATTTCTGGTTGAGTAAGGCAACATTCCTAACGCGACGGTAACACCCTCACTAGCGGCCAAGCTAAATTGGTACATCTATACATAGTTTAATTAACGTTCTTATGCTCATGGACGTTCGTTCTACTCGGTTGCGGGGTCAAGGCCTTCAAAATTTACATATATTGATTTTTCTATCCTTGCCCTATCCTCTCATACGTAGGGGTTTGAGCAATTCTCCCATAATCATGTTTCGTTAAACAGCTTCTCTTGGTATCTTCCATTAAGAGTCTTCATCCTCCACATTGAGAATACGTTTGAAACAGTTTTTCTTTTTTAAATAACAACCAAAAAGACAACCAGGATTTCGTGCATCGAGAAATCACTATTTTTTTACAGCTACAACTCGATTTTTTTTGGAATATAGCTTATTGACGAATTTATTAATACATTAATTAAATGCTGCTTTTAAACCAACTGATCGATATTCCGCACTCAACGCACAAAATAGTCCGCCTGAATGGACGGACGGGTGGGGTGGTCACCCTTCCGGACGACGGCTGCGTCGTGAGATGCTTTGTTTATTTGTCATCGCACCTCTGGTACGACACCATTAGCGGTTCCGTTCAATTTCGTAGCTTTTAATAGGTACCACATACATAATAATATCTTCCCCTAGCAGTTTTTTTTTCTTCTGGGGGTTCCGGGCGGGGGAAAAAACAATGCCTCTATTCGATTGGGAATAACTCTATTACGTTGGAAGAAAAAAGGGAAAGGAATTCCTTATATAATTTATATGGGCTGCATTTTTGAGCCGTAAGTTTTTGTAATAGAACGCTTTGGAATGCTTATTACGGATTTGTTGAATATTTTTTCTTCTATTATTTTAAACACGACTTGGCCTCTTGAAGGTTTTTTTTTAAATCGACTCGTTGCGTTATGGAAGGCTGCTGGGAATATACGACTTCACACTTCTACATGTTATCTAGTTTAGGGAATATAATTTATTACTAGTGGGACGCCCGTCATTGATGACGGTATTGAAATTGAAATACTGAATGTCTAAAGTAGCAAATTTTATTTTTTTATTAAAATCAGAATGTATACATGTGATAATAATAAAACGCATGCAAACCGGTCTGGACTATTATATTTCCTTTTGAAATACATGAATACGCTTTTGGACATTTTCAACGTAACAATGTCGGTGTTAATAATTAACCAAATAATGTCAAATTGCACGCAGCGTATGCTCTTTAGTTAGATTTTTCAATAGTGATCGACTTGGACTTGTATTATGACGCTAAAATATTAGATTGTACTGCACCAATTGCTCAATAATGCCATTATTTAACTATAATAATATTTTTTCTCTTAATATTTAAACACACTCGTTTTTTAGACATCTCCACTCTCAATATAGATCATTTAAACTCGCAGTGGCGTATTTAACATAAACCGCTTGTAAGTCAGCTGATTCAAAGAGGGTGACAATATACGAATAGTTGTCAGCTTATTGCTTATGTCACGTTTCTATTATTGGGATACAGAGAAATCCATATAATATATTTTTTCAATTGTTATGTAAACTATGTTCAATGAATAATATTTTGATTCTCTGATTATTCGGTATTTCTTTCAAGAATCCTATTGATTGTCGTTTTATGTAAATCCTAAAAAATCTTTTCCAAAAACAAAAAAACGTAAAGAAAAAATATTGTCACTTATATAGAATTATCTGTCCAAAATTAATCCTGTGGAATAAATCACTGCGGTTTTATTATTATCAATAAACCATAAATACCTCGACATCCAACAGCCTCTGGCCCGTAGCGTAGATTTGACCTTTTTGCGCATAAAATTATCGGCTATTTTAATGGGATATCCACTTAGTGTTCGCCGGCTTGTGTCCTCAGAAGTGTGAGCTTAGCATAATTTTCCTCGGCCTATGTAGATTTTCCCCCGCGCGACGCGTCTGCCATCTTTTCCAACACAATGACATTGATGAAATAATTTAGTGGGTTACGCGGAGTTTTTATGAAAAGCGTCTCGCAGCTTTTCCAAAAATGTTTTCAAAGATTCCGGCAATTTATTAACGCTTTTAACTTTGGCGTTTTTCAAAGTGATTAATTTTGTACACAAGCAATACTGACATCGTAATAGTGTTTAAAAAAATCCGATGACCACAGGTCGTTTCAAAAAATTGAGCCAACAACGTTGTCAATATTGTTTTACAACACGTCTGCACCAAATTTAGAGCATATTTTCTCTCATTTCTCTATTTTGAGGAGTGCATAAGAAAGTAATGTTTAAAACGACAAGCATTCCATTGTTCATAAATATAAATTATTAATTGATTTAATAAAATAATAATATCTCACAAGCAGAAATAGCTTTGCCAGTTTTATATTAAGAATAACAAAAAAAATAGCCAGTATAAATTTTAATTAAAATGTTACAATAGTAAAAATATACTAGATTTAGGAAATGACTTCCTCTATCAATCTTGGTGTAGCTCAGAAGCACGGAAGTTCAAAAACGTCAATGGCGAGTTCAGCGATCCGAGCGAAATTTTTATTAAATATTTATTGCATTGTATCCTGGATCATACATTCGTCTGTATATTTGAATTATTCCGAGTTTTTGAATTGTACGACCTCACACTTTCAACATGCTCACAGTGTACCTAAACCGCTCTTTATACGTAGAATTGAAATATTGATATATATTGTATCTAAAAATGCAATCTTAAAAATAAAATGCTTCGCCTAGCAGAGCTCCGGTCACTATACCGTTATTTCACGTCTCCTTTTAAAATTCGTGCATTATTCTGTTGTAATATCGAAGAATCTAAGACACATCTTTTACTTTTTTTATTTGTTAACATAAGAAGACAACTAGGCGACTTGATAAGTCAAAAATAAACACCCTTGATGGTAAACCATTGATGGTAAGCAAACAGCTTGCCACTTGCTATCAGGAACGCGGTCAAGCTTATTTATCATGTCACAATGGAGGGAAATGAACTTCTGTTTGATGGCTGCACGTAAATCAGATAAGTCCCCTTTACCATCTCAATGATTTTCGATCGTCACTTTCCACCTTTCATCTTTTTAGCAACGCAAAAATGTTGTCTGTCCCTTGATTATTGCTATTTTATACAACACTAAATACGATGCCGTGTTATCTATTGTACAGTTTGCATTCCACACTAGACAGCGCGTGTTTGCAATTTAACTACGTTGCGAATTAGTTACGTAAACCTTAACTCAACAAATCGCAAGTCGCACTTAGAAGTTTCTCACCCTGTTTCGCCTATAATAAAAGCCATCAAATCTTTAATATTATAATTTCGGAAGAATAAATTGTCATCAAATATTAAGATGGGAGATTTCCATCTTTATGACAAGTGATAATTCTTAATTTTTCAACTAAACCCATCTCTCCTTTACTACTTTCCATACAATTAGCCAAACCTTAACAGTGACTTCAAGTATTGTGAGGAATCGATTGCGACTACCCGAATCTCTATCACACCATGCTGTGGGCGTATACTGTTTCAGAACATCGTTCAGCGCTTTTAAATGATTGACATGAGTGGCTCAGAAGCAATTACTCAAGTCTTGAAAAAAAATGTTCTTGGGACACGTCAAGAGAATTAGTCCTATTTTTCCTTACCTAATCCATCGATTTATTTCATGTAATAAAAATAAATATCAATACATATAACGGAAAGAAAAAAACTGCTTCGGTGTTTATTCTTTACTACTTGGCATCTGTGAAAACTTAGGTCTTTGCCCGTCTGTAAAAGCTTGATATAAAAACATACATATAGATAATTCAAACCGCCCCCTTTTAAACACGCTTTAGTGAAATCGATACCTATACGCCAGTCGTTTAACGAAAGCATATGAAGCTAAAGGCATATCGATTTCATGCCCAATCGTCTATCATCAAAAAAGCTAAAACTAAATCTACAATTCATTTCCTAATAATGTGTAGGTGCTGTGTTAACGCCACGCAAAGAACGAACACCCGTAAGGTGATGATCGTCGTGGGCAGAAATCTTCTTTTTTTCGTGTATCACTTATCGTACGCTAATTGGGGATATATAAGAAATATTCAATATAGTCGACTTACCAATGGATCAGGCTTTTTATTTGCAATGTCGGTTTTAATTGATCTGGAGGTGAAATGAGCTCTGACTTAGTCACCTTCGCTATTTTCCAAACTACATCATACGTTTAAAGCCAGCGCAAACAAATTATATATCTCAACTGCCAGGCATACGGAAAATAGTTGTTCCAATCACGGAATGCCAATATGTATCTACTTTTTGTAGGTCAGGTTAGGTCAGGACAGTATAGGTATATCGTACATACATAATGTATAGATTCGTGAAACTTCAAACACATCAGCTAGATATACATACAAATGTAATTTCGAATAAACTAAGTATTTAGGGTTATGATTACTATTCGAAGTTGTTTTAAATCTCGATTGAAAGTTTAGTGTTGATTATTTGATCCATTAAAATGCGATGTTATTTCGTTATATATTTTAGCGACCACATATTAATTTATGTATGTAACAGTTTAATTTATCAAAATATCGTAAAAATGCAATGATGAGAGAATGCCTAACAGCTACGGTTCTCATAACATATCATCGTACGCTAATTACACAAATTTTCCTAATGAATACTTCCAAACATTGCAACTGTAATATCTGCAGCAAGATGTGACGTAATTCTTTAAAAATCTTTGTTATGCGTGGATTCTTTTATGCGTTTTAAAAAGTTTTATCCGAGCTGATAAAAGTCGAAAATTATTTCACGGACTCATGGGAGCGCATTTTTTTTAGAACCTCTGGTCGCACGGGCCGTTTTCATGGCACAAAGTGGTATTTGGCAAAGCACCTCTTTACTTAATCGCCCTCCCCATCCTTCATTCGGCTGTATATTTACAAATTATTTTCTATCCAAAAATCTTTGAACCCCGTAAAGACAACGTTGGTAGTGTACGTTGAGTTTTTTTTTGAATAAAATATGTTATTTGATTTCAAACCCTATTGTGTTTTTCTTTCTAGTGTTACATAAAATTGTAAATTTTGTGTATTTCACAAAGTCTGGTATTATTTACATTTTTCAGATTCTTTTGATCGTTGCATGTTATCAGTTTTTCTAAATGGCTTCGCAGTGTTAAGCTTCAATAGAATTAGTAATACTCTCTCTGCTTTTGAACAGCATAAAAGAAATTCTATGATATTTGGCTTAACGTATCAGATGGGTTTGGTTAGAAATGTTTATATAAAATAAAATATGCAGTTACTTATTTTGTATAAGTATTACTCAGTCGAAAAGATACTAGTGAAAAACGAGTTTAACATATTCCCTGCATTAGAAAGCTAGTGTCAACTTATTTATCTATTTTAGTTAAAAGAAAAAAACCATCATTTTGCGTTAAGTGTTGCATATACGATTGGAGATATAAGGGGTATCATTCTCTTGTGATTGGATGTTGAAATATCAAACGAGATTTTCCTGTTTCGGCGAATACAACTACGTTACGTACTATCCAGATAATTTCAGCAATTAGAACCCTGGGAGCCACATTTGACGCAATTACGAAAGTTTTACGGTTACGAGTCATGTCATCTAAATCATGTGTTGAAACTATTATCTTACATCTAATACTATTGATGATTGAAGTGGTGCGATTTAATTAAAAAGAAACCGTTCATAATGTAAAAAAATAAAAAAAAAACTTTCAGAATTGGGAACGTGCTTGCGAATGCCATAGGAGAGTCTGTCCCTGTGGACATTGACATAAAGAATCTCGAATCCATTGTGAGATGGCCTTATACTCCACATAGAGATCGGACATAATTGAAAGAATAAGACGTGAATATGCTACACCTGCTGTACACACCATATCACTCAAGCTCAAATTGTTAAGTTACCTAATTATCTGACGCAGGTGCAGGTTTTCGACCATTTTTTGAAGTAACGCGTAAGTTGTGAAGACTTCCGAGGAAAAGCGTTTACTCATCCACACGGTCATTCATCAGGATAATGAAACTGAACATAACGTGAAGTACAAACCCATCGAATTAATTCAAAGCATGTCACTCGACGTATTAAATTTAAATTGCGGTTTACCCGGATTGCCATTGCGTTGACAGGCGATGACTGACTATAGACAGATAGATATAAATGGCATGGAATAACGAGCTTACAGCATGACCCAGTATTTAACCATTTCGGCAAGTCAGTGGTGACGATAGTAGGAAATTATTAAATCGAATTTTGTCAAGTCACTGAACGGGCAGAGATAGAGATAGTTGAAAAATGTAATGGCGCGCCGGTGGTCGTGGCGGAACTCTGGCTGCAGTTTAATAACCCACCCGTTCAGCGTGCAATCGAGTTATCGGTTACTCGTTACTGTCGAAGTTTTGAACAACCCGACAAAAAATGTTTTGGCAGTAGGAAAACAGTTAGGAACACGTATCGCATTATCTGACTGACGTACCCACATATTTTAAGAAATACTTGTTTTTCAAACCACACCTGTTAATAATTATATATGCTTGGCTTATCCATTTCACATATTCTACGTGAACCGCATGTTTTTATTAAGATTATTAAACTAAATACAATTACTCAAGTATTGTAAAAGTGACACGCCAAACGTATTAACTCCCCTACGGGTGGCAGTATTGTAATAAGAAACGTCATAGAGTCGTATGTAACTCATGTAAATTGGCTTTTTATCACTTGGCAGCTTTACTCTTATCCAGTGACATGAACTCTAGCACGAGTACGTCAACTGTTATTATTTGCTGGTCACATCCTGCTATACCTCGTTGTCCAAAATTGGTTGCAATTTGCCAACCGATCACAAGAATCCAGAACATTTATTATACAATCTCATTGATATTAATTGAACGTATATAAATCTACTTACAGCTAGAGATTCGCTTGCAATCCTGCTAAGGAGATATTATTACACACTCTTACTAATTATTGCCCAGACTAAGGTTTTCAAATTGTCATATAACAAATATATAATAGCTCAAATCGCTCCGTAGACGTTTTAGGTATGAAATATTCTTATGACCTAAGCGTTCGCGGTATATATACAAAGTAAAATGTTAAGAAATGCACACACAGTTCCGACGTACTAGCTACTTAAGAAATTCAGTATTTCAATTTAAATACCGTCACCTATGAAGTGTACGGTTATACTAGTAACAAATATTTAATAGTATAGATTAAAATATGTATCCAATAGGTTTGTTGACGTAATTTATTATTGGTGTCATTGTTCGCTTGATTCTAAATATTTGCATTCTCTATAATACTAATACCCAAATTATTTTATTCTCTTGGTGATATTACCTAACGTATGTTTCTCGGTGAGTGTATATGTAGGACTTTTATCGACGATTGTTTCACTAATTTTGTACTTACGGCAGTCGCACACAATAAAAACCGACTCGTACTTAAAAAAGAAGTCTAATAGTTAGCTTAAATAAAAATAATTATTGGCCACTATACTAAGACCGGCTAAAAACGGATGATCTGTATTAGCTGTACTTAATTATTTAACGATATTGTTGTAACCCAATCGTCGGCGGTGGCTTACGGCCGCAAATCGGATTACGACCAGTCCGGGGTCGACTCCCGGCCGAGGAATGAGGGCGCTACTCGTTCTAAGCCGCGCGAGTCAATTTCGGTGACAAAATGCTTATTTTTCCTTTGCCTAACCCGACGTATAATATTTTCTTGTCACATGATTACCGTCAGATTTCCCATCTAGATAGAGACCGAAATACAACCTTATTATTGAACTGAGAGTGAACTCAACGCCTTGGTATTTCATTATTAGTTGTCTTGCATAGACTCGGCATTAAACAATTGAAAATTGTTCTAATCATTTTTTAATCATGATGAAAATTGAATTAATTGTATTCTGATTGGTATTAAAATTACATTGTAAGCTTCATTTATCATTAATGTCGAGTTGTTTGAATCTGAATTATGGAAAATAACCCAGGACAAATATTATAGTCTATCGTCACAGGCAAATAATATTAATGAAAATACTTGAATTCGTCAGTATAAAACTTCAGTTTTACTTGTAACTTTGTACGTAGTTGAATTTCGTGTTTTTTACTGTAAATTTTTAATTAATTGTTACAAGAATGTTTTTGTCTAAGTTATCTGAAAATATTCCAAATGTGTCATCATTGGGTTTTTAGATATCTAATGTGTTATTGCCAAAATTATTTTAATCATAATTTTCCATACCATCGTCTTAAATGCCAACGTTTAATAAATTACATTCAAGTCAACTGCGAAACCCTCCTATCGACAATATAAGTTTGCTAATCTAGCGGACTAACTTCCAGCCACTTCATAATTCCATACATATAATAATGCTTAATCTTGAATAATATATACATTATATAGAAAGTTTGGACTTATATCGTAACTCAGAAAATACAATTTGCGAATTAATCTTCTGTACGAAGGTCTCCCATGTAATATTCTGTCATTGGCCGTTCCTATGATTTTGCTAAGTTCGTTTTTTAAGGCCAACTCGTTGGATCGCATCGAAAAACAGTTTAAAATTTTAATGATAATATTAATAATATCACTCGTAATGGCAGCCATCGGCTTATATTATTATTTTTCAACAGTTCTACGATTAATTACTTAGATTTCTTCTCACAGTCCGGCCTTTTGTAGTCGTACCTGTGTTTTCGTTATCGCGACCGATGATCGAACAACGGCGACCGGCCGCTCGTGATTTTTTTTATATCGCAAGCACACTGCCAGCGGATCTCATGCCTCTTCGGCTTTTGTGAAAGAGGAAGGCGCTAACCGGTACATAGATCTTTTAAATTCACTTATTAATTATTTATACCATACCCCGACACCTTTTTATGCCAAAGGAATCTTTAATTTTTATTATTTATTTGCTTACCTGCTTCGAGTTAATATCATTAGATTTTGACCGCGCTGCCCAATATTTTGAACCTTTCGCCTTTTTCGTATAAGTGAATCATACTTTATATGTCCGGGTGGGTTTAAATCTTATTAGGGTAACATAATTAATTCATCTGTTTGCGGTTTGTATGGAAACGACGCCACACACAAATTGAAGAATATTAACGAAAATGAAATAATACATACCTACACTAATTTTATTCTACATATTTGATTATAATAAACCACGTCTTCCTTCGTTAAACCACATGTGGGTAACGACTCAAAAATGTATTTGCAATCTTATCTCCTGTGTGAAATGGTCAACTATTGTCAATCTTTGACTTAATCACTTGAATATGAGTATATGTCAAATCCTTCGTAGGGATTAGAGTTGGCAAAAAAAAAACAGTTTTGTAAATTGTCTTTTCTACCCTCCCCTCGTTGGGAAATCTATGGATACGCTCATCGTACAGTGTAGGGCAAATTACCGTGATCTCATTGCTAAAATTATTAGATTTTCATATAGCCTCCTTATCCTTATACATTTTCAACAGTCGGTTTTCTATGAAAAAAGAGTTACATCTCGTATTATATCCACGATTTTAAGAAAATAAATCAAAACATTATCTATATATAATTCAATATTTTTTTACCAGTGTGATGATCTTTTTCGCTTCTTTTGTGAGTTTTAATCACTTGTATCATGTCAACTGTCAATTCTTTGTTGTTTGAATATAATATTTATTAAAATAAAATACAAATTCTTGTTCCAGAATTTTATAATATGATCAGGATCAGAGGAAAATACTCACTCACATTACGAATCCTGTCCTTATGATATAAAATTGTGAACGCAATTAGTTGTCCTGCATTTACATTATCAAAAAGTCGGGACAATTAGTCATTCTGCCAAAGATTGACAGTTAACGCCAGCACAAATGCTTCATATGCATGATTGATTTTTATAAGTCATAAGTATATTTACAGAAAATATAATTTAGTAATCTCAACAATACATTATTATAATACGTCGGTTTGCTGCGTATAAATATTAATATAGCACACATATATGGAAATATATATATTGACAGATATGAACAAAGTATTAAACTCCCGTTTTTGTTTATGTTTGATTAAACTCTTTTCACACCAGGCTAGTGTGTAAAAATCGAACTAATGTGTAGATCTATAAAAAATAATTGTTCGGTTATTTACTTTGGTGTAGTAAAAAATACCACAGGTTCCCACCTAGGCGTACACTTATTGACTTACTTCATAGTATGGTATCTACACCGCCGGCACTTAACCGTCGCAAATATTTCGATATTTTTTGGCCAATAAATCTCAATTGAAGTATTCTCGCGGCCCAATAATGCAATGCAAAATTCTTATTTAGACATACACATTTTTTTACCATTTCACATGCGCAATATTGAAATGCTCTTCTGCATTATTTCATTATTCATGTATGCAGTAATACAATTATTCTTTTGGGAAAACACCGTGTAGCCAATGGTGGTAGTAAAATAATATTAATAATAGATGATATGTTGAGGACTCGTACATTTAAATATTGTTTTTCTTATTTTCTGAAGTCTAAAAAGCCGTTTTACTACACGTGGAATTTTACGTTATAATTTCGCCACATTGGTTTGTCTTTTATCATCCACAATATATTTTATACAAAGTCATTAACGTTACGGGTTTTTAGGCATCCTAAGCAGATAAACTCGAAGTTGTCAAAAATGCAGTGCGAGTACTTTAACATGGGCGGGTCGATCTCACCTTTTCGCCTCGAGAGTACATAGTGCATTCTTACATTGTCGATTTAGCACTTAATAAAAATGTCTTGAAATCTTTCCTATTATTGAACGATTTGTTTCTGCGTATTATTTTTACTATTGAAACGTTTTACCGAGAACCATCGACGTCTGCCTTTTTAGTATTTAATCATTTATTCTTCTTATGTTCATTGTAAATCACAAGGCATTCAAAAAATGGATTACGCTTAAAAAAAATAGTCGTATATTATTTACATGCAAGATTTAAACTTCTTTGTATGTTCAATTTGGTTTTTATAGAAATTCAGTCAATTGTATAATAATTGAATTTATGAATTATTTTCAAATTCATTATATTTTATCTTATTTCTTACATAATTGTTTAATGTGGCTTAATTTTCGATTTCAGAATAGTAGTTATTGATCTGTGTTAGATTCTTAACATTTTAATTGTAGACTATGTATTTAATTTCGTGTATGTATAATTTTTTCGCATAGTTCTTGAACCAATTGTTTGATATATATATATATATATACACCTTGTAATAATTAACCCTCAATTTTGTATAAATAGCCTTGTTAAGATTTATATTTTATCAGTTGATAATGCTTCCGATTAGCGAAACAGGTCCTGATGATTATGAAAATGTGAAAGTAGTACAAGATAAATTGTGTGCTATTTAAAAAATAGAATATCTTTCCACCAAGCACGGCCAGTTAACACCTTAAAGGTGAATAATTGATAGTTTGGTTAAAATCTGACACAACCGAGCTTTTTTCCCACAATTTGGCATTAGCGTAGTAAAGTAATCAACAGTATCCAACGAAATAAGCTGCTATGCTGTTAGTATAACCCTACCCGTCATAGATGACTGTATTGAAATTGAAATATTCAATGTCTAAAGTAACTAGTACGGTGAAACTGTGTGCATTGCTTACGCCGTGAACGCTTATGTCATGCGATAATTTCATACTAATAAAACGTCTACAGAGCGGTCTGGGCTATTATTTTTGAGATAGATGTGTATTCTTGTGAGAATACATTTTTAATGTTATACCTAAATATATTACATATGTATTAAAATTTGCTGAGGCACTTGTGAATGTTTGTTTTACTTCTCAACACGTTATATAAGAATAACTTTCATATATATGTACTTTTCGTGGTCTTGATCTGACGCAGACCTGCACGGAACTTATCTGCTTACCCTTCGCTATTGGTTTATAAATATAATATGAAGTATATTCGCTGATATCGCGGCCTAGTTACATAACGCAATTACGACCGGTAAATACAAATAAATATACCCATATCTCTCTTGATCCGATACATAACTGAACGGGACTGATCATTTCATCACTAGCTATTCTTAAAAATATCGTCATTTTGTTTCCCAGTCGAATTAAGTATCATGTGTATAAAAATAGATATACCATTAGTGTACATTTTTTTTGTTTTACGTAAACATCTACCAATAATGTCCAAATCAATTTACGGGTAATCTCAACTCAGACGTGTTTTCGTAATTGTATATGTTGTTCATTGTGTCCTGAACGCCCTATGGGCCGTCTCGTCATCACAATATCGGCGTACGTATCTCATGGTTCGGGCCATTAGCGCTGCGGCTCCATTCATTCTGTGACCCGATGTCACTTTGCCACAATGGAGCTAATTCTTTTTTATCGATACGATGCCCCCCTCCGTATTCCACACCCCCGTGGAGGCTCACCCCCGCGCCCCTTGCGGCCACCCCATCCATCTTTCAAATCATACGGGATTTTTTGTTGTCGTATATTAACCTGTTATTATTATCGTGTATTTCATAATAAATTTCGCTCAATATTAAAATCTTACTTAGATAATCTTACATGTTTAATATTATTGATAAATTTTGGTTGCAAAAAGAAATTAACTACAAACGGTTCGTCGATTATGTAGCTGATGCTCTTGGACTTTCGTCCTACTCGGTTACGAATCCCAGAGTGGAAACTTTTCTGCATTGACTTTTCGATCGATTTATGAATATTTCTATAATCGTTTTTATTCCTTCTCACCCACTTGTCTCTTCCTGTAAACGAGGTGTATAAAAAGCTATTAACTAATTACTTACCATTTCATAACGTTGAGTGAACAATTTGAATAGTTTTCGATTATCCGGAAAGAATTCCTTGAAGTAACATTACATATCATTCATATTATTTGACGATACGAAGCTGCTTGATAATCCAATATTTAGCAGTGCAGACATTAATTACACTAGAAGATACTGTAAGTGAAATTTTCGTATTCGTAATGATTTTTATTCCCACTGTTTTAAAGCTGGAATGCTTAACAATCGACCCTCTTGACTATATCTTCATTCTTATTACTAGCCCGCTGACAAAAGGGTTACCATGATTGACTAACCACGACTAAGCGAGACTTACACCATAATACAGTCGCCGTTTACACTCAATTATAGTCCATATTTGTGAACTTTTTTTTATCAAAGTTGGACAAACGCCATATCCCACGAAAGCCATGTTTTTATTGTTTGTGACAGTGCAAGTGATGCTCTTTTCAAAAAACTCATCAAAAGTATCAGAATCCGATGGGTTTCATATAGTTTTTTTTTGAGTTTAAAGTTGGTGTATAGTTTCAAAAACAGACACTTAACATCTATCTTTGCGAAATCGGTGGACATATACGCATTGACCAATCACAGAGCTAGAATTTGCTGTAAAGTGGCATGGCTGCCGTGCTTGATGCAAAGTGCAATATGTATGAAATGAAAATGACCTCTGCTGTACATTTTCGTAAATGGCTTACGTCCCACTTTGATACCAATGTACTCATTTATCCCCGACAGGATTTTCTCTAACATTAGATAAGCCGACGATATTTTGTTCTTATTATTTAAGAAATTTAAAATTAGTTCACAGAATATAATCTCATCTTTCATTTTTGTACCAACCTTATCCCTTCGATTTTCGGTAGACTGACAGAAAAACCCAGGAAATGTCAGTTAGTTTAAATATCTTTTTTTTTAATTTTCGTGCTCAGATTGAAATTTTCGTATTTTGATAGTTGACAGAACACTTAATGTTATGTAATGTCCGAAAATAAATAAACAAATTAAATGTCAATAGGTCAACTCTAGGGTACTATAAGGGTTTTATTATTAATTGCTTTGTCTATTAATTGTTTCCAGCCCACTTTTAAGATGGATCACCTTTTACATTAATTAGATACACAGGATATGTACAAAAGGCAGTATGCTCTTGCAAGACTCATTCTCAGTAATAAAAAAAAACTAATTTAGAACGCGCGAAAACATACTTTCTAAATAAAATTATGTACTTACACGCTATACGTCACAATCTCCCTATTAATGTAATTTTAAGTCTATTTCAGTTTTAATAATGTATGTCAAAGTTACGTTTCACTTGAATACGATATAATTACGTCACGTGTTTTTAATTCTCATATCAGACGGTGGTTTTATCCTGTCAGAAAAGATTATCAGCAGACACGTCGAAATTGTAATTATTTTTTAATTATTGTTAGCGGGTTAATTATTTTAATCAGTTTCGACCATGTCCGGAATCATCAGTCATCATTTATTTTCTTTATACTACGTTCTTAACCGCTTTGCAATTCGTAGCCATTGTTTTTTTATACTTTTATCTGTCGACACCGTGTACCATAAGTATAGCGGTTTTTATTTCGTAGATATGTTCGTACACTTCGACTTGCGGCTAAAATATTTGTATCTTTTCCAATTTTGTAATGTTTCGCAGCATTTACTCCTCCCATAAAATGTTTCGCCGAATAAGATTGATGGCGCTTCTAAAAAAAACCAGTGCCCCTCCCCTGCCCAGTTAGACAAAAATCGACGATTAGTTCATCAAAATACAATTATGTTAAAGGATTTTTTTTATTTAGTTGAATATTTCGAATATTTTTTCCTGTGTGTTTATTTTGATTTTGTTATGAGACGACTCAACATACCGTAATACTTGTATAGTTTCGTATTAGTAGATCGGATTCTTTTAGAAACGTTTCCATACCATCATCTGCAAGCATGCGTATATGGTGTCAAAATTTCCCATCTTTTCAAGAGTTTAATGTAATATAAATCCATAAATTAATTTATAACATATATTCAAGTGTGAAACAATGTTCAATTAATTTAAAAAGGCTTACAATTAAATGCACTTTTGTTTAGATCATATTCACTTTCATAAAAATAGTTTTCACTTATATCCAATATATTACACTTTGAAATGGATAGTTGCACGAAGCTCTAATGAAATGTCACTAATTCTTCTACCCTATATTATGCCGTCTATATTGTCTTTGCTCCACGCATTAGAATACATTACAGTTCAGTAACTAAGTGGAAACTATAAAAATCAATGTGCAAACTATAGAAATAAACGTTCAAGTGTACCGAGTGAATACTATCTACCAAAAAGTGCAATTATTTATAACCCATTTAAAAACAACTTATTTACAGGAGTTGTATTAAAGAAAAATGCCGAATATTATCAAGTTTGGTTAACGCTAGAATACATTTAATGAATTCTGAAAGAGATTTAATTGATCAGCTAATTTGTAATCACACGAAATTTAACTGATTACACTTTAAGCGTTAATTCATTTGGGTGATCTACCGAAACCTAAAAACACTAAGTCAAATCGGCGCTTTAACTTTTTTGTTATGCTTATCAACTGAAACCACAGTGTTCGTATTATATATGAATGCATAATAGTTGGAATTGCATTACGTATTGTATTACCTGTAGTTGGAAACTGGTTGCATTTCAAAACATTTTAATTTACAGGCAATAAGCAACGCGTAAAATTATTATTTTAATATGGAAGTATGAACAGACAAGGTGTTGTATTATTCATCATTGCGTAGCGCTGAAATGAATTAATTACTGCGCATTCTCATTGGAACACCGTGTATTAAGTAATCTTTTGTGAAATAATCACTACAATAGAATAATATAATTTGAATGGCAAGAAAAGAAAAAAAAAAAAAAAGAAAAAAGAAACATGGCGAGTCGAAGACAAAAGTATCTGTAATGAGGTGTGTAATGTAATATTGTAACCTGCCTGTCTATCGAGGTCCGATTTTATTTATCGGCAACCGCCGAGAGCGCCGCTCGAGAACCGGCGGTCTTCGAAGCCATATTATTTCTCACCAGAATGTCAATTCGGTCTATTAATTTTTTTAAACATTTTTTCTTAGATTTGCAGACAAATGTTAAATTAGAGAAAATAAATTATATCGTTACCGTATGATTTAAATAAAATTAACTTGTGAGCTGTGCCCACGCACAATCATTACGTTTCGTTTTTTGTATGAAAATTCGTGATATTATACGCCCGTCGATGTTGTTTTTTTTTTACTTAAAATTTTATTTTAATGCGACTGAATAAATTGTTCGGCAATTTATTTATTTATTAACTTCGTCCAGCATTCTGCCTTATTTATTGTTTTCTAAACCGTCCGCAGCAATCTCGTGGCTGCGTGCTTGGGGCATTTGCATATTATATGTATTGATTTTTCAATCAATATTCTAACTTGAAGCATTGACATGTGTGATAGTGCCAATTCAAATATGTATTATAACTCGATTTTGCAAAACGATATTAGCCATAGAAACTCAACATTCAACTCCCTAGTTACTCCGATTGACAACCTAATTGGCCAGTTCTCTTACCTCTTCCATGTATTCATGCCTTCAAAGAGTAGTTAGACCGATTTCCTTACATCCAGTCCTTCTCATTATTCGTTTTGAAATATTTTAGTGACCGTATAATAATGTATGATAAAGTGGGGGTGATTTTTAATTTTTTTTTGACTTAATAGCATAATGTTATATGCATACATTTAGCAATATAAGAGTATTATCGTCTGTGTTAGGTTGAGATTCAGTCGTAATCCCTGACCGTGTAGAGCTTGCTAAATGTCCGTTCCGATAATTAAGCATTTAAACAAAAAACAACTGTGATAGCTGTTAAACACCAGTCGCTCAAATAACCTTTATAGATGAGATAATGATAGTAATGGACTAGTAGTTACCTAATATCTCTTTGAGCTTAATAAAGCTTTGGACTTACATCCATAAATCGACTGAATGTGTCGTTTTGGGTATTGAAACTCTTGATGGTAAAAACTAATAAGACGAAACCATAGCATATACCTCCAGGCTCCACGATTGGTATTAGATGACAAAACTGTTTACTACCCCGTTCGAACATCGATCCTCCGGCTGTCAGAGTGTAAAAAATGCGCACATATTGTTATTGGTAGACAATATACCTAACTTATAGTATTGTCAGAGATTGCTGGGCCACGTCGCTGGTATCGTCTGCAGTACTTGGTGCAGTCATGTAACCCGGCAGTATGAAACTTCCCCTACTGAATCACACTAATCTTGTATCGTTATTTCTTACATAATATTGCATTTAAATGTTCCGTGGGTCGTTCCAGAAAAGCATCTTCTGTCATTTGTTTTGTATGTCAACTCAGAATGGTTTATTCAATTCACATATTAAGTTAAAATACTGTGCGTGTATGTGTATTTCAACAACATCCAATTTAAGTAAAAAATTCACTCAGAGGCGTAGAAATACATATAGTTAATCTTTTTTTTCACAACAGAATTTTATATAATTTAAGACATCGACTGAGGGTGCTTGATGGAATTTCAATATCAAATTTGAATTATTGAGATTTTGTACACTTCCATGTATTTTGTCACTAACGACCCGGGTTTCGCCTTTCGGCATCTTCGGCATTCACCTGAAGATGCCGAAAGCCCGGGTCGTTATGACAAAATACATGGAAGTGTACAAAATCTCAATAATCCAAATTAGAATTTTATATGTTTGTCAATTAATTAGTGGCAATCTTTGACTTACACTTTTTAAATTGTTGTCTATTTTGTCAAAGTTATCTCTATTATCATTTAATGAATAATTGAATTTGAAATAATAGTTACTCGATGTAAACAAATATTGATAACAAATTTCATTGATATACTTTTTTAGAATTGAATAAGATACATAAAACTAATAATAACATTACATTATGGCAACACAGGAACTTTAAATAACTTCACATTTTGTGGAACTGCATTAAAATCAAATACTTTTATTGCATTTCATCGATACTGACCGTTTTTTTGTTATTTTCTAGTTTTTTCGCTGTAAGAATGTTTTGAAAATTATAGTTTTCATTTACCTACTCCCACATGGCAGTCCAACAATAATCTAGTCAGTTTGTCTAGGTTTTTCCACACTCGGCACGGTTGGTCCCCTAAGCGCGTGCCCAACGTGCTTTTACAGTAATCCGCTAGTGTAACCAACTGCATGATTCGGTATTTTACTATACTGAGTTTACAGTTTTCATCCGGGCTATTTGCACATCAATATCGAGTTTCCAATTATTACGTGAAGTCCACCACCTTCCCTTCTACCTTGGAAATTATTTGATAGGATAGCGAACCCGTCCGTATAAACCGTTCAGTCTTAATGGTCGTATCGTAGTTGGCATATATTATCGCAACTATTTCTCCAATAAACATTGGTCTTCTGAATAATAAAACAATCCGCTGCAACCGATTCATTTTATAACTTTATTCAAACGTGAAATTCTTTCTATACCGCACTTCGATATTTACATGTGCAATCAGTCGAAGTACATTTCGCATAATATGCTCGAAGTATTTCATTGCACTGACTTGTATCCTCACCAAAGACTTCCTTATCTTTCATTCATACCCGTGTCTACTTACGCCTTATATTCCTTGTACTAAAGGACTAAACACCACAAATATTCATATCTGAAACATTCTTTTGTGATTGATATGTTTTGGATTACTATTCAAGATAATATATGTGTTATAAATATATTTGTAGAAAATCAATGCTGTACGCGGTACTTATAAATAGGTGCTTGGTGTAGATATCTTCTAAATCAGAGAATGGCTAGAACGTTGGATCATAGTTTACCGGTCGGTACATGTTATCAAAAAGTGCACAGTTAACCCATCACCTATCAGACATTTCTGTTTGGGATGACAAGCACTACTTATGATAATACAAGTATAGATTCATCGAAAGGTAATTGTGATGTCACTTAAAATAAATCAACACTTATCTTGTATTGCTTTGTGATATAAGGTGCTGGTAATACGTTGAATTAGCTAAATCTACAACGTAACGGTAACATTCTTATATTATTTTTGGCTAGGATTCGCGTTCAAACTCGCACTTCTTAGTGCCGATTAAAAAAACTGTATAGCCGTTAAATTGTCATTGCAGTGTGAGGACGGATCCCCCCCCGAAACTCAAATTGTGGCCGTAGCTGTCCTAAATGAACAATTTGACGCGGATACGTGTAAATAATTATTCTATGCCGCCCTGTAAAATAGTTAAATTTCAACTCGTCCATACAAATACGATATTATTTTTGAGAGAGTTCTCAATAATACCGACTAGGCAGATATCGGTACGATACATACATACAATGCACGGCAATTTGTTAGATGAAAAAGGCCTCCTCTGCTCTCTCTGTATTGAGGAGTATAATACGGCAACACCTAATGCGGTGTATGCAGCCCAGGCATTCTTCAACATTTCGCCGTCAGTTGTGCTATTTCAAAACATTAATTATTGATCCCCGTTAGCCGCTTACTTAACCCGATGAACGCGCTGGACATGTTAACATGTCCGGGACTTTTATCTCGTATTTCCGGCCAAACTAAAAGGCTACACTTTTGGATATATGCTTTAAAAAATAGTTCAAACATTTAGGTAAAGAAATTAGACAAAACAGATCATGAAAATATCAAGTAGAACACAAGGAAATGTACTTTTGAAAAGAGCTCTCGTTTTTCAGTCTTTCGAATTTCGGCTTTGAACTGCCGATACGCAGTATTAATCCTCAGCCCAATGTATTACACATACTTACGCGGCTACGCGCTTGCTTGTGTGCGTGTTGGCGGTGTATATGAAGACTGCCCGCACTTATTTTGCTTAATATTTTTCGATTTATTTTAGCGAGAATGCGACGAGCTTAGTTTACTTCTTGGTGTATTTGGGATAAGTAATATATATTTCAAATAATTCTCCATTTTTTACTGTTGAAATTGATCTATTTTTAGCCATAGTGAGCGTTTTAACAGATCAATCGACTGAAAAGAAATTGGTGCGAAAACGGCTCTCGCTGTAAGGTTTAATCTTTCTATAACTTCAACTGAAGGACACGAGTTGCGCTGACGCTTCCGAGACAGTGACATCTATTAATTGAAATATACGCAAAACTATTCATAAAATGCATTTTATATTTTCATCGAATATCGAAATACTTTTCAATCATGCTGAAATACTTTTCAATCATATTGAAATAAATTCCAATAGATTTTGGAAAACATTCTATCCTTTTTGGGAAAAGGAAAAATAACTCAATGTTTAAAGAAATGAGCTCGCCTTCTGTTGGATAGTTTCAAAACAGTATGAATCAGTTATGGAATATCTCGCGATGATCATATGCAGATATGTGGATCATAATTATAAAATCTTTATGATTCTAAAATTATGTTTCATTTTGCCTTAAAGATTAATTTTGTATTCATAAGTGTACAGAACACAAATTCTAATTTAGAAAGATTATCATTTGCATAAAAAATATTTTAAGGGACAGCATTAAACTATACAACATCTTTTCACATACTTTAACGAATTGATTTTAATCGTGTTGGCAACTAATAACAATTGATTTTCATCAATTGAAAACCACAACGGATAGTTTTGATGTCAAGTGACAAAAAATTGCACGCAGCAAAGAGCCATGACTTGGATAATCGAGCGTTGTGTCCCTGGCACTGTTTAATAATTATGGTCGAAATATGAACAGTATTTTGGTTAATTCGTTATTCAATCAAAATTTAATTTCATTCTTTACGTTGGATATTATACAATTGTGGATTGTGGTGATTTTCTGCGCAGATTTGATACATTTTTTTCAGTCTCAAATAATATATACGGATTTACAGTTTTATCTGTTTTTCCACGAGCCAACGTTTGACGTCTTCCGGCTATTTCTTCTCAGCACACCGATCGCAGTCATCAATCTTCAATACGAGGATATAAGATATAATAATATCGGCGTGAAAAATGTACAACCGAACTTATAAATTCTTCGCTTTGTCTCTTGCATACCTACTCACTACTTCGCCGTATCGTGTTTTTTTTTTCTCTCTTCCTTTTTCATTTCATCTTATTAATACTATTATATTGTTGTATTATTATATTTTGTTTCACCCGTGAAAGAGACGAAGGTTCACGTACTCAGTCCGGCATTCTGGCGTGGCGTTTGAGCTTTTCAATCAGCTGTGAATAGATCGAAATAATATACACGCGCAATGGTACAAGATAACTCTGTTGACCCCCCCCCCATCGCTTGGCGTGTGAGTGCAAAAGCACTGCACAACGCAATAATATGTCAATATAATATTTAAAACAATTGCTTGACGATGTAATTTTTACGAACCAGGTTAATCCCTAGGTACTACTATCGTGAGCATGTTAAAATTAACACCGTACCCATCTTTCGGTTTCTCCATAATCGGGCCTGTAACCGAGTTAGTCAGCGTCGTCACCAACAGTGTTTTATGGATTGGTGCTCGAAGGCATGGATTTCTATGATGTCTAAAAATTCCCTCCCAACAATCCGATCCTTAAACAAGAGGGCTTGGTGAGAGCGATTATGTAACTAATAGTCTGTCCTTGCATCATTCCGAAAAACGAGAATATGTGTCTGAATAACAAACAGTTTTTGAACAACTTATGTTGAGATAAGCTCCATTGAATCCATATGTTCCACATTGCGAGCGACATGACTAAAAATGAATAAGAACCGTTTTTTCGTCTTCAAGAATAGTTTTTATTGGTTCCATCGTATGTATATAATTCAAACCTTGTTTAATATTTAATTTGGCATGTAGTCCAGAAACCATAGATGCTCACGTCCAATATTTCTCGTCATACTTTGATATACATTATTAATCATCGACATGTTAAGAGTCATTGTTGATCTTTTCCCGTGGCAGTGTGACCCGCCCATCGCCATTCTAACGTCTTCATTCCGACAATGAACACGTTGCGTACCCACTTTGAATTTCCGACCCGGCAGACACTCGGCCATCCGCGGGGCCATACTTAGCCTTCGCGGCCGACACCCGCGAATGAACTATGACACTGGTTTTTTTTGACATGACGCCCGTCTTATGTCATATAAAATTTACGCATGCTATTTTAACACTGCGCCTCCGAGCTCATCTTTCCGTCAAAAATGCTATACCGAATCTCTAATTTTGACTCGATGAAAATCATCATGACTTCATTGTTCATATATTCCAGGTTTGCAAATAGTGGTTGTCAATGGTTATTGGTTAAGAAAAGTATCTTTATTGTATTCCGCAGAGTGTCAATCCTGCAGCCGAGTAGTCAAAGCTAGTACAGATAATTTCATAAATTGATTTTTCAATCGATTTATGAATTTTGTGTTCAAAGACATGGATGTCTATGGTGCTCACATTCCCCTCCCGCCAATCCGATCCTAAAAACGACGTAGCGAGTACATATTCTTTAGAAGCCGTATCAATCTTTACCCACTCTAAAAAAGATACGCCAAGCGACTGAATGTCGACCAGTTCTCGCAAAAAAACTTCTGTTGAGATGCTACATAGGGAGCAGACACGATTAACAAACGTTTGTTTTAAAGGGCCAAATTGTAAATGTTTTAAGCTCAGCGGTCTAGGAAATGAATACCTTCTTAAATAACAAGAGATAAAAGATTTTCACCAATTTAAATAACAAAATGTAACATAATTGCTGAAATCCAATGAAAATAAAATGGATTTAATTACACCCAATGATGCGAGTCCGGTAAAAAAAACTGCTTTTTTACCCGGGTTTAAAAACCAGGGAATAAACTCGCATGGAAGAACTGGGACAAACAATTATAGTATTAATGATAATTGTACATCTTTTTTAGCATTTGACAACACTTATTTTATTAAGTGTTGCATTTTTTACGCATGCCAACATTGTATCCATAAATTTGAGGTTACAATGAGTTATTAGTTCGATGTTATAGATGGAATTAAAGAACCTAACATAATAAAGAACTTAATCACCAGTAACATATTTGAACCCAACACAAAATATTTACGAAAACGGTTTCTGTTTTTATTTATGAAGTTAAACTCGGCGAGATTCACATATTTATATGTCCACATGGACGAAAAAAATATCTTAACCGATAATTCTCAATTTTACGTGTTTTTTTTTTCCAGCTTTCCGCGATTTTTCCCACCATTTTTAAATTTGCGGTTTTCTTGCAACTCCTCGACTTCGCAGTACTTTTAAATTCGTCAATATAAAATCCATCCTTAGCCTAAAAATATGGTTTCATGTCCTTATTATATTCTCTTTTTATATTTCAACATCATTTTAATAAATTATTATTGAGAAATTAGACCACCAATGTGCATTTACAACCGAAATTGATTCATCTTGTTATGATAACTGTATCCACATCAATATTTATTTTTTTAATCATAATATGTACACTGCACTCATTACGTTGTATAATCTATTGATTTGCAAGTAGAACTATTACCATATATTTTACAATTAAATAAAAACAGCTGATAAAGAAAACAATTGTGCAACGTTTTGACACAAAATTTATTTAAGCATACACACATCCATAACACTATTTTCTATACCACGGATCCTGTTATAGAAGGGTTGAGTGTGTGTGTTTGTTTACACATTTTACTTTTTAGTATAAATATTTCGTGTTTTATATCAATGCTATTTTATGTGGAAGGCGGTGAAAGAACCCGTTTCCGCCATGTGGTGGTGTCTTGTATTCCAAGTGTTAAATCTAACACGCGATGTTGTCCGATAGATAAGTTTTTTTTTTGCAAATTTTTATAGCCCGTCTTTTTATTTATCTCTTCGTCGCGGAATTTCGCACAGAATGCAATATAATAAATTACAACAAAGGAGATAGATTCGCACATAAACATTATATATATACAAAACCATAGCGCTTATGCCCTGTCCATACAATACCTGTGTAATATTTTTTTTTAATATATGACCGGCTTAAAAGTGACTAATCCTCCATTGACCCCTCAATCTGTGGTTTGTGCTCGCCAACGTCTGCCCATTACTTAGATAGTTGATTTGTTTTTTTTTTACGATAAGTCGGAAACATCGACAAACGTTTAAAATATATTATCCACAATGCCGATTAATTGATGTGATGTTTCGTGCATGGGAGTATCGCTTTTTACGAGGGCTCGTTAGTCATTCGCCGAACGTCCAGTTTTTTACGATCACAAGGGTAATGAATTTAAGATGAGTATTTGAAAACTTATCAGAATCGATTACATAAACAGTAGCTGTGTTAATAAGATTGAATATAACGACTTCGAGACCTGTGGTGGTCAGCAAATGACAATTCAATAACTTAATAACAAAATATATGATCGAAATAAATAAAAAATAATGAAAGCGTCCAAATTACGTTTTACAAAAAGTTGTTGGCTTTTTTATTCAAATCCCCTTCAACCGCATAATTCTGCAGTTGAAGGTTTTTAAAAATATATTTTCATTTCTCTGTCGTTTGCTTTCATAATTCCATGTTAGAGCTTCTAATTTACCAATCGCAAAATAGTCAAAAAACGTGTTTCTAATAATGACTCATTTCTATATAAATACTAGGAAAAAATAAATAAACTGCACCATAATATTAATTTCTTCAGAATGAAAATTCGAGGACTCTAGCGTGCAGTAAGACTATAGTTGTCAGCGTGTTTAATGAACTATTATCTAAAATATATGCATAAATTATATTCAAGGATAATATTCTTCTCTAAGAGTGATGAATCTCCTCCAAGGACAAAAAAATCATCCTAAAATTGACTTAGAAATACTAACTGCTTCCATTTTTTAATTTGTGATTTCCATCCTCTGCGCTGTAGGTATCACTCAAATTTCTTTCCAATTATCTGACATGATTAACCTACATATTATGTGTGTTAACCATTTTCTCCTGCATCAATGTAAATTGTAAATCATTTCGCTTGGCAGTGGATTAGATGAGCAGGTGTAAATATATTACATTACTTTTATCTATCAAACATTTGTATCTTGCTAGGTGAGTTGATTCTATGTCAATTTACCATTATTCACCTTTTTTGTTAACTAATAGATAAATTTTCCCTTTTAGTCTTAAAACTGCCCAAAAAATACCTTCTTAGGTGCAGTCAATTGCTCATATTTGTGGGGATATACAAAACATTTATTATTAATTAAATACTGCTTGTGTTATCTATACATTGTGGTCGAAAATGATGGCACAACTTTTTTGTTGTAAGTTTGCTGATAATTTTACTGCTGTCACATGGAGATGCGAAGATCTTCATTTTATGTGCCTCTTGATCTTTTGCTGACCGGCCAGATAGCCTTTTGCATCCAGTCAGATGTGACAGAGTAAATATTTTGGTCTATAATGTATTTATGGAAATATGATTTTTAAAAATTGTAAACCTAATTTTCCAGTGAAGCAGCAAAATCACATTGTTTAAATTAAATTGAATTATAATTGATCATCTTTATTAAAACTTTTGGAAAACGGAAAGACATAATAATATATGATTGTGTGTGACAAGTTGGTTGTCCCACCACCATCCATTATCTAAATAAATTAAAACTTTCCATAATTCATGTCCTCGTTACTAAAATTTTTCCAAATTTTCCGAAATTTTCACATTCCTAGTAATAATTAATTTTGATTTCTTTATTCAACAACTTTTGCAGAATATAGTGACCAAAAATGTGCATGTTTTTTACTGTATCATTACTTCTCTGTCCTCTTGTAAAAATCCATTTCAATCAATAAATAATATACACATTTTCTGTTCCTCCTATTAAAACGTCATATGTTTTACCAGGCCATTATTTCAACTATGTGTTGATTCTTGTCTCGGGTGAAATTGATTGTGGGAAAATTATTTTATTAAATTGTATTTTTTATTTACGACTTTTTGTTGGAATATTATATGAGAACATAAGGGCTAATTTAATGACTTTTTCAAGCTGTTCTTTATATTGCTTGAGTTTATTTCAGTTTTGTCAGATGAATTTTCATATTCGGTGCAAGGAGATATAACTATGCTCTATTTTTGTATAATTGTACTTTAAAAAATATTGTATATATCGTAATCAGCATATTTATTAAAAATAAGCCATTGAAAATAATCACCATATTTTAAACACATGTATCTCAATATAAATATTTAGATTTTTCTTTATTCCATGATTCACATATTTACCAACTGGTTTCTTGCTAAATACACCGATTGAATTTTTATTTTTATTCTGGGATCATTTGTGCACTAGGTTGACGTTTTCAAAATTTAAACACAGAATTATGTATCCTGCTTCAAAATAACTCAGGTAATCGGGAATGATATTTTGTAGTCATCATTTTGTGTGACATCAATTGCACCGACACTATCCCTGTTTCAAATTGGTCAGGATAATCTATGACTACATAATATCGAGGTTATACTGGCAGAACGCATTATGTCAGTTTTGTTTTAATTGTCAAAATGTATGCAATTTAACACTTCATGCGCATGCGCTCTACTTACTGGTTAGAGCGCACGTAGTCATAGGTTATAATGACTGAAAAAAACAGTAGTATGTCATTGTTACCTGCAGAAAGCATGATATGACTCTAACTCATCGATATCAAACCTCATGATTTGTATGTGAAAAGGATAATTCTTTATAATGCACAAAAAAACTTTTTTAAACACTAACTTACTGTACTTAGTAGAGAGTACTTTGAAAAAAAAATAATGCTTTGAATGGGATTGTCTCAGAACTTGTGTTAATGACTTATGCCTTCTGTCAGAATACACTCGATATGTTAGTAATCTGATATCACTGTGACATAATTGGCAAGAATACGAAAAGAACCTCGTATCTTTTAACACATGCCGTCACTATAAATATTTAGATTTATCTTGTTTATGTGATTCACATATTCAACATCTGTTATCTAATGTTTGTTTTTCTTTTGATTTCAGGATTGGCCGACAATATCAAGAACTGCTGTCCAATACAAATCTACACAAATAACTTTACTCTTGGTATCATTTAAAATGCATAATTATTGTACACATTATTTATTATTTATCTAGAGCAGCTATCCTTCTATCGATCTTGCTTATTTTAATTGTATACCTCTTTACAAGACTTACGCAATTTGTATTTTTATAATTTATTAAAGACAGTTTTTTTAATACAATTTGATTAAGTATGCATTATGCAATTCGAACGTAGGACAGCTATGTAAAAAACCTCATTCTCATTGATAATACGTAATCAAAGAGAAATTTTGTTTTATGTTCTCTTTATTTATTTCCATATGGACAAATGATCTTTTTTTACTCTAAAACAAATGAGATTAGTAAACATGTCAGGGCCGGTGGCAATTGGATAGTAAATTCACGAGGAAAGTCCCATGTCAACAAAAAAATTAACTTGACAAATCATTACCCCCGTATTTAACTAATTTTTATGTACAGGAACATTTTTTTTCTAGTATTGCTATCCCTAGCAGTTACTAGACAGTTTTAAAATGCTGTTGTGGGATATTTTTTCCTGCAATTGTTGTATATTATTTTAATCAGTATTAAAAACGCATCCGTACTAAGCTACTTCAATATTTAAAATCTGCTCTTTTCTATTTACTAAATTTTAAGTTATTTTAAATGTTATTGAAAGCCTAAGAATCAAATTTTGTCCATTTCACATCTCAAAAAATGCCTGTTAATATTCTGTATTATGGAAAAAAATGGTTAAAAATTTTACTCGTCAATTTTAATGGTGGAATTATGCAATGTTTGTTTATATTCCACTAACATCGTTACAAGTATCTGAAGTGAATCTCGGCTACTAAAGAAAGCTTTCTGCAAAATACTCATCTGATTTTGAGTTTAAAAAGAAAAAAACGTTTGCAAAAAGCTGTCTGTTCTACAACAAGCTCTGGGAGTCTCAAATATAAATTCATTTAACTTTCTTTAAATAGTAAAATGCATTCAAATATTGTGAATCTACTTCCTCATGGATTAGCAAACCAGGCAGAACAATAACTGTGCCGTATTTTATAGAAGTGGCAACAAAGTACACAAATTGCTTTGAATCAACTCCTTTATTCTTTCGAAGTAAATTCTAAAAGTTGAAATCTGTACATAGTATCTTTGGATTATATGTAAATTGTTATTTGATTACATAATAATTGTCACCTATGCTAGAATTTTAACTCACAATTTTATTATTATTTGCATAAGTGTTTTGATAAACGACACAGATATTTAACAAATGTTCTCGGTAGAATTCACACTAATTATTACATGAATATTGACTAACACCGAGTGTTGTTTGTCAGTACATATTATCCCTATTTATCTCTATTATGCTTATGGAAATGTGGAAGGACTTTGCTTATAGTTTATCATAATATTTATTGCCCTTTTTACTATAATTAATATCTCACGAGGACTCCATTATTAAACATGGACAGATTGTATAATTTCATACACTATTTCTAAAAGTTGATAATGTATCGGTATTGAGAAATTGCATCACTAATGAAACAAAGTTCTTATACCCATTCTAGCTTGCCGTGTCCCTTCAATTTAGTCATTCTCAGGTGTCTTATCAGAATTTATCATGATTGCCGATCTGTCGTTTAATAATGCAGTCCGAAAGATGATCACAAATACGTCCTATTTTTGAAATTATTTAATTTTTTTTTTATATATATACGTGAAAGTAAGTTTATATTTATTTCCACACAATGATATTTAGTATATTATCGTTAATTATAGTATTATAATTTAAAAACTTGTACATAATATAAATATAATGATAATAACGTAATGGTAACCTACAATTTATAATAATTATAATAGCATAATTGATTAAGTAACACGACGATATAAAAATATAAATAAACGTAGAATTTATATACAAATAAGAAAAGTATTATTTTTTTTTATTTTGCAATTCAGATGGATGTGGACGGCTGTGTAGTGGAAATTAAACGCAATTTTGTCTGTCTATTTTGAGACTTCAAATTGTTTTAAACCTAGACAATGATACTCGCAAAACTTCGATTCAGAATTCGTCACCGGACTCGTTCATCCACAACCATCGGGACGGTTCGATCCAATTCAATTTGAGAACCCTCAAAATTCTTGAAACATATTAATATCACTCCTCAAGAGCTGCAGGTTAAAGCAATATTATTTTATTTAGCATTATTGACAGGTCATATTTTAAAGAACATAATGAGGTGTCGTGGAGATTAAGGGTGAACTTAAGTACTTAATAATTAGTTATATTATATACTCAAAGATTTGCTAGAAGATATTTACAACCGTAGTAGATTCTGTCTTATTGAGTAAATAATTTTTAGCACAATCGAAAATGACACTAAGTAGATATCCGTTAATATAAGTTTCAAGATTCGTCTAAGGTTTTCGTTTAGTATTTTTGACTAGTCCGTGATAATAGTTTTCTCCGACGTCGTTGACTTCACCCTGAACATCTCCAAAGCCTCGATAATTAATTTTTTCTTATTATTTTATCGTCGGCTTGTAAAATAAAACGGACAACGAAAGGCAATGTAACCCCCGGATTGTTTGTCGGTTTATTATTATTTTTTTGTGATATTTTAAATATTTTAATACGGCACAAAATGAATGCGAGAGTAGTTACAATTTTAGTGTGATAATCTAAAGCCGTTATCAAAAAATTATTTTAAAGGATACAATGATGCATATTTAATTTTTGAAATCAACACTTCGATCTCTGTCTCTTTTGACCACACGAATGCATCTCTAAACTAGATTTTTTTTTATTAAACGCATACTCTTACTTGCTTATCTATTTTTATGCATATATTTATAAAAAATAAACTATCGCATTTCTTATTTCTTAACGAATGATTCTTGTAATAAGAAAAAAGTAATCTTTACTTCCATTTTATCGATTGTCTACCGGTTTAACTGAATTAGATTGATTTTGTGTAACGGCATTCAAAGTTGCTTGCAGCTAACTTTTCTTTAGTCTTGGTACAACAATGTGATATAAAATATGCATTTTATTATTTTTTTAACTATATTTGTAATATTTTAAAAAACGGGAACGCGGATTGATGATTCTCTCCGTTTCTAGGAATAGTTGTTTTAACGGCCGCTAACAGTGTTGAAGATTTTGTATGTCATACGTATTATTATAATTATTATTACATTTAATAACTAACAATGTAAATGATGCAAGAAAATGTATAAATGAAACTAATCAACGATGAAAATTTAATTTCCTCATAGTTGTACTGACCGTTCGATATTATGACAAGGCCTAAAATGTATTCAATAAAATCATTATTTATTAAAACATGAATTCAGCCAAGTTTCCAATGCTTGAAGTTATCCTCATTAGTTAAGCTAATTCGATAGTGTCAAAATGTTATACCAGCGATATATTTCATAAACATTTATCAGTTTATTGATTTGCAATCATCAAAGAAACAAGTCTTGTCTTGCTGTGTATATTTTTCCTAACATCTGTCTATAAAAGCGAGACTTGATCAAAACATCCTACTGAATTATGTACAGTACATTTTATTCAGATAAAAATGACTCAATAAACATTTATTACAGTTGATTCTCTACCTATCGTATTATAAATGTTCAGCATAAATAAGATGACAAAGAAGCTATTTCATTACATTTTTCAACAGTGAATTCAAACTTTTATCTAAAAAATGTTACATAATATAAAATTTAATTAAAAATTGATAACTTGGTTATTCCATTTGGTTTATCACTAACGTGACGCGTTTCGCCTCTTTAAGAAGCATCTTCAGACTAACCGTATCGCAAGGTAATTTTATTTCTGAGGTAAACGATGATTATAATTCTTAAAAGGGTGGGGGTGGGTTTTATTACATTCTACTGGACGTGTGGAGGGGATAAGGTATAAACACTGTTACACTATATACAAATAAATTACCGGTACCTGGATGTGAAAAAGCCAAGGGGAATAAATTTAATAATGGCGAGCCGCCTGTTCTGTTTAAAATGTTGAGTTATCAATTTTTAATTTAATTTTATATTAAATATGAACTTCTACAAAGTTACCGCCGAATCCATAGAAAATAAAATGTTACATATTTTATTACACACAAAAAATGTGATAATAATTTGTAGAGAAAATTAGTTTTGGGAAATATTTACATCAGAATTTGTCACTTTTGCCTATGTTTAAATCATGAAAGATTTATTCACTTCTATTTAAGTGGGAAACCACTGTGAAAAGAAATTCAATCCCATAATCGTAATTCATGTGAAATATTACGAAGATTAACATAATCAATGATAGATTCAAATTAATTTGGTATAATATCAAGTCAAATTAACTATATCTCTAATGGAAAATTCGCATCGATAAGTCAGTACAACTATTGTGAAAAATTAACTTAAAAGTGTCATGTGCCGATAACTAAGTATTTGAACGATAAGATTGTACTCGCGTGGCAGTTACTGAGTTCTTGAATGTGTGTATTATAAATTTGTTTGACTGTGAAATGTCTGGCTGAAATATCGACCCGTAACTGTTATTAAAATATATGCTAGACAATATATTGATGTTTGCAATCACTGTGTCTTAAATGTGAATACACATTTAAAAAGGAAATATAGTTTGACACGATAAATAAAAATAGTTTCTACTTAATAAGTCGCGAAATACACACTGCGGTTCATCCTCTCGATCGACTGGCCGACTCACAAAGTCAATCTGAGGAATCTGAATTGACAGAGTCGCTTGTTTACCTCGTCTCTCATATGAAAACTGAAATGTATTTCGCAAGTTATTTATGTTACAACATTATCGTATGTAAATTCATCATTACTGACTACTGACTATATATAAATATGATATATATATGTAATTGTAATGATAAACAAAAATGGATGAGTAATGAATAAAAAAAAATATAACAATTTTAATCTGTATTTTATTCTACCCAATGTCTAATTTTCTTATTATTTTTCAACCATGTCCGCTCCCAATATGGAGAATGTGAAGATAGAAATATGAGGTTAGGACAGGAGTAGTAAGCTAATCTCCCTCTACATGTGATGGGTGAGAGGGAAAGATGACATCACAGACATCGATATGTTTGAACACGAATCCATTAATGAATTTATGAAATTGTCCATACTGGGATTCGAACCCGCGGACACTGTAACTGAATAGCACGACGTTTCTCTATTTCACTCTTATTACTGGCATGGTTAAAAAATTCTTTTCACATGAAAAAGAGGTACTCAAAAATGGGAACAGTAGTTTTATTCAATAGAATTAAAATTGGAAATTTTTTTTCTAGTGATATCCAAAACTGGAACGCTGTTTATATTTTATGTCTGGATACCTGATAGGCATCAGAAGACACCTCGATTTTGTTCCTTTTTATTGAGTATTAAGTGCATATGAATTAACATCTACTACTTGAACGGATCATTTATCCAAATATTTCCTTGATAATAATGGATGACAACTATTTGCCAGCACCGGTCTGAGAACCAACAGTTGGGAAACGCTCTCTTAAATCATCAAGCAAAAGGTCCTCAGTCATGACTAAGTGCCAAGTGAATTACGGGTTGACTTAACAAAATGTGTAGAATGAAAAAAAATAAGTTTTCTAACCACAGACTTGCTATAAACAGAATACAACATGAGGAGGGAGAAGCGCAGTACATAGATTTCCATGCTATGTTGTATTCCTAGGGTAATAGGGTAATCACGAAAATCAAGAGATGTTATTGTATAATGCCTGGCCTGCAGTCGAGTAGTCAATCTTGTTGTCTTCGGTTGCATTGTTTACAGGTTCCAATCGAAGTATGGAATCTTTCATAAATTGATTCTTCAATCAATTTACGGATCGGTATTGACAAAATTGACTGAAAAATCTTACAATAGTTGTCAATTAAATTTTTTATATGAAAAATGAATTTCCACAAAGTTACCGATAAATCCTTCAAAAATATAACTTGATTTTAGCTATTTTTGTGATTCATACTGAATTGGATACTATTCCATATTCGCAATAACAATGTACAGTTCCAAATGTGATTTCTAAAATATTGTAAATAGGCTTACACATAAAAAGAGTCTTCATAAATTGATGACTTCACAAAGTTTCCACATTAGCTTCAACGTACAAGAAGCATATATCATGAAAATGAAAGATTCTTTATAATTATAGGTAAATTTTTAGGATTCTCAATAAACGAATTGAAATAATAGTAATGCCTTTGTTATATATATATAATTGTATTTTCCTTATATTAAATAAAAGAGATTTACATGCAATAATTTTTACATTAATAAATATGATAGTTTCAAATTCATTTTAAAAGAGACCATTTGAGTTGCTCTCTGGCCGACTGGATTACCTGGAACAAGGAGAAGAAAAATTATTTAGTTAATATACAAAATCGACAAATTAAATATAATATATTCAATAAAATTTTACTGCACCTAAGGAATAATTTTCAGCACACATTGTTGTAATTGAAAATATCCCGTTTTAAGTCGTAAAGCGCTTAATAAAAACAATATACTATTTTCCTGAAAATATGTGAGTGATTCGAAATTATTTCTACAGCATTTTATTTATGGGTATCACTTGACCATACTGTCGCGGGAGAAAGCGAGCGATAGTAAAATGTTCAAAAGAACTGTTTGAACTTTCCACATTACTAATTTAGTTTATGATGGACATAAAGTTTTACCCCTTAGGGTCAAAGAAGTGTATCTTAATTTTAAGCGATTTTGAGTTACGTTTGGTGCTGGACATAAAATAACATTACACAGCAGGTAACAATTATATATATCGAAAGCGTCAACCGATACAAAGACCGATCAATATCTATAAATTATTATTTGTCTATAAAATATCTAACCTATAATTGATTATTTTATTTATTCAATAATTGCTATCCTTTAAAATGTGAGACATTCCAGTGAACTCATGATAAAGGAATTCGCAGCACCATTGTTGCTTAGCACATTTCGAAATGACAAAAACACAAATAAGTAAATATGATAATGAAAAAATCAAGTCAATGATAAAGGTTTTATTGAAACAGAAAAATATTTATATCGAATAGACACATACTGACTATGATAGAAACGAAACATTTTTACACTATTGTTGGTAAAATCTTAATAATTGTTTTAAGATTATACAATATGCAAAATAATTAATAAGTGATGTCTGTTTTCCTCGAGTTTATCTCAGGTTATTTTAGTAAGATTTAATTATGCAACATTAGCAAATTGCCCTAATGCAAAATATGTATTCATTAAATAAACTTAGCTGGGTGCGACTTGACCAATTTAGCCTATTTAGTCAAAATTGACAGGTCTGTGAAACTTTGCAATCATCAGTAAAAATTGTTCTATGTCTCTCACTGTGTAATGGAAATTGTCAAAAATAGTTCATTGAGCACTTTAATATGCATACTAAAATATACATTATCAAAATTTATACACAAATCCTAAATACGATTTTTACCAAGATGAATACAGAAAATATTTGATTTTTAACAATACAAGGTTAACTGAGATGACCCAAAAATCCAAAAGTAGTGCTTATTTCAACTCTTCCCACTCGGTGGCACCACATAGCGCATAATTTACAGATTAAAAAATCAAAGAGTTAATAATTGAAATTACTAATAGAACAATGAACATTATAATTGACACTAATTTGTTGAGCGACACGTTGTGCACACGTCTACACTTGTCAACATCTAATGCAGAGCGAGAACATGCAACATGTGCCACGTAGAAATGCCGCACTGTGTTGGGTGCAAGATTGATGGACAGTGCGCAAAGTTGCAGCTTCATGTAGACTACTTGCGCATCGTGTTGTGGAACATTTTGTACTCTAGTGAATATGAGGTTTAATGAAAACTAAAACTAAAAGAATACAAAAAAATTAAATACTCGCTTCGACATCTATGATTCTGAGATGAAACTAACCAAGGTACGCCAAACATTTATTTTTATGATTGAAGATGTTGTATTAAAGGTGAAAATAAGTGATATTTTCTTACGAATCGATGTATAAAATACAGTAAAAAAGTATTGTTATCTCTACACAATATTTATGAAAATGTTGTAGCTAATGTTGTTCATTGTGACTATAAATCCTATTTATTCATATTAATATTTAAATTTAACGACTTAAATGATTTAAGTTTGTTCGATTTGGTCTGTCCACGAAATTGTGCGAAAATATAAACTTATTCCCTCAAGCAATATTATATTAACATAAATATATTTTACATAATCTATCAAGATCTTTTACTTAAAGCAAAAAGCCCAACAAAAATATCTCAATCATTGTCGTCTAAATGATTTATCATTGAAAATATATTATTTTATTTTTACTACATACTCCTATCCTACTAATATTAGGTCTTCTGCGAGTCACATTCATAGATTAGAAAAACAGTGAAACTATCTAAACAGATCACAGATGTCACTACCTTCCACTAAATTTCAGTAATACTGTAAATCAACCTTTTTTAATTGTAATTCCTCAATACAGTACAAGAATACGGTATACTATTTATAAATATATCTATAGGGTGTAATGTTTTACACCAACAGTGCTTAACTTCTGGTAAAGTACAACACTGCAAGCAAGAATATGATGTCAAAGTTTGTTAACCTACTTTTCATGTATTTTTATTGTCTTAATTATGTTCTTATTGATATTAAAGCTTCACACAGTAAAAAGTTATCTAAATTGGGTGTCATTAATTGTGAATTAAATGTTTGTCACATTAAAATTGTGCAACTTTAAAATCAAATAGTGTCTTCAGGTCTCGTTTAATATTAAATTTTCTAATAGGATACACAAAAGCAATGTATTTATTTCTACAAAGTTTTTCGAATATTATCGATATACAAGTTGGCATCATGCATTCATCTGGAATACTCAGATATAGGCATGTGTACATACGAAAAATCACGGGGAAAGTATTAGACAAATTAGATCTGGAAAAGTTAACTGTATCAAAATATTACCAAATCAAGTGTTGGTTTTGTTATAAAAAGTAGTTCTACATTTCATTTAAAGATAATAAATACCCAATCACAACTAAGTCAAATAAAAGTATTTATTTCGAGATAAAATCTTCCCGACGAGAAAGGGTTCATTTTTTAATGTAGAACTATAAATACATTGCCTTTTTTACTATCAACAAAATCTTTTTTTATCTTATTTAACCACATTTTGTCTCTATATGAGTTTTTAAGAGAACACTCTTAAGAACTATTATGTATTACATGTGTTGTAATATTAAAAATAAATTTATTTATTTGAATTGTAAATAGTCACTAGTTATATATTACTGGCAAAGCTTTATAATAAATACATCTAAATCCAATATGGCTTTATAACAAAATTTAGCTACCTAACTTCTAACAATAGAAGTTTTAATAAATGAAAATTAGCACATCAAGTTCATCAAGATTCAGAATGCAGTAAACTTCCCAATGAAACAGTAAGCAGGTTCTGTGTTATACAGACATGAGCTATTCAGGACTCAAAGAGAATGCGCGGTTAGAGCTACGCTCTTTGAAATTTGTGTTCGAATTATTGGGTGGTTTACTGTACTCTTGAACTGCAAGCTGAAGATCCTTGTGATAGCTCTCATTTAAGTTATGGAAGGAGTACAATTTATGGCTTCAAATTTATTACATACTATCATAGTCAAGAAAATAGTGAAGCAATTAATACAACACATCAAATACAGAGTTGAAAATATTCACAGTTTGATAATTTCTTTTTAAAGCCACTGACCGAACGCCGAAAAAAATGTTAAATCTGTTTTTATCATATGAAATTGTTGTTTAAAGTAATGGAACATACCTCTCATTTTACCATGTAAACTAGAACATTTTACCTGGTGGGACATCGTAAAAATTATTCATAATTGCCCGTATCTCAATTTCCTCTATTGATTGATAAAAGAAAATATTTTCTGAATCATAACTTTAAACCATTTAAGAATGATTGTTATGTTGACATGTTCATTCTGTCAAAAACCATTAAACCAAAAAAGTTGTATTTTCAGTACAGGCAAACAAAATTCCAATTCATTGAAATAGAAAAACTTTATAAACTTCAATCCTACTATTGTTACTTGAATGTGATCAATACAAATATTTGACGCTGATTAGCTCAAAACTAGTATTTCTGACAGTGATATAGAAAGTGAAACTAAGATGAACAAAAAAATAAACAACACAATGATGGCCTAATGTTATAATCCTGTTACTTTTTACAAATCTTACAGGAAGCTAAAACAAACTGAATATTTACATTAATATGTATATGGGACTTTTTTTTCTTCCAAGTATTAAATGGATGGTATGTTAGCGTACTTGTAAATCGTTAAAAAGTTTAAATACTTTGTGTCATTTTAAATAAACAGGATACGGTTTATAAAGTCATTTTCGTCAAAATATCAGATACGGGTTTATAACATTAGGCCATCAATAAATGCATTAGTCAAGAGAGAATGAATAAATCAATTCAGAAAACAATGGCCCATAGTACTAAACATACTTTACATTACAAATATATAAATAAAATTAGATTTTTCATATTTTTACTAAATCGTTTGTTACTTGAATGAAATATAAGACGAGGAAATATTGCAGATAAACAATAAGGATATATATTATTATTATTGTCCTCAAAAATCTGTATTTATCACAACTCGATCTAACATAAAATATGATGAACTATCATATTTATTTATTAAATTATCTATGGTATCTTAACAACTATATTTATCTCACTATCAATTTTAGCACGTATACGATCCAGCAAACAATAATTTCTTAAGACACGATTGATTAATTGAAAAGTTACATAAAAACTTTCAATATAGAAGTTCTTGAAGTGAACAAGAGCTTTTTTATAATCCTTCATATAACTGATCGGTATAAAATCATTGAAGCATTGTTTTTATCTTCAATATTTATATTTTACAAACTTCTAATGACACAAAATTAACAATAGCTGTCTAAATGCTTTCAGGAATGAACTGTTCGGGTCCTCGGGGATGTCTTTTTAAAGATGGCTACCAGAAAATGCTGTGCACTGCCTCGACCATCTACAATAGTTAAGAAAAATAAAACTCGATGTAAAAAGACTGATGTTACACAAATATTATAATTATCTAGGCAGAAAGTCTTTCACTTTTGTGAGACTTGTATAATGGAACAGATATTTGAAGGTTGGTTCTAAATATCAATATTTGAAAGCAGCTAAAATCAAGTATAATTGTTCCAATTAGTTACACCAACTGCTGAATTATACGCAACAAAAAATTAAGAAAAAAAAATAAATCTCTTCTTGCAGTTGACACATAAGTTTACCGTTTTTACATTATCAAATAGTATCAAACAAAACAAGGCTAACTTTTTTATACTGCTAAACTAAGTCCAATTCCAAAGCGGAGAATACTGAGTTCTAACGCAACAACTATATTCACTTAAATCAGTAGCTCAACCTCTCACAACAGATGAAAACATCAATGACGCCTTTTGGATAAAAATACATAAATCAATTGAAAAACCAATGAATGAAATTGTAGATTCACAGGGATTCTAATACTTAACCTCTCAACCAAGTAGGAAGAAAGTCCCAGAGTGTTACAGGTGCCAACCTGTGACAAGTAACTAGCTTTTGGAAATATCCCCATATAAAAAAATGTTATATATCTTGTTACTCTTATCAACACAATTCTCCTAAATTTCGCTATTATAAATTTAGATCAATTCGGAAATCTTTTAAATTCATATATAAAAAATCATATTTTATTATCTATGTAACATAACTCATTAGTGTCAAAATTTGACGACTTAACATTTGAAAAATTTTACACACAACATATATTACTGAAACAACGATGATGAATTGGCTTAACTTCTTTGAGAAATATAAAGAAAGTTAAGTCAAAATATTCAATTAACTCATTACCAAAATCACTCTTAAGGTGTTAACTGTCAATTCTTGGTGGAAAAACACTATATTTTAAAAAATAAAACACAATTCATCTGTACTACTTCCACAAGTTTATAATGATCATTACCGGTTACGCTCATCACGAGCTCATTCGATTCAGTTGATAATGCTCGTGATGAGCGAAACCGGTCATTGTCATTATAAACATGTGGAAGTAGTACAAATGAATTGTGTTTTATTCATCACCAAAAATTAGGTGATCGGCATGGCATTAATATCTCAGTAATTAGTTCCGCAATGATGACAGCATCTTAAGTAGTATTGAACAACAATTTTAGTTCGCAAGATTGATGATAAGTGATTATACCTAATCCTCAAAGAGATGGCAATTAATTCTATAAATATATTAGAAAAGATGGTAAACACCATACTGTATATATTTCTTAATAATCAAATATAAACGGGAATATCTAGATACAAATGAGCATTGACAAATTGTCACATTAGTATAGGCAATGAAAAAGATAATGAGTTATAATAATGGTAAATAAAAATAAAAATTATGAAAGCTTCTGCATAAATTCGTCACCATGGTGAGAGGTTCAAACACAAGACCAGAACAACATAACAATTTTATCCATATCATAGAATTTAGTTGTTATTGGGACACTTCATATCTATGTATGACAAAACTGTTAATACCATAAACCAGTGTCTACCAAACCTTTTTACCTCACAGCACACTAGGAAAGCGGAATTTTTAACACACCAAATGAAAATTAAAACAAAGATACGACGATCTAAGAGGCATCAGAAATTTAATTGATGTAATATGATAAAATATTCAGTTCTACAAAATGTAATTAGTGAGTTGATAGCTATTTCTAATGGCTATCAACTAGCTAATTAAATTTTGTATAACTGAATATCATTATATTTGAATGAATTTTATCCTATTATAATGCAGTTCTAACGAGAAAAAGACAATTTAATCGATGAAGTAGCCAATTGAGAATATTGACTGCAAAGCGATATAAAAAAGCCAACAACTCTAGCTCAAAAACTGAGGCTTTGTGCATAGGGACGTTTTAAAAAAGGTACTAAAATGTCCTCTGTTAATACCAGGTATATACCTTCGAATCTTGCAAAAGGATGATCCACTGGTACATTTGATAATTAGGTAATAAAAATACTCAGAAAATGATGCAGAAAATTTTTTTAATGCTCTCTGCACTTTAGCAATTTCAATTTGTCTGAGGAAGCGTCTACGTCTGGGAAGCAATCCAGCTGTGAGTTTTTAACTTTTACGATCCACAGTTCTAACTTGTCAGCGAAAGATTTCAATTATCCAGACAGTTTTTCTTTTGCGGCACACAGTTTGGCAGACACGCCATGCCATTAACAAAATGAATCAAATTTTACCAAGTACCCAGTTGATTTTGTTTTGGAATTAAAAAAGAGGTGTTAAAGAGGAATTTCTGCCAATTTTCTAATTCGTCTATTTGAAGTTCTACATGTAGACATATTTTCGTACTGGTTTTTCAGTTATACAACTTAAATTATAATATAACAATTATAGTATACAAAACGAAAATAATACACTCTTTCTCTCTAATCTGTACCATTTTCCTTTTAGAAGTTTTGAATAATCAACTCAAATGTGACAATAAATATTTTTATGTATTATTTATAAAGAAAAAGCATCGAGGTTATGAATAACTATTTTCGACACACAATTTGCTGCAGAACCAAGGGCGATATGTTAAACGACTATTATAACACAACTGGAAATATTATACTCCATTTGGCACTGCCAATAGTCAACGTTCGTTCACACATATGCTCTGTCTCACTCCCTGCATTGTGTTTCACAGCTTGTGCTGTGCATTAAGACAGATAAATTGAGACAAATATCGATTAGTAAAAAGGAATATTTACCTGAGCGACAGTTTGCTCTCCTAAAGGTAAATCGTCCGTTCTCAAAGCCACTCGGCCAACAACGGAGATCGGATCGGCGTCTAGTATTATTCTGTAACAGAAAAAACAAACATCACTTAACTTGACAGCTCGAACTGTATCTTAGATAAATATTTGAATTTTGCTTTTCAATATCAGCTTCTTATTCATTGAAAAACGTGTGAGGACACTCCCAATAGACTGAGTTATAAATGAAATAAATCATTGAAACATAATTGGATAATTTAAATACAAAATTAGAGCTATAGCTCTACTGATGATATTAAATATTAAAGCTCAAATGTATAATTTAACATGATGCAAACTTCACTCAACTGAACCTTTCAATCGAATGGCAATCTTATTCAAGACTGACATTCAGATTGAGTGTGCAGTAGCGACTTAAAGTAATGACAACTGTGATTCTATACCGAGTTCAGGACTGAATGATTCATTTTGAATGTCATTTCGATTGATTGTGATAATGTTCACTTTAGGAAAACTGAAGTTTTTATTTCTTCCATGCTTTTTTTTAAATTGTAGTTGACAAATCGGCAAATACTATAAATATTTCAAGGCATCATAATGCATGATAATATATATTGAACTCTTCCCTTGCTCATTATATCATTGAATATGAATAGCAAATGGTTTTTTTTTGCTTTAATACTTACAGTTGCAATGCTTTAAAAAGAGTACTCGTACTCAAGAAGTAAATGAGATATAGTCAAAAAGATACAAGAAGTTTCCATAATGGTTTGACATACCCGCCATCGCATATCTCATCCACTGCTAACATGACTGTGTCCAAGCTGTCAATGACCGCCCGTTTCTCAACTCCTCGTCTGAGGATTAGACTAACTGATTCGTAGAGACCGTTTAGCACCGTCATTAGTATAACCTGGAAAAGTTTTAGAAATAATTTACAGGATGTTTTAAATAAATATTTTTAAAGCATTCAATTAGCCTGACGATAATAGTATGAATTGGAATATTTGTCTTTGAAAACAAACTATTTAGAATATGGAATGAATTTTGACAGTCGTTGCAGTCTTCAAAGACAATTCAGTAAGAGTGAAAAACGTTTTCTACTTTATTGCCATTGTAATAGATGGAGTGGTTCTGTAGATAGACCCGATCATTTGTTTTTAAGTTTTAGTAATTTATGTTGCTTGCAGATGTTAATCAAAATTTTGAAAATGGAAAAAATAGCACCACTTTAGGACGAAATATATCACTATGATTTATTCACTTAAAGAAAAAATATTCATAAAATAATAAGTATCATTGAACAATAGTGAATTTTAGTTATAATTTGGTATACTTCTTGAGGTTGATAGTCGAGCCTATTTGTGACATATCTAGCTGAAGTTTGTGCCAACAAAAATTTTTGATGCTTGTAATTATTAATTTATCAAAATAAAAACATCACCTACCTCATTTTCATGTGAACTTCCCATTACATAGAAGAAAAGATCAACATTACTTCTATAAACGCAGGTCAAGCCATCCAACATGATGATTTCTGCATTTGCTCTACAAACATAAAATAATCATTGAACTATTACAAAAATATAAAATTGATTTCATATGATGCATCAAAGTTTGAACCAATAAATCTTCTCTGTGAAGCTTGTCGCTGTCTTGAGCAGCTGAATTAAATGCTAATTAAGAAAATGCAAATTTTCAGTCATGGAAAATAGTAACGTTGGCAATATCTCAATAATTTGTACATACCTATGTGTTTTGGTAAATAGATTCTTTTCAAAAGCTTTTTGCTCTTTGGCAGTTGGAAATCTTTCTTTATCGTAATATTTGGCGAGGATTCTGTTACCATCATTGTCAAGAATGCACAAAGCTTTCACTACGTACAGCGTAGGTGGCTAGAAACAATTTAAAAAACACATTATTTTACTATAATATCAAGTAATGATGATCAAAGTCTATGCGTTAGCAAATCTACAGATGAACATGTAACTACTGATATAAGCGATCACTGTATGTATTTAAAAAAAGTCTATTGCTTTTAATCGTGCAATGGCGCCTCAAATGTTTTTTACAGTGTTATCAGTGAATAAATAAAATTATTTGTATGTATATTGTGAATTTTTATTTTAAAAATCAATATTTCATGATTATTATCAGGGGTCACAGTTCCAGTGGTATGAATGTACTGACGGTTTCGAGCTGTAAGCTTCATGCCATTGTCATAGATAGCATTTTAAGTATTCAGTCAGTCTTCATATTATAATAAGGCATAAAATATGATACAAATACATAAACATTGCAGCTGTTTTATAATAAAGACACTATTATGAGTAAAATACAGAGAAAACACAATTATTAACTATATTATATCATGTGCTTGACAAGCAGGGTTATAGAAGGTTAAAACGTAAACATGGATGCCAAAGATTGGGCCTTTGCAAGATGAAAATATGCTTTATTAACCGTGTAATTCATCACAATGTGAATAATTACGCATTTCTTCTTTGTCTTTTGTCATTGAAAATTATACTGATTTCCACTCTTTTTAGGAACGCTTAATATAGCAGCTTTTTTCGATTTTCAGATTAGTAGAATAATACAGTTTCAGCTATAGAATATTAAGTTTTACAAATATATTCCACTCGCAACTCTCACGATTTCGTTACACTTTTGACTAAGTCTAAAATAACAGACTTTTGAATATTACCGATTGGCTAAAAAAAAGTGCAATGATTGAGCACAATGAGAAGTCAATTCAATTGAATGTGGATTATTAATAACCTAATGACTTGATATGATGTAGTCGCTACAAAGCAGGGACATGCATTGGTATGTTTTAAATGGCATTTGAAGCCCAGAACAGAAACATGTTCGGTTCTTTAGAGGTTATATCATGACTGACGACATTACTAATTATATTGAAGATATTAAACAATGTCAACGTAATCATAAACTAATTCTTAAAGTGATGAAACACTTGAACATACAACCGGTGATGGATGTAATTATTCAATTTGGTGTCATGTAAACAGCCCGAATGACTGTGGTAAACAGTTTAACGGAAACCTTCGAACTTAATGTTTCATTATAAGGAAAAGAAACTCATAAATAAAATGAATTACTCACTAAAACGAGACCCTCCATGATAACCAAATTGTTTAATTTGTTGATACTTTAAGCTTTTGACGTGTAAGTTTCAGTAATGGCAACTCACCGATGAGAGATAACTGTTTCAGTATTGCAACGTGACGGCAAAAATAGTGATTGTACTTTTTTTTCAATATGGCTGCTCAATTAACTATTTATGTAGGTGCTTAAAGTGTAATGTTTGCATTATTAGAATTGTGATACTTGACACATAAAATAAAAATGTAAAACATTGATTTAAGCATATGCATGCGCCGATATATTAACCATTTAGTTTGAGCATCCTTTAAAATATGCATTATTTTAGTCAATAGTGTATGTTTAAATAGTTTCATCGTTAGTCATTAAAAAAAATTAATTTCATTTATTGTTTGAGAAGACCCCGGATCGAAGAGAGGCGAGCGGCTGGTTATCCGGAGTCCTGGAAGGGCTGATCTCAGACAAACACCATTTCATATCCGGTTAAAAACTTATTTATTATCCATTCAAGATGCAGTGGTTTAATATTACACAAATATATAAATCTTAACACATAAAATTGATTCTACATTTACATTTACTTAGCAACTGAATTTACTTTAAGTTTTAATACAAATGACACAACGAATTTAAATTAAATCCAACGCAAATCAAAACACAAAAACAAACAAACAGTTCACATCGTCACATCACTTTCGTCGCGACGAGACCTCGTTCGTCCGACTCGGCAGCTCGTCATCGACTGTCTACAAAAATTCAAAAAAACTCCGTGCCAAGTTGGAGCTACCCTTTTCCGTAAAAATGGACTCGTCCAGCGGCCGAAGCCCGGGGCTTCTTAAATGCCTGACAACAAGAAAGAGCGTATTCTGCGAATTATTGCTCTTTGCCGCAGGCCGATTTCAGTTCGGGACACTAATGACACTTATACTTAAGAAAAACCAGGGTGTGTCATGTTGTTATTATGAAAAAGTAGGTACTTATTTACATATCAAAAGTCATAAAATGCAACTCGTCATTAGTTTTAAAATCATAAGGTATGACAATAAAGAATTAATTTTTTTCTTGACTTGGGTAATAATAGTAGAATTTAAAGTAAATGAATAAAAAAAAATGTTTGTGTATGTATTTCTTTATTATAACGAATGTTCAAAAAAGTGCATTAGCTATAAAATATTACATTGGGCTAGTGGGTAACAATTCTTTTTATAAATACTTCGATACTTCCTTTATAATTTGAAATACAATAATATTTTTCTTAGTAACATTATTGATAATATAATCAACTGACAATAACACATGTTTTTCATAATACAATAAGATGTAGGTATGTTTATTCATATATCACTGTATTAATAAATAAATAGATGAAAATTTTCTATCCTATAAAAAATACATTCTTTACAATAAGCTAATGCTTCTAAAGAAAATTAATCTTTTCTTTAATCATTACTAAATAAAATATAAAATGGTTCAGAAACAAATGAGACAGTAGGAGAATGCTGTTTATCTGAAATAACTCTTTTAGATCCTGTTCTTCTAAGTATTGGCGCTCGTCTAGGAACAGTTTGTTCCAAGAGTAAACTAGTTTGTTGTTTGGTAAGAAGATTGCTCACAAATGTAGGAATCGCATGAAAGTCCATGTCTTTTTCAGTGGTGAGTAGAATATTAGCAGCTTGCATGGCAATATTACTGCATTCATCTGGGGATACCTGAAAATGAAAGCTGTATTAAAATTTCAAGCTCAAAATAAAAGGGAGAAGTGAAGTGTACCCATAGTGTACCGAAGAGGAGTTTGGATCACCCGCAACATTTTCATCGTAATCATTCCCACTGTCTTGCATAAAGTTAAAAAGTGCTTTGATTCATTTATAGAAATGATTTTTCAAAACGATGCGTAATACGGAGAGAACACGAGGAGAGATACACAGGTTTGTCGACAATGACACATCAATGAGACACTCAATTATCTTCACTCTCTCGTATTTATTTGTTGCAGAATAGGCTTGGTACAATTTTTACACGGTTTCAAAACAAATATTCAGACACTTTTATAAGACCCAGGGGGTTTCGGGAGACACACAACACACTCGCACCTCGGATACTAACGATCGCGGATTCTGTCAACTGGAATTTTGAAATATCGGCACTTGGCCGAAATTTCGAGCATCGACACCGCGAGCTCTTTCTTTTCTCCCCATTTTTAAAACAACCCCGCTCCCAATTCCCGCTGCTCATGAATGTACTCGTGTACGCACCAGACAGAAAACAGAAAATATTGTGTGTGCAAAAGCACTTCAATGAACAGAATTAAAACACAAACACTCTCTTTCTTTGAGCGGCATTGCAACGCATGTCGGGTGCTCACTAGTAATAAATAGAATACATCAATACTGCTAATACCATATGATTTGAAGCCGCCATTTTTAAATACAGAAAATTTGACAATGGATAGTGAATAAAGCGGCAATTCCATATATTATTATTTGCTGAATCTTCGGTTTTAGCGTTTTCATCGGCTGGACTTTTAAAATTATAAAAATCACTGAAACTGCATAAATTTATAGCTTTTAAGTCATGTTTTTTTTCTGATAAAATAATATTATGGCTGTGTTCATATAAATTAAGATTCACATTATATCAGAGCATTCGGAAACAATATACGATGAGAACCGCTTTTATAATTCGATTTGGCAAATAACAAATTCTTACATATTTTTTTATTTTAAATGTAAAAGTTTTATGATTCATTAATTTTATAAACCTTAGTAAGTTTGTAATACTTACCTTTGACGCTAGCTGTTTTAGAGAAAGAGCTTGTTTTAAATCCAATTTGACAGGATCTTCCTTTTTCGTACTCAGCCATCTATAATCAGGTTTACCATCTAAAGAAACATTTAAAATTTGTTGTTTCTGCTCGAATTCTCTCATTTGCATTAAATCCTCTACCTATAATTGAAAAATATACATATAATGAGCTAAGCATAGCTTATCTGGTTCTTATTTAAAACATTTAATATATTCATATATATCTTTAACCGGTAAGTGAGCGTGTGAATGAACGAAACTATTAAATCTCCCGCTATCTAGTTTTGATTATTTGACCTTTTTTATAAGTATTATTACTATCAAATATTAAAAAAATGCGAGTGGCGACATTACATTTAATCACCTCCACAATGAGGTACAATTAAAGTTCACAAGTGCACATAGGCGCTTAAAATACGGATATTATTTATACCATTGATAAAAACATATCGTACTTAAAATAGAGTTTTTAACATTTAATAAAATATAATATAACACATAACACTAACTAAGAAAATTCTTGCCACTGTTTTGATTGAAAAAACGCGGTTTAAAAACAAGCCTTTTCCGATGGTAGAATAATTCACTTCGCTACGCAAAATATTCTATGTCGTCTACGCTAGATGTAGCACTTTGTATAAAGTTTTTCTGTCTACGAACCGCCAATTATTAAACAAAATGATAAGTTAAGATAAATTCTTTTATAAACTGGAAATATTAAAATAGATATTTTTAAAAACGTTTTATTGAAAAGTATATGGAGTCCTAATAAAGCATCTCAATTCAAATGCTTTTTACGAGAACTGCTCATTATTCATTGGCTCAACCTCTTTTTCGGTTAGAGAAGGATAAAATGATGGGGCTAAGAGAAAACTAATGGTCAATTAACCGCTATCTCTATATTTTGTTTTAAGGATCTGTATGGCAAGATGGAATGTTAACAAAACAGACATCTATGTCTTAAATACATAAATCGATTGAAAAATCAATCTCATAAACTGAGCACTTCAACCGAATATTATGAACGACTTATAACATTGACCATTCGACTAAAATGTTGGCAGAATTGATATTTGATTGAGTAATTCTGTGACTTGAAATAATAGATACTGGATAAATCTTATAATTCCACACAGTATGTAATATTAAAATAGGTAGTCTAGTTGGCACTTACGAACGCGACAAACTCGCTTATCTGAAACTGATTCTCAGATGCAATTCCCCTTTCTTTAAAATACATTTTAAATTGAAAAAATCAAATGTTATATAAACAAAACGCTACTGAAATTCTGCTTGATATGATTTTGTCTTCCATACTATTGGAGTAGCAAAACAATATTGCACAGTTGCCAAAACAAAGTTATAATATCGATATTCAGAAATGATTGGCATATTGAAACAGCGCTTTCAAAACATTATTTTTCGTCTGATCTACATAAAAACTAATGCTAATACAATAACAAATAATATTCCATGATACTTAGTGAATCGTAGAAGCATTTTACATTGCAATGCTTATTATCGTTTACTTTATAAAAAAGCAAAATTTGTTTTTTTCTCTTATACTTAATATTTTAGAAGGCTTTTTTCTCATTTCACGAAAATCGTTTTCCGTCGCCAAAAAATACGAAACGTCGAAAAAAATTTTTTTTTTTAATAATTGCACTCGCAAAGTATTTGTTTACAATATTACACTTTTATTTAAACGGAAATAGTAAATTTAAGACATCGACTGAGGGTGCTTGATGGAATTTCAATATTAAATTTGGACTATTGAGATTTTGTACACTTCCATGTATTTTCCATGTAAAATACATCCATGTAAAATACCTTCCATGTAAAATACATGGAAATAGTAAAGTTTTCAAGCCTGTGTTGCAAAGAGTTGGCACCTGTTTTTCAGATATACTTTTTTGCTTTACGCCGTGACTAGATTAGGATTTATTGTAGGTTATCGAGATTTGATGTCTGAGACAAAATCGTAGAACATTTTTAAAAAAGTGATCGATATGGAATTTACAATTTATTGAATATAACGATTTTATAAAGATTTTTGACATGTACCAAAGAGTTCGTTTTCTCGCACTTTTTGTGACTGATATTTAAAGTAGAATTATACTGAATATGTTTTTTAAAAAAATAGAGGAACGAGAGATTTTATTAACCTAATAAGAACAATAAATATTTTTACACTAAAATTAAATTGTAGCTTTTTCGTGCATTAACATCATTAATTGAATATGGGTTTTTTCGATAATGATCAACGATGTGAAAAAATTACATATATAAAATAATAATACATATTTTAAGCAATGAAGAAGACTTTATGATAGAGCTACCTGTTATGATTAACAGACTACCATTCTTTTCATGAAAGAATCCCTATCTGTTGGCAATATTGTCTTTTTTAAATCTATATAGCATATATGACAGTATAATACATTGAGTGCAGACTAACACCCGTTCCACAATAAAAATAGCTATGTGGAAATATTACATTCCAAATATGTATGATTAAAATTAGGAACGGACATACTGACAAAGAAAATTGCTGAGAAAATCGACATTTTTAGAGAGATATGAGGTGGTTTTCTAACATATAATTTTCACTTACCATACAATCTTTTACAGAAAACGACATGTTTATATGACCGCTTTCAAAATAGAATACAATAATAAATATACCTAATTCTCTAGCGCTTTATTTTGAGAAGCATCGTGTTGTTGAAAGCAATACGTAAGTGAGTTTAATTAAATCTACCTATCTGCCAGCAATTGATAAACAAAGCAAATAAGTATGACAAAAATTTATTAATCGTATATTTATTATGAAATATAATAAATAATCTCCACAGGGTAACCAAAATAATCACTAAAAGTGCATCTGCTTCTAATTCGGGATTAAGGATTTGAGATAAGAGTAATGTGCAATAACTTTTGTAAATAATACCCCCACTTAAAGCATTATAATATTATATATACCTACCACAGTTTTAGACTCTGCTAATCGAAGGATTATCATTGATTATTTGTTATATATTTAATAAACCATTTATATTGTCAAATTATATAGAACCTACTATCAATATTATCAGTCAGGTTGTAATGACACCTGTCCAAAATTCACTCCACTCTCTTTCTTTGTCTGTTTTTGCATCGTAAAACGTGCGCAGTATTGTGCTGTGTGTTACATAACAACATACAAATACATAATGGTTTAATAAGTGTGCTTATTGGCTTTTTTTATTAAAATAATTCATTTTAGATATAGAAATATGATACTGTATAAGCAACCTAATTAAAAATACTTAAAAAATATTTTCAAAAAATTAGCAATTATAAAAGTTGTACTGCAATAGTGCCATAAATTGTCGTTTTTTATAATACGTGTTTTTATTGGATAACATTTTTTTACTCAGAAATGTAAAACCGTTAAGTAAACTAACTAATAATTATTAGAATATTGTTACTAAAAAGATGTTTATATTTCACGGTTGTATACTAAAAATATAAATGCGTTACAGACAGAAAAACAAATCAATAAAAATAGAAGATTACAGATTTAGTAACAAATGATGTATGAAGGGGATAAATCTAAGAAGGAAATAAATCTAATCTCTCTGTTCATGATATAAGAAGGGAATAAATAGTTTAAACTATACTGGTCTTACTTTTGCACTATTGATAGAAATAAATGTATCTTTAAATTCATAATTATAAGGAATTGAGCACACTATTGACTGCCTCAAAACGAAAATTGCCGAATTCGAAAGAGGTCGTTGACAATCCTGCCCTATTTTACTACCGATTTATTCTGAAATAATTTCGTAGAACAAATCGGTTAGTAAAAATATTTTAAGTTGTCGGATATAGTATTCATCATGGACCCAAACGGCTATCACTTTTAATGTGTTAACTGTCAATTCTTGGTGGAAAGGCATTGTATTTTTAAAATAATACAGAATTTTTTTGGTACTATTTCCACAGGTTTATAATGATCAGACCTGGTTTCACTCATCGCAAGCATTATCAACTGATAAAATTACAATTTATTAATTGAATCTGACTTTTTTGACCGTTATTTTTGCCGAAACGAAACGGCAAAAATAACGGTTTTTTCGGTTTTCGGCTCGGTTCCTGTTCGGCTCCCTAGTTAGTATTTATTTCAAATGCTAGTGGAATGACAGTAATGCAGGACCGTTAAGCTTATAATAGACGAAAAAACATTTATGTCACAAATGGGCAGTGTTGTGTTACGAATGTGAATGAAAGAATGATAAAATGAAATTTATTGTTTGCAAACGAAATCTTAAAATGTTGTTTGCCCGTTCTCTAAGCGCATGAGAGAGAACGGGCAAATAGTGTATCGTTATGGTGTATGAAAAAGCGACAGTTTTATTAATAGTACAGCGTTATTCTTACATGATATACATTTTCTATACATATGTCGTATTTGAATAGGAGTCGGCACGAAATCGCTCTTCTCTAGCAAAAAATGCCATTTCGCGTGTCTGATCTAAGTCGTGCAGTGGATGAAACAGGTGACAGAATATATCATAGAAACAATGGAAATAAAACGAAGATTGGTTTTTTTATAACGTATACTTTAAAACAACAATAAACATACATAATGTAACACCAAAGAGTTCACTAAACCAGTAAAAAAAATTAACATAATATAATTTTTACAACATCAATAATTTTTAAATTTTACGAAACATAATGGTTGTATTAAAATGGTTTTAAAAGAAATAATCATGATTCTAACATACTAAGCGGTGGTGTAACTAATGGATTCATACATTCGTTGTACGGTGAGCTTCTGAGACAAGCCATAATCCTGTTAGGTAAATCGTTTTTACACAAGTTTTATGATATTTTAACTCTTGGTCATAATAATTATATGAATCAAAGTAAGGTTTGTTTTTTTTTTAATAAATAAGGAACGGACATGGTATTAAATTACCTGCAGCCCACACCATACAAAATACATGTAAGACATCGTAAGCATACATATAAAATAAAATAACAAACGCGATCATACACTAATTTGTTGTAAAAGTACTGTTTGTTTGTTGATAACAAGATCGATAGAAAAATACAACTGAAAAAACACAATATTCAACAAAATCGTTTATAATAAAATAATGAAATATTTTCAAAATTGGTTCATCAATAAAATAATAATAAAGCGTTCGATTATATACAACACTGTTAATAACTTCTAATCTTTAACTTAGAATAATCTATATTACAATATTTGTGTGTTTCTAATTTATTATCGCAAAATAAATTGATTTAACATTGTGCGTACGTATGTACGTCAGCATTATTATTATTTAAGTTAATACTGTCAGGAAATGATGTCAGTCATATCAAGCCCGCCCCTTAATGTGTTTAGAGAACACGGGTGGACAATTTTTCAATATATTATTGTAATTGACCTGTTGCTGTTGAAAAAGCCATTTGGTAATATCGCTTAACCACAATCGTGATATAGATATTTTAGAAAAATACAATAGATTTGAGAGAGATTAAAGATGGAATGCAAACAATAACACATATTGTATAGTGATATAATCAATATTTTTTTCAACAAGTTTACATTCTTCGGATAACGTAACAGTGACATCTATTTTCTTTAATGTTTGATAAAGACATTTAATATGAGATGAAATAGTTTATTGCAACATAATATGGCTCTAATAGCGTTATTTACAGTAGACAATTATTAGTGGAAACATTAAGTGAAATGCAATGATAGTAAAAAGACAGTTAATTTAACAATTATTCTCATTAAGAGATGTCACTGTCTGAAGCTATTCACCCCCTCCTAATATGCAATATAAATTGGAGGTATTATACATTTGAGTAAATAGCTCATATTTATTTATACGGGGAGGGGTTAATATAAGAAATTTCACGTGGGTGGTCAACATGTCCGGATTGGGTCAGATTCATAGAAAGATATTTTCACATGTCAGCTTATGAATTTAGTTCACCACACGCAGTTAAATTGACGACTTAATAATAATTCTAGATACTATCCAAGTTTATCATTATTATAACATAATGGTACATACGAGGTTTACAATATACTTTGACTATTTATGCATGCATATTTATGTACACGAAAGAAAAGGGAAATTAACTGCGATTTTGGGTGACATGTATAAGTCACTAACTTTATTTGTATTTTTAAAGTTCAAATATCAATTTCTTGATTTATTGTATTCATTTAAATTTTAATTAAAAATGTATTTCGTCTTCCTCACACGCATGAAAAAATATCGAAAACTATAACTGAAAATTAGACACGTATATCGGAACACAAGAGCGTGTAAAACAAATATTTTTAAAGGGTTTTGAAATGTATTTCTTGTTATTTACAAAAAGATATTAATACATATTATTAAAAAGACAATTATTTACAAAAATATACGCATATAACCGATAATTATTGACAGTAAAAGGTCCGCTGAAAAAGATGTTCTTAGAAAAATCAAGAAACTGAAATCCTTCCATAATTCAAAATATATAATGGATTGTTAAAGATTTTTTAAAATCGATGAAATGAGCGACATTGCTTATAAACCTGCTCAATAGCAAGTAAACACAATGATGGTTGACAGCCAAAGGCAAAATAGTCAACCAAAGATGCACGGAACGCATTATAATGTTCATGGTTCAAGCAAACTAAATTCGTTCTCTTCAGAACATTCCATGTATGATACATAGTCCCCGCGTAAATTTTATTGTTCAATATTGATTGTGGAGATTAAATAATAAACGTGAACTCTTTCCACAATATTTAAGAACAGTAAACAACCCGCAAGTCAAAATAAATCGAAGAATTTTATAATTTAAGACATCGACTCAGGGTGCTTGATGGAATTTCAATATCAAATTTGAATTATTGAGATTTTGTATACTTCCATGTATTTTGTCACTAACGACCCGGGCTTCGCTTTTAGGCATCTTCAGGCATTCGGGTGCACGAATGGACTCGAACTGACAGCTAGTAAACAGTGTCTAACGTTTATATAGAAGATATAAATACGACAAATATTATTTACGAGGTAAGATATTATACGTCTAGGATCCACACTGATACCTGAGTTGAAATTTCGAGAATCGCCTTAATCCTTATTCTGTAAACAACGCATTAACAGAGTGGCGAATTTCCGCTTTCCAACTAATATTAGAATTGCCAGTGATTTTACAATTATAATAGCATTGTGGGTTTCGACGGGATGCAATTCGACGAAAGGATAAATATATACAATCATTCCACATTTAGTGGCATCTGTTAGGTGATTCAACGTATAGGATACAGCAACGGGGAGTTTGGAAGGTTCAGCTATTCGTTCAGAATTGGCAAGGAATTTAACTGGGCTCTATTGATTTTCAAAATTTCTTGATAAAACAATTTATGATCCTCCATGTTTTGATGCAACAATTTAACCCCATTATCCGCATTCAACGTATGGTTCTCCAATAGTAAGTGATTTGCGTAGTGACAAAATGCATGGAAGTGTACAAAATCTCAATAATTCAAATTCGAAGAATTTAAGTTTGACATATTCTCATCTTATAGAGCTTATTCGAATTTAATTTGAAAAATGGATGCAGTGTAAAGCAATCTCACGAGGTATAGAATTTATAATGAGTTAAAACACTGCTATGTTTTATTCGTTTCACTTCAATATCCTGGGTGTTTGTAACTATTTAATAAATGTATGTACAAAATCAATCTATCAAACGTTTTTTAGATATAGACGCATCTTTTTCTTTGGATCTTTTTGTGCAAGCATAGAGATGGCCAGTGAGCCAACGATTATTAATTAATTAACACTTAACCCTTACACCATACAAATATTACAACTTATTAATAAATACATACTTACTACTTTATACAGTTTTATTGTCATTTTCACAACAGTATTTGTCAGACATTCCTGTCATAGACCTTATTTTAATTATTAACCTGTACGCAGTATATAAGAAAGACATTGCGAAGAAAAAACACAAACATTCTTGAATACTTAGTTATTTTACATAGAGAAGTCACCATAATCTTTGCAATGTGACTATTTATTAATTACTAAATGATTGAAAACATTTTAATTGAACTTATTTAAATTGAATATAATCAATAATAATAATAGATTATGTGATTAGTGAATTTTTTTGAAAATATATATCGCTGGTTTCACATGGATAAATAGGGCTATAGCCAAAGATTTCAAATACAAAACATAAACTGAAAAAATCGTTATTCTGTAGGTTTACTTGTTCTTACAATTAAGAATAATGTCAGATTTAAATATTAATAGATTTCGAAGACATTATTTGTAAATCATATGACTGTATATAAGAGACGAATAATAGAGATTAGTCGTCGCACCCTTGTTTGAAAAACATCTTTAAACAAAAATTTTCATATCTGTCAGGTTCCCGGGTCCCAGCTATAGCCTTTTATCACTGCAAATTACTGATTTCGCGTATATTTTTTAAATGTATTCGAGCTAAGTATTCAGATAAATAAATAAACTCATACGGAAGAACATCGATAATAACCGTAGAAACAAAAGCTTAGTACAGCCATCTTCAGAAATTTTTTGGTGGTGGTATTTGAGCGAATTTAATCAATTCGTAATTACATATCGCACATCCCGAAGAAAAGTGTAGTGAATCAAAAAAAGTAAATTTTACAGGAGAGCAAAAACAAAATTCAAAAAACTTAAAATCTTCGTACAAACGGTCCCGTAGAAAAAAGAAACTAGTGGCTTCTCGCGGTGAATTAGTGAACTGGCCATTATACGGTTTTCATGGGGTGTAAATTATCATTTTTACTATACTATCAGACATTTTTGATAAGTTTACCCACGTCCGTACACGTAGATAAATAAATTGTAATGAAAGCGTTCAGAAACTTGAACAATAGTTTGTTGCAATCTTGAGCGATCCGTTCAGAACGAATGTACGTATTTACATAGTAAGGGACATAGCAACGTCAGTGAGCAATACATTTATTTAGAAACACAAAATTTTTGTTTTAGAAAGAGAAAGATGAAAACAATAAGTACCTTTATATGTTAATTCAATAAATATGTCTTGATAAATGTGCAAACTTAATAATTATTACCAAGATAATACACAGTTATAATCTGTGATCGACTACGGTCTCTGAGGATGATCTGCAGTATGGGTGATTTAATAACAATATTTGGTAAAATATTTTCACAATAATGGAAAAAAAGTGACAATGACAAACGTACAACAAATTATTTACATATTATTCGAATTCAAACATATTTAAATAAATACTTAAGCTATTCTTAATATACTAACAATTTATTATTTTATTGCCACGAAAAGAAATACACGAATTCAAAAGAATGTCTTCTTATACGATATAAATATTTCTCGAATGGAAATTCCCCGTACAATTTGGAAGACATTAAATATAGATGACATTATAATAATTCACTCTTTTAGATTAATTTAACTATTATCAATCAACTATCGTTCAAATATCATTCTTTCATTAATTAATAGAATAGTAATTGAAAAATTTTAAGCTAAATTCACGACCTTTTCGTAATTAAATGTAATTTAAATATGTACACAACAAATCTGTTTTGTGATACCCCTTAAGTACATGGTTTTTATTTAAATCGTAATAGGCCACGTTTAATAGTGACGTTATTATAAATAAAAATAAAATGACGATATTTTAATTAACATGAATAGTTATAATTTTTATTATGATATTAGTTATAATATTTTGAACGTTGTCCAAGATATTATCTTTCCGCCGTCGATAAAAAAAATATATTTAATTAATTTAAACAAATTTCGTAGATGTGGTTATCAAAATTATTACACATTTGGAAAAACATGCTTAAAACAGACACAGAAAATGATCTTGGATAAACTGGATATCTAGTAAAATTAATCGCTCATCAAAATAATTATTATTTACACATTCCATTAATTTTTGTATTTTTAATCAAACTTCTATTTTTTATTAATAAAATATATACTTTTCACAGACACATTTAAAAACTAGACAACAATTTATAACTACACCTTTGGAAGCCCTTCGTGATATTGTGTTTTAAGTTTATATTCTTGGTTGTTTTCCTAAAACTAAGCTTATATTATACTTAAAAAAAGAAAATTAAATCCACCCAGTCGTAGATATTATTTGTTACCATTGTTGTGAAATATAGACTTTTCCATGTTGTGCGAAAGCATATTGCTAATCCATATTGCTAAAACTTAGTTATTTTACTGACCAAAATTTTTTATTAAGCATTGTTTTTTTTTTTGATATTTTTGTAAACTCGACGTTATATATATCCTGCAAAATTATTAGGAAATTTATTGTGGATTTATAATATTTTACAAATTACTTATCGCACCCCATTTACATATATTTAATATTTCAAAGCTTTTACTTAAGTAAGCAGTAGAGCGAAGTGTAAATGTCTATACCAATAAACGTTTTTATTGAATTCCTGCTATCTGGACAAAGATTATTTATGATAAAAAGATTTAATTAGTAAGTTGTACACACCACCGAGATTATATCTTCCAGAAGATTATATCTTGCGTTAAAAGATTATTTAATATTTTATCACAACCTAACTACGTAAAGTTTCAACGGACAATTTGCACTCTATCGAATTTATTACACATCAATTCTCAATAGTGAAATGTCAGAAATTAATATTCTTAGAAAGTTTACTTATTGGGGAAAAGAATTATTGGAACAACACAAAAACTGATTTATGACAATCACAACACAACTCATGTTAAACTTAATTTTCTGAATCTCGTTTTCGAATGAAATCATCTTGTTTTCAGAGTTGAAAACATTAAATAATTTGGTTTAACTCTGTAAGATAAAAGCTCAATGGTTTAAAGTACAACCACAAAACTTAGTGTTGGTAGATTTTACATTTTTCTGGAACGATATAATAACAACACTGGGCAGTAAAAAAACAAAGGAATAAAAATAAAACAAAACAAAAGGAAATTGAAAATAAATTTAATGGTTATAATAAAAATAGTAAATAAACACAATATGTCATAACATTAATCCTAAATGAATAAAATATTTCAGTGTTATAAAAATGTAAGTTTTTAAATATAAAAGATACGTTTATTGTGCATTTGATTAAAGTATGTAAAGAAAACTTTGCCATTTTACATAAAAAATAAGAGATCTTTTTCCAGCGATTTTATTTAAAATATGATTTATATATTGCACACCCCGACATAATAATACGTAATCAAATTAACCTAAATATATTAAAAGCGGTTTTATAAAATATGATTATACATTATTATATAATTATACTAGTTAGTTACATGCAAGCTTTTTTAGAATTTTCGATTGGAAGTTTCCATGATATCTTCCGTGTTTGTCTTATAAGATGAATGCAAAATTATTTCTGAAAGTCTACTAATTACCAGTGAATAAAACGCTCATTATTAAATGTTTATCAACATATACTCTTTACATGAACAACTGACATATCAAACAGAATAGAAAATAATTTTTGTGTGTCCGAAAGGAAGAAAAAACAGGTATTATTAAATAGGTTGAATAATATGTAAAATGTCTACTTATTCTACAATACTACATACTCCATCTTTCATATAACTGTTTTCCAGAATAGATGTGGTTTTATATGTTATAACTTAACCTTTCAGACACACAGAGCTGTTTTCAATAATTCGGTATAATAAAAACTCACAAAATTATTGCGTCTTCTTGATTGGGTTTTATATTTAAAGTTCTAGTTCTTTGAATAGTGATTGAATCATCAAATTTATATTTTAGTAGAATACATCGTGACCTTTAAGCTATAACTGGTTCTCTACCATGCTGACGAGATATATATCCGTTAGATTTAAATTTCAATTGGAAGTTATTGTCACGGTCGTGATATATTATTTAAAATCCAAAATATCTTTGCGCTATCGTTAAAACGTGTGTACATTGTGAAAAATAAATTCAAAAAAATTTCATTTTGACAAACTGTAGTCGACTGTGTACCAAATGTAGATCAAACCTTTCAGCAGTTAAAACAGGGGTGCTTGATCACAATTGCACGCTGCTCCCCCGTCGCCGCGTTTGCATTGATAGGTGCACCACTGCACCCAAGCATCCGAGTTGTAAGACGTAAGCATGAAGTTTTGTTTGTTTAGCGTCATTTCCTCGATGTCCTGGCACGGTGGGCAGCCTTTGGGCCTGTATGGAGATGAAGAGTGGCAGAATGCCGAGCATACGGATTTCCATGAAGGAGGTGGAGAGCCTATTGGTCTCGCTGAACAAGAACAGAGAGGTTGACCTGTAATGGAATAAATAGTACCATTAAAATGACAATTGTGAATTTTTTGTTTTGCATAACTTGTCATTCTTCATACATAATATAATAATTATATAAATAACTCTGTTCTAATATATTTTTCATCAGTTTTGATAATGCTCGGGATCCTAATCATTATATATAATTGTAGAATAAGTACAAAGAAATGTGTTTTATTTTTATACACATAATAGTTTTCAAGCAAGAATTGTCAGTTAACACCATCAAAATAATAATTTTATCAATAATACAATACGATCTTTGAAGAATCTTCTACGGTGCTGTATGTTATCTTATTTCAATCTACAACTGTAATTGAAAAAATTGACAGTACCTGTCCTGACTGTTTTCTTAATAATCAAAATACGTGAAGGAAACCACTTAGCAATTTGAAGACAGACGGAATTAAATATAATTATTATACTATAATGAAGTTCCGTAATGATATCCACAGAATTGACGTGAACGCTAATGTGTAATTATTACAGTCCGGTTCCGGTATTTTTAATTCCAGATTTTCGTTTGTTTTCTCATACATAAATTAGATCAACAACTGCTGAAGTCAGTCATTCGTACATGTTCGTCGAATATAAGTCGTTGATAAAAGACCTACACCATCGCCCGGCAACCTATGACACGCGTGCCACAAAGGATTTTTGGTGGTACGCTTCGAAAATGAAGATTTTTTTAAATTTTGACAAATGTTATTGTCGCACAGAAAATCTATTGTAGGTGAAATAAAATTGTCTTACAAGAGATTTACCAGTTTTATTTCCGTGGCACGCTTAGTGTAAAGTACTTTGAATTGGTACTTTGGGTTGCCAACCGCTGATTTAAACCATGTGTTTCACCAGCATCATTGGCACAAAAATGAAAATTTTATGTAAATTTTATCAACAAAAAAGATGTATGAAAAATACAATCTCTTCCACTCTTTCTACGAGACAGTCGAAATAAAACTCATGTTTTTACAATCCCTGCTCCCAATGGAGTATATGAACTTCTAATGGATCTTATCTCAACTGAGGTTGCTCTAAAATAACTGCGTGTTGTGTAGTCGCTCTACCTTTCTTGTTAGAAAGATATGGCTAGGACAAGAATATCAGTTAGTTAATCGCTATCGATACACCCCAATTTAAGATCAGGCCCAATTTTTGACATCACAGACCTTTGAACACAAATCCATAAATCTATTATAAAATCGTTTCTTCCGTATCTACTCGGATACGCAGTATTCGTACCAATGGACATCGCAACCGAAGTGAACGAAGTTGACCGACGAAGACACATTATTACTTTTTTTAAAAACCACTTGGGAGCTGAAGTTGGAGCATGTGGCTTTCTAATGGAGGTATTTCAACATAAGTTTTTCTACGAGAACTGCTTTTTACTCAGTTGCTCAACATCTTTTTTCCGGAGAGAGTAGGGATAGATTGTCGGGTGCAGTGGACAACGTCATTGACTTCAGTTACGGATCTCACGGACCTAAATCCCAGTAAGTTAATTTTCATAAATTGATGATTTTTAAATCGATTTATGGTTCAAAGGCATGGATGTGTGCGGCTAAAATTCCCTCTCACCCATCCGATCCTAAATATGGGGCGTAGTGAGAGCGACTACCTCACCAATAATCCTGTCCTAGCCCTATCCTTCTTACTACAAGACATGATAATAAAGAATAATTCAGAAATTTCATTAAGAAAGACATTGAAAGCTGACTTACCCATATCGTTATCACAAAGGTCTGGACAAACTTCAAAACGGGGACTGCCAATCGGTTGCACTTCGGTGGTATTGTAATGGCCGAAGTTATCCACTACATTGTTTGAAAGCTTGTCATGCTTCTTGGCTGTCAATCGACCACTCGAGCTGGATACCATGCTGGTAGGAAGATCCAGAAGGGTCTCGACCATGCTGTCGCGGCACGACAGACCGCAAGGGCTGCCGCCCAGCCCTGAAAAAAGCACAAAAAAAGCGTGTTTTTTTATTGCCATATTTAAGTATTAAAAAATAATTTATATTCTATAAAATGTGTTTTAAAATACAATGCCTTTCCACCCAGAAGTAACAGTTAACACCTTAAAAGTGCTTATAAAATATGTATCTATTATCAATAATTTATCGATGATAAAAAATCCAATAATTGAATGACTGTGTTAGAAATTAATTTATTTAAAAAAGAATCAGTGTTGCTATTTTACTAACAGTTAATATATATATTTAACCATGAAACTTTATTGTTTTGTTCGAAATTTGAATCTTAGACGTTGAGATTTGTGTTTTGTTTTTTCATACAGCATGATTGAATTTGGAGCTGTCAACTTGCTGTATATTAAATTCATTATTTACAATGTTAATGATAAATATAAGGTAGACTTTATAATGTAAGATTTACTTCTTTATTTGTCAATCTATAATTTCAAAATTTACACATATTATTCTATCAACAGGTAAAGCATATTTTTCTTGTAAATAAATTAACCATTATGTGACTTTTTAGTTCACGAATACTATGATTTTATTATTATTATATTACATAAAGATATCTTCGGTGAGTTTGTCAGGGAAGCACTGAAACCATATGGTTACTATTATAATTATATTTATCAATGTATTTAATAATAATTTTTCACAATGCTTTTTTAAGAGTAAAATTCATACAATTTTTATATTAATGCAAATGATGGGTGCTTTCCTTCACCCACATCCGATCACCATTTAAAATCTCCCCACCCTTAGTCTCTCACCACGTTCAATAACTGATTAATCATCATATTCAATATAAAACGATAAAAGATCAATTTAGTCTGAGGATCCTTCTCTAAAAAACAAAACACGTATCACACTTATTTAAACAACAAGTGGAAGTTTCCATTTTGATTTAATATTTTAAAGGGACTGGTTATGAATCAATCACTAAGTCTCCTTTGTAAACAACGTATGATATATATAAATAAAATAAATTGTTGTAAAATCGATAATAACTAAATAGATAAAGGAATGAACAACACACATTCATTCTTTGGATGCTTGTTAAAAATTAAATGGCAGTTCACAAAATACTATTAAAACCATTATAAAATTAAATTTTTGATAACCACAAAGCTATGTTTACTAAATTGTTCGAGTCATCTTAAATAATAAAAAAACAGAAATCTAAAAAAATATTATTCACGCTTTCACAACATAAATTATTATTCAATGACACTAAAACAATTGATTTGTTTAATAGGATACTGAAAGTAGCGGTATTTATTTCCTTCAAATAACAGAAATTATTTTATCACCTGGGAAATAAAAGAATTATTATGTACATTTAGTGTTTAAAAATATACGTTTAGTTTCTTAACCTTTAAATTTAACAATTTCATCCATTGTGAAAGATGATGACAATTTTATTAATTGTGAAAGGTGATGTGGAAGAAGGTTAAAAGTAAGTATTTGATGGATAAAAGCTTTTCTAAGATTCTATAAAATATAAATATGAAAATAAAACCAACCCACTTTGAACCTTTTTGTTTTAGATATTTATTATGTAAATACGACGTATTCAAAAATTCATTGTGTGCAAAAAATAAACTATTATAAAGCATTAAGTCCAACTTGCAAAAATATGTTTGTAAATAGTCACACTAAACTCACCAGCCTCACAGAGCTCCGTACACAGCTGTCGCTTTTCCAACACTGACGGTCTCCAGGAGTGCGGATATCCTCCCCCGAACCCATCCCCTCCCGACTGTGAAACTTTCAGCTCCTTGATCAACCCACCCTCGTACTGCACACTCAGCAAAGTCTCCGAGGGGTAGCCCGCCACGTCATCTTCGTCTCTTTCAAGCACAAGCGATTTCGCAGCGGCGTCGTTGACATGGGAGGTTTTGTACTGGCGTCGCGGCGTCTTTATTGGATGGCTCGAGAAGGACTGGGCGTCCCCGTTCTGGAGGCCAGGGGCTGCGCTTGCGTGCGATGCTATCACGATTAAGGACACCATTCCCGTGAGGAATTTTAGATGCTTTAAATTCATGTTTTTGCTGTTGAGAACCTTTTCTGTTTTTACTTTAATCTGAAATGGAAAAACGATCATAAATAAGTTGACACAAAGCAAAAAAGAAAAAGTTTCAATTGAACCTAAGAACATGACATAATCTAAATAATATTGAATGTGTATAATAAGAATAAAAAGATTTTTAGAAGATGCCACATGGCCATGCTAAAAAAATACGAACTCCTTTTTTTGTTTGTAAAATTTGTTAATCCGTAAACTATATTTAGACAAAGAAAATATATCAGTACATCAAAGTTTCATTTGACGAGCTTGGGCAATATCGTAAGCGCATTGGTTCATAGATTTTTAATAGCAAAATGTCTTTTTACTCAAATTGATGGTGAACCTACCCTTTTTAGTGACACAAAAAAATATACAACAACTCTCACAGCGCCAAATATTTATGTAAACTCTAAAAAAATAGAATGAAGCGACGACCCTATAGTGAACAAAAAAAAAAAACTTTTGAATCAAAACTCGTAAATATGAAAGGATGATATAGGTGAGACTGCTTCTATCGGAGTGGTGTTTTTCTTTATATATTATTTTTATTAAAAATGGCATCAGTTGACATTTAGGAGTTGGACCCTGAATTGCATAGAACAGTATCATTGCGATATCGAGCCTAAAATTATGAATAAGCCAAGTTGAATTAATTTAAGATATCGACTGAGGGTGCTTGATGGAATTTCAATATTAAATTTGGGTTATTGAAATTTTGTACACTTCCATGTATTTTGTTACTAACGACCCGGGTTTCGCCTTTCGGCATTTTCAGGCATTCGAGCGCACGAATGGACTCGAACTGACCAAGTTGAATTATTTTACATACAATTACAAATGTGAAAGAATTACTTTACTATTTCGTTTCGTCATAATTTAACAGCAACCATTTTTGAGAGCTAATTGTCGTCATCTTAAAGTGCAAAGCTCCTAGCTTTGCACAGCTACATCTTCACAGGCGACCATTATACGTGATTACTTTAAAATGAGATTTCATAAGCAACCGAATCATATTGTTTATTTTATGTCTTATTATTAAGTAGCTAGAATATATGTTTTTTTGTATCCCGTAGCCAAGTAATCAATACACATTACTCGGTTACGTAATCAATGGTTCGAATCTCAAAACTGAACGCTCTAATGTAATTAGCAAACCACTACTTCTTTCCCAATCCTAATATTCTTGCCTAAGAGCCTCAGAAAGGAAAGTTTGAGCAACCGCCTTACAACTAATTCCTATTTAAACAACTTCTGTTGAGTTTCTCCATTAGATATGATTCACATCATGGTTGAAAACAAGGTCGAAAATTAAATAGTTTTGTATAAACAATCATCGGAAAATTTTTGTCTTTACGTGTATGTTATTATATCACATCATATCTTTATGCAACTATCTGTAGGTGGTAAACAATTCAACGACAATTAACTACTCTTCTATATATATATAAATGTAGATTTGTTTATTTATCATCTATGCATTCCTTTACCATTCATCCGATTTTGATCAAACTTTGGCGAGTTACAACTAGAGACATCTCTGAACCAGACGAAAGAACAAAAAATATGGTTTATCAATTTAATTCCAAAAGCATTTCAATAAACATAATTAAAACACAAAACCATTTCTTTGAGTGGCATTGCAACGCATGCCGGGTACTCATTAGTATTCAATAAAAGAGTTTTATTGTATAATAATATCAATATAATTATAGATATGGTAAATGACGTGTTTGTGATAAATATCATTATCTAAAATTATACGATTTTACCACATATTTTTTTATTTCTAACAGCAACAATGGAATAATACCCAAACAATTATAATATACTAATGTCAAATTTTTTTTAATACAATACACTCACTTCTTGTAGTGTTACTGATTAAAGAAACAACTCATTCCAATGCCAGCTAAAATATAAATGATACAAAGATTGACGTAAAGCCAACAATTTTATTGAATTTAATTCCACTCCCATCATAATCTTTTTGTTTGCTCTTTCAAAGATCGTTGTTGAAACAACTGGAAGCGATGAATATTTTTTAGTTCATCCATGCTGGTTCCGTCTCTCCGTGGTGTTGATTTTACTTGTGAATAGAAACCTACCATTGTATGAGTACACTCCGCCACTTCTGATAGGTACCTACTGCCACAAAGTCCAAACTTTCCGATATTACCAAAGTTCATCGTAGATATTTTTGAAATAGAGGAGAAACACGTTAATTGTTCTTGTATATAGTCAGGCCATTTAATTTAATAACCTTTTAAACTCCTTATAAAGAGCAAAGCAATACACATAATTTTCTAACTAAATTTATATTTTAAGAAACTGGTTATGTTAAGTTTGGTTGGATAAGGGTTAGGCTAGAAGTTTACAGAAAAGGTTAGAGTAGGATAGATGGTACTGAAAAGTATCCAGTCATCCATGATCAAGAATATAAATTCATGTAACTGTTGAAGAATCAGGTTAAATTCGTGCATTCGATGGAATGTGAATTATGATAGCATAAAACTGCTTTTAAATGAAAACGAACAGCAAGCGCAATGACGACTCGCATCCTGTCACATTTGTTTGGCGTGGTTCACTCCCATTTTAGTGCTATGAGCACAGGATGATCCTTTGAGCATTTAGATTCTCTATTTGAATTTTAATTTAAATAATAATTTATATTTCTTCTTTTTTGAAGTTTGTTTTCAAAAATAGAGACTCAATATAATTATGATCTTAAAAAAATACAGTTTTCTAGCTCGATAAAAACTTCTTCATTCCTAATTTAAAGATAAATTTGTAAATCAAAATGTTCGATAACTTTGCCATTAAAATATTTACGAGCGTTTTCCTCTATTTCCGCTAGCTAACTTGTTTTTCTGTTTTCCCGGCGCCTTTCACAAATTCTAGCCCTTTCCAAGCGCAGTGGTCTATCAAAATGGCCGCCGAAATCCAAAATGGCGGATCGGGAGGCTTCGGTGGGCAAACCACCGCTTGGAGTGTGAGAAGGCAGAGAGGCAAAGGCTTGGTAAACAGGTATTGACGTCATCAGCGACAAACAGACGTCAGCGAAATTAAGAATTACATAATGGCGGAAATCATTTCAAGAATATCACCGCTATAACGAAAATGTAATTTAATATTCTTGTCACGTTTCTGTTATAAGTAAACGTTGCTTTACTACTAAATATTAAAGCCTAAATGTATGTTACACGAGTAAATTAAGTATAATGAAACAATTGTATAGTATTAGTCTATGCAGATAAGTGTAGCCATTGTAGAAAAAAGGAAAATTAATATTTTTTTATAAAAATAAAACGTTTTTTGCAATCGCCTTTTAATAGCTTACAAATGTTTCTTTGCGATGCGGATTTTAACGTTTAAAATATAGTATAGTATTACCAACATTGCTTGGCCGCCGCCAAATTTGGAATTAGAATTGTCAGTCTAGAATAAATTTCCCCAATCGCTATTAAATATCTTTGAATGTCCATGTCTACTTTTAATAACTGTCACTATAATATCAGTTTTAGGACTTCAGTTCTCGTTGAGTATGGCAACATTCCTAACGCAACGGTGGCGCTCTCACTAGCGGCCAAGTTAAATTGGTACAATATGCTTAATGTTGTCTTCTAAAATATATCATTTACTACTGAAGACATATTTTTTTTCTAAAACACACAATGAATAAACATTTCAGATATGAATATTCATAATCTGCTTCCAGCTTTAACGAGACTAAATTGGAAATTCTGCTATTCATTAAAATACGAAACTTTCTGTTCCGGATAATTATTGTTTTCTTCTTTCTTCCAAAGCGTAGGACCTGCCTGCCAATAGTCATTTTTACATTGCTTAAGCTATTGTGTTTACTATAGAGACATGTTTAGCGTTCAAGCGAGAGAATAACTAAATGGTGCAAGCGAGACGAACACGATCACCGCAATCACGGCTTAGCACATTCAGTGACGACACACGAAAGAAAATACGAGGTTATATAAACTACTAGAATAATTAAGCCATGTCTATTGCACCGAACCTTGAAAAGATATCTGATGTATCTATAAAAGTAAAGTTATTATTACAGTAAATAAAATTAATTAACTATCAATTGAAAGAGTGATTAGATACAAAAATAAAAAAATAATATAAATTAGTTTACGATATTATATATTGAATAAACGTAAATGAATAAATATTCATAATTATTTCTTTTATCAATCAAACTAATATTACAATTTATTAACGGTTATTGTATTTCTGTATATACGTCTAATGAAAAATGCGATATTTTTTAGAATGCTTTAGGTACTTTATTTACATCCTCGTTTACGACGGTCTTTAAGCTATTTGAAATTGAGTGAAAAAAATTGCTTTTGCTTTCTGGGCGTTGTAACTGTAGCATCAAAATAATCCACATACCATTAAAGGAATAATTGCAGACAATTATTTTAAGCGTTTTGTTTACCGTTATTAAACAGCGTTTACTACTTCTTCAGTATTTTTTTTTAATATTCGTTCGACGAATAAAAATGATGTTCAATTATTAGTATTAACTGTTAATATTAAATAAATTGAATAACAATTAAAGCTGGGTGTCTTCTTGATTTAAATCATAGAGAAATGAGAAATATAGCAGATCAGTTTACTAAAAGGAAAGTTTATGGAGATTTTTCATGGGTTTTATGTAAAAGTATCTAACATTCTATTAGTTGTGCATCTGGAGCTTCGCAATCAGACAGGACCGAGTTCAAGGCACGTGTGCAAAGTAAATATTTTGAGCATGCATTTTCGTCTCGAGTTAACATCGATTGAGTTTATTAATATCTTCTATCTATATATATAAAAATGAATGTCTGTTTGTTGGTTTGTCCGGATCTTATAGGCTCCTAAACTACTCAACCGATCGCGACGAAACTTTCAGGAAGGACTTATTGTGATCATGCCGGGAAATATTATATAAAATAAATGTTTGTTTGTCCTTTACGCGTTCCTTTACCATTCATACGATTTCGATGAAACTTCGGTGAGTTGTTGTGCACCCACTCGTGAAGGGTTCTGAAGAAAAAAAATTGAAAATCTAAAATTGAAAAAAAGAATCAAATACGTACATACAGCGACATCTAGGAAAAACCTTCTAATTTATTCGTGTACGCACCAGACGAAAAACAAAAATATTGTGTTATAAAAAGTGTGAAATTGAAACTCGGGTTCGGGTCGGGCCAGACCTGAAGATGATGGGCTCGAACTGGGTAAGTCTATGAAATTTCGGCCTGTGCAGACCTCTAATCCAAAAGCAGTTCAATAAACAGAATTAAAACACAAACCCTTTCTTTCTTTGAGTGGCATTGCAACGCATGCCGGGTACTCACTAGTATATATATATTAAAAATGATGATTTGTTTGTTTGTTTGTTTGTCCTCTATGCATTCCTTTACCTTTCACTCGATGTCGATCAAACTTTGGTGAGTTGCTGTGCGCACATCCGTTAAGGTTTCTGATGAAAAATAAAAAATCTATAAAAAAGAAACAAATATACAAAATCAAGAATAATCGAATACGTACAACTAGCGACATCTCTAAACCAGACGGAAAACAAAAAATATGGAAATATAAAAACAATAACATATATTGTTGGAAAAGTGTAAATGAATTACTCAGAAAAATAAATCTTGGCTTCGGGACGAATTCGGGTAACAAGTGTGATATTGAGACTCGGGCTCGAACCTGAAGATGACGGGCTCGGTAATTTTATGAAGTCTCAGCCCATGTATTCCTTTCAACCAAAAGCACTTCAATATACAGAATTAAAATATGAACCCTTTCTTTCTTTAAGTGGCATTGCAATGCATACCGGGTACTAACTAGTTGTTTATACAAATATTCAACGCATTAATGTTGAGCTGTATTCTAAATGTCATAAAACAGTAATAAGCCATTAATGCGGACAATTTTTTCTCGATTAGTAAGATTCCGTAGATTAGGACCCCAAATCCTAATAAAATATACAGATACATATTTCTTTGATTATATTTATAGACCGCAAGAAAACGTAATGTCGTATTTAATATCTTTTCATTCCTTTATTTACCTTCTCAGACCATAATGAATCTGCGAAGTGGGCCTTCAGTTTTTTGGATAATTAATTTCTAGGGTACGTGCAGACTAAGCCTATATATGCTTTTCCATCATGCTTAATACTGTATTATTAAAGATTCTGTCACCTTAAGACTTTGAATAGAGGAGAATTAAAAAAAACTTCTTTCGAATATGAATTGTGAGTGTTCATTATCAAGAAATTTTTAACTAGAGGAATATACTTTGATTATTAATTTTGAGTTGTAATTATTACACACTCAAAATACTTCGAGTTTTCATATACCACCATATTAATTCGTGCTAGCAAACTTCTTTGGTTTATAGTAAGACAAAAGTAAACCATTTGAAAACCCAACTGTGTTTTGCACTCTACATTTCCATGGTTCTAAGTACGTTTGAATACGGATCTATTATTTGGAGTCTATATGAATATTCATACAAATTGAAATTGGAGTTAGTTCATAATAAATTTCTACGATATTATTATTTCAACAAATTTAAATATTTTCCCTTTAATAATTCCCTAAAAGTGTACTACCCCACCAAATTTCTTTAAGGAATACTATCGTTTCACTCTCTTGAAGTACAAAGTTCACTTTTGACTCTACAGCATGTTTCTCTTGTTCTTCGGGGACGAGTTTATAATCCTGAAATTCTCAAGACTATTCACTTACACGATCCCAATGTTTATCTAGGTGACTGAAAACATAACTAAATAATTTTTATTCTTAAAACTTGTTCTTCGCGTCGGTCATTTGTGTCACCAGTTGCAAGGACCGTTTGGCTGAACAATGCATTGCCTAGAGAGGTGGACATTTTCAGCAACGAACTCTGGGTATTGTTTTCTTGTATTTTAATAATATGTCTTGTTCATTTTCTGTTTTCTAATTTTAAAAATGTTTGTATTATCATTATTATTATTGTACTTTATAAATGCATGGGACATTGGCGTCAGCTGTAATGTCTTGTATTTTAAATTTTTTATTTACAAATAAATAAACTAGAACTGTACTTAACAAAGTAGAATAGGCGCTGTACTCAACATTTAAAGAAAGGTTTTAGATACATGAAAAATATTTTCTAGCAGATTTAAATATCAATTTCGGTCTACGATTCCATCGTATATTGCTTACGTGTGCGTTTTAAAAAGGGATAAGTCAACATAAGTAGTCGAGTGCAAAATTCTTGACCCCCTTACAAATAGAGATAAATCAGTGTCGTTAACAGACAACATACAGATTCTCGTAATATATACGATATTACATTTACCCTCACGCAGTGCATATCACAGTTATAGAATTCTGTAGGGTAGAAATGTATAAAATACGATTGTCAAAAAGGTTATTTTATTTTGTTAAAAAAATTGATAATTTGGTTATTTCAACAAGTTTATTAATATACTAGTATGTTTACCCGGTTTCGCCCAAAATAGAGGTCACTTATATTAATTCATCTAACACTTTACTCTTCTTTTGGGCATACTTCCTGTAAAACCCACGAAACAAAGTTTTATAATTTTAAATGATGGATAATTTTCCACTCAAACTTTTGATTTTTTACAAATTTTTCGATCCGTATGAAAAGTTATTGTGACAAAAAACTTACAGTCGCTAAACACAGATTGATTTTTTTTCATGTCCGCTCCCAATGTGGAGCATATGGTCTCCTAATGGATGTATCTTGACAGAATTTTTTCTACGAGAACTGCTTGTCACTCAGTTGCTCAACCTCTCTTTTCTTTTTTGAAGAGAGTAGGGATAGAGGGATAGGGCTATGACAGGACTAGTAGTTAGCTAATCGCTCTCGTTACGATGGGATTGAGGATGGGATTGGTGGGTGGGAGGGAGGACTCAGACTACGAACAGAAATCCATAAATCGATTGAAAGATCAATCTATGAAAAACCGTCCGCATCGGGAATTGAACCCGAGACATCCGTAACCGTAGCCAGCGACGGAACCAACTGCGCCACGGACGCCGACAATTTAGACGTCATTTAGACGTCAAAAACATAGCTTTTCCAGTTTAAGGTTAAAAGTAACGCGAAAGCGATACATTTTTAAGATTTTTAAGAGGAGAAAAGCACATGTCACAACTTGTAAAACAACCAGTGGAATAACAGAGTTGTCAATTTTGATTTTCTGTTGACAATTACCAAAAAGTTACAGCCATATCCATGGAAATATTAAACACAATATAACTATTTTTAAATTAAAGACCATACTTATTTAAGTGCTCATTCGTATTGTACCTTGCCAATTATTATTATTATAGCGATAATTAAGCCAGTACTTGCCAAACTTTTTCATTGCACGGCACATACAATTTGCAAAAAATAAACCATGGCCCCCTAAACTTGAATTAATTTAGTTATCAAAAGCTCTATTCGGCATTATATATATAATATACTTTACAAACACCGGCATTGTACAACCGTCTTGAAGTCGAAATTTTAATAAAATCACGAATAATGTGTTCTTACATAAACATCATATACATATGTAAAAGGAAAAAATGCATCATTAAATACTTATAGCTATACAGGAATATTTCGCGGCCCCCCACAGAAGCTCTATGAAGCTGCCCATAGTTTGGGAAGCACTGAATCCAACTATATGTTGTTGATACAGAAATATTCAATATATTATAGATATATTCAAAACTAAAAAGTATAATTTTTTCATAAGTTACTAGATATTTGAAAGTAATTCCTGTGTTTTAATCATGAATTGTGAAAATGTAGTACCAATTATTATTTTTTATGTTCATATCATTTACAAGCTTGGATAAAATCGATAATAATTATTGTTAATAAAGCAACTAAAATATGTGTCTCTTAGAATAGTAATGGTGTAACTCCAGTTTTGACGTTTTGAGAAAATCAAGTTTTTGTAAAATGTTCTTTGGATCAAATAACAACTATTAATAACTGTTTGTCAATCAACTGAAGAACTTAAACGTTAGTGTAGTAGTGAAGTCTGTCTGGACACTTTATTCTTATTCTGATATTGCATGTACTTCACTATTATTCTGAAAAACATAGTTAAATATGGGAATATAAAAACAAAAACAGTTTTTTAAAATAATTAGTAGTATATTGGAAGTGCACCATTATTAAACTAATAGAATAACATCTTTTGAACGTGCTTGAGGTACAAACTCTTTAATTTAATAAAAAAAAATGTAATTTTGGAGTTACACCATTACTATTCTAAGTGACACATATACCACTATAACTATTATTACGAGCTGATATGTGATCAAAAGCAATAAACTTTATCCAAAAGTAATATATAATACTCGACAGGAAAGCAATAGCAATAAAAATAGCTTTAGGATATTTCCTAATATGGCGCTGTACGCAACAATAATATATCAGAGATAACTGAAAAAGTCATGTCACAGCCATACGCTATTTGTCTGGTGGTGACGTATTTGTATTTCACCACTTGAGAATTAATGCTACAAAGCAAAGTGGCGTGAGTAATTCCTACTAGATGATAGGAGTTACTACTTTACGTTTTTTTTTACTTTTTTGTATTCCAACCGTTTTTCTTTAATTATGAGAACCACTGGAAAATACGTCATTAAATCATTATAATATTTCATTTTCTGTATAAAACAGCTAGTTGCTAATTTTTGAAAGGAAATAAATAATCATTCCAATGTATTGTGTTTACGGGTCAGTGGTGCAGTGGTCAACGTCGTTAGTTTCAGTTACGGATCTCGCGGGCTTGAATCCCAGTACGGACAGTTTTACGAATTGACTTTTCAATCGATTTATGGATTTATGCTCGAAGGCATGGATGTCTGTGATGTCTAAAATTCCTTCCCCCCCCAGCCGATCGTAAAAAGGGGCGTGGCGGGAGCGATCAGCTAACCACTAGTCCTGTTCTAGTCCCATGGTGAAATAAGTATATCTTAGCTCAGTGGTTTCCAACCGGGGAGACGCCAAAAGTTTGTAATGTAATTAAAAATAATTCTCATACCAATATATCTACAAATAAATAAAACTTCATATCGTAATATAACAGTACAAAATCAGTGAATGAATGTTTATTTTACTCATTGGCAAAATATACTCTTGAAGGTATATTTAAAAATGAACAGGAAATTCCGTAGGTAAAAAACAAATAAAAATAATCTAAGGATGATCATGAAGCCTAAATGTCGACACAGAAAGAAGAAATTGTTGTGAACATGCTTATGCTGAATTATCATTTTGTGGTTGAAATCAATAAAAAATCTATTTAACATCGACAGTGAGCAACAAGCCTGCGGGACTCTACAATACATTAAATATAACATTTGAAAATTACAAATTGTAAAATATAGTACAATTTTACGTCTGCGGCGCAATTTCCTGTAGCGTGTTAGTTTATAAATCAAATTAATAGTAAATAATTTTTCAAGATACCCTTAATCCAGCACTATCAAATCAAATGTAAAAATTAAATCATTTTAAAGGAAAAATGGAGCTACACTAGCTACGACACTGCATGTACGTATATTTTATAGAAAAATATTGTTATTGCTTTTTATTTATAATTCAGTTTTTTTTTTAATGTAGTTTTATTATTTAAAGCGTGCCTATATTATTATATTGATTAAAAACAAAGGTAGGGAGGCACGGAGCAAAAAAATTTTTTTAGGGGAGGCGTTGTAGTCTTAAGGTTGGAAACCGCTGGGTTAGCTGGATAAAAGTGTTTTGATGACGGTAAAAATTTAGTTCGGCCAAGTGACGTCACATATTTTACAAAAACGACGATCCAGCTCACCTTTACTTCTTATACCATGTCTTAACCCAACTCTTCTGTCCCTACTCCCTTCGAAAAAGAGAGATTGAGCAATTGAGTAATAAACATTTCTCCATTAGGTGACCATAGGTTCTACATTTGGAGCGAACATGGCTTGAAAAAAATGTGAGAAAATTTTATAGTCTTTGCCTTCCGTTGAATTGTAAACTATTGGTAGAGTATGTGGATTTCTAATGAAGCATTTGAATACATATCTTTGAGAAGAATAATTATTTACTATTGACTGGAACAATATCACGATATGGTATTTATGGAGTCACGACACGTTGGACGTATTTTCTATAATATACATTCCGTATTGTAGATTGGAGAAAAAAAGTACGTCATTTAGTAAGACACGCTGAAGGTAAAAAATACAATGGTTCTATATCTTACATTAATAAATATCCTGAGCTTAAATGGCAGAATTCTAAAATATCTTAATGCAGATTTAAATTATACATTGACGTTTTTTTTTGTGACACGTTCTGCAAATATATAACATTTTATTTAAAATAATAAATATCACTTGTGGGGTGTTAACTGTCAATTCTTGCTGGAAAGGCATTATATTTTAAAAATAAAACACAATTTTTTTGTACTACTTCCACATGATTATAATGATCAGGACCAGTTTCTCTCATCACGAGCACTATCGACTGATAAAAATACAATTATAACAGGACTATTTATATAAAATTTAATATTAACAATTTGAAGGTATATAAACAGTTGGTTCATTAGCTAAGACCATAATTTATAGGTAATCAAACAAATTATATGTAAACGAAATTAAATAGTCCACAATTAAAATGTTAAGGACCTTTTACAAATCAGTAATACTAATCTGAAATCATAAATAAAGCTACATTAAAAATCCATTAACTGAACTCAATTTTAATGAGTTTAACAAATGCGATAATATTCATTAAGCAAAATAACAGTTTGGGAAATTTTTAAAATAAATATAATGGGAAATTTAAAAATATAATTAATATATATATATATATATGTATATAAACAAAATATTTTTCTACATTTAGAAGTACAAATATTCAATCATGTAAATTTATCGTTTATAATTGAAACCTAAATATTCAGAAAATGCATTTTTTTGCTACCTTTTAAAGTTGCAGATTGCGGAGCAACGAGTTTTCTATCTGCTATATGTCAGAAATGAAATTGAATGTGTACCGCAGGCAAATTCAGCTGTACTTTTTTAGTGATAACTTATTTACTTTTAGTATATTGCAATCATTAATTTATTAATTAGAAAATTATATAAAAGTCTAGGTCTGAAAAGAGTTTAACAGTTTTCACTACAACACAATGTTTGAATTGACTATAAATACAAATTAATATTTTTCAAGAAGAGGGACACATAAAACATTATAACTGGATCATTACTAATATAATATCCATTTTGTGGAGTGTATTGAGAAATAGTGAATCTCTTGCAACTGTCATGGCATGGTCTATGTGAGTATAAAACGAAGAATGAAAGATACCAAGTGATTTATACTATAAGTATACGTACAGTGAATGTTTGTTACTTACATAAATTATATTATATCAAGTTCTTGAAGTAGTTGTTTAAATGTTTATACCGTTACTTTTTTCTCCACTAAAACATACACCATCGAATCAAACTTAATCCAATGAAGCTGCAACTTCGTCGCACTGCTGTTCCAGTCGGTGTGTGTTGTTTTTATCAATTTTTCCTGGATGTGGGAAATCAGATAGATACCAGTTTTGAGGAAACCATATTAACTGATAAGTGGTTTCGTAAATATACTCAAAAAGTTATTGATAACATAAAATCGAACTGATGGCTACATTAGGGATTAACTGATAATTTTTGACAGCAAACTTGTTCCTCGATTTTCAGGTATTTTATGAAGATCCATTAAATTTATTTGTAATTAACTGCAGTGAATATTTAAATAAATTTCTCATTATTAGCACCAACAATAAAATAGATATCGCCGATTTACTTTAGAAACTAGATTAAAAAAAATAGTACGCTGACAATCAAAAATTCAACTAAACTGATCTTACCTTACCCATTTCATTAAATTGAATACAGTCGATTGTATTATGCTTTATTTTCCCGATTGTCATTTTTCTGTAACATAGATATGTATTTTAAAGGTTGAACTGATGTTAGTCTATAGTAAATTGTCTTAAGTAAAGTGTTTAATTTTTATATTCAATGTTTTTATATACGACATGAGCAATAGCCCAACATAAGTTTAGTGATTTTTAAACACAGTTTTGATGATGTGCGCACAGGATTTATTAGAACAAAAAGATAAATGGCAAACTCTGGACCATTTGACTGGGGCTTCCTTTTCACTTTTCCATTAATGTGACTTGAAGAAACGACGAGAAGCTTTTGAAACAGATTGACCACTCGGCTACAGGAATAGGTATTACAAAAAATACAATTACTAAATATATAAAACTTTAATCAATTTTCAAAGAAAACACTTGAGATCAGTTTATTAAAACAAAAAATTATTAAATTTGAATTATTGAGATTTTGTACACTTCCATGTATTTTGTCACTAACGACCCAGGTTTCGCCTTTCCGAATCTTCAGACATTCGAGCGCACGAATGAACTCGAACTGACAGACAGTAAACAGTATCTAACGTTTATATAGAAGATACAAATACGACAAATATTATTTACGAGATAACATATTATAAGTCTAGGATCCACACCTGAGTTAAAATTTCGAGAATCGCCTTCTATATAAACGTTATTACCATCTGTCAGTTCGAGTCCATTCGTGCGCTCGAATACCTGAAGATGCCGAAAGGCGAAACCCGGGTCGTTAGTGACAAAATACATGGAAGTGTACAAAATCTCAATAATTCAAATTTGATATTGAAATTCCATCAAGCACCCTCAGTCGATGTCTTAAATTATATAAAAAATTATTAGACGAATACGTTATTTTTATTTTGGGTATTAATTACTCAAGTTATCAATTTATTACTGTAGAGAAATTCAATGGTACTTATAAATAAAATAAACAAAGGTTTCGCACAAAAATGATACATTATTAAGTAAAGAATGACGTGTATTTTTACTTTAATAAATAATATGCTCCGTCGTGCAGTGGTCAACGTCGTTGGCGTTACGAATGTCCCGGGTTCCATTACCGGAACGGACAGTTTTATAAGTTGATTTTTCAATCGATTTAGCTATCACCCATCCGATCCTAAAAAACGGCACGTAGCGAGAGCGATTAGCTAACCACTAACGTATGTTCTGATACCTCCCTTAAAAGGCCATATGCTCCTCGTTGGGAGGGGATATGGTAAAAAAAATAGTTATAATAATATGCTTGTATGTATTATTCTGCTTTCAGAATTACTCTATTCAATTGTGTTTATCAATAAATATTTTACATGACCGATATAAAATAACGTTTTATTTCCCTGATTAGTAAATGTTTTATATCGAACAGGTAAACAAAAAGCTTATATGTGTAAGAGTATCTTATCTTGATTTGCAAATAGAAAACTTCAACGTCATGCAATAATTATTATTATTTTACATTCACCACCTGTTTGAGGTCAAATATTTATTAACTGACATTATGCTGTGACTAATAATATACTTTTTATCTACTTTTAAAAACAATAACAGTAATATACTATGACCAACATCTGTGAGAATAGATTTGGATATTGCAATGAAAGAAAATTTACTTTTTCCTGCATGCATTTGAATTCAATTCAAATAGTATCCCTGAATTATTGCTGTTATTAAAAATAAATGAATGTTGTATCATTAATTTTGATTAAAATTTCACGGTAGTCCAGAAACTCTTTTTATTGAAAAAATTAACCAAGTATGAAACACATTAAAATTAATTGGTATTTTTATAGAGATGACAATTCGACTTCCACAAGTTCCACGTCGCCTCCGTCAAAGATATCAATGGTTTCTACCTCTTCAAAGCATTCACATTCAGCAGCAGTTTCTGCGAGTTGTCCAACGATTGGAAAATTATTATTATTATTTTCAATAATATCATCATTTATTTTATTTTCATTAACTTTTATCGCGATTGAAATAGTGCTACGATTTATTCCCTCAATTGTTCTATTTTTTTTCAAATTTGTTGTTTTATTCCGATGTGACAATTGTAAGGTATTTCGATTTTATGTTGATATTAGCTTCTTCCTTCTATTATGTGAATTTAGTCCAATTATTTTGAATGTTTCGTGTGCTTTAAAACCGTCATGATATTCTTCAATCTTGATTATGGTTTTCTTCAAGAGCCCTGTAGAATTATAATATAAAAGAATTCTGCTTGTTTTTAGCTGGTGAGGAATAAAACAATTCGTGGAACTTCATTATATCTTGCATTGTTAATAACCTACATTGCAAACTACGACGATTTTGGAAAGGAAGGCATATCTTTTGCAGAATATTTGGAAAAAATCAGTGCTTTATTCGATGTAGAAATCATGATTTCGAAAATCTCAATAATTCAAATTTGTTATTATCTCTGTTTGAAAAAAACGGAAATGAATGACGATGAAATAGAAATTATTAAATACTAGTGGAAACGCCCGTCATAGATGACGGTATTGAAATTTAAATACTGACTGCCTAAAGTAACTGTTCTTTAGTTTCCATACTGACGGACTGATTGTTGTTTGTTTGCCTCGGAATTTGCGCACGTCGAAACTGTGTGTATTGTTTATATATACTGAGGACGCTTAGGTCATGAGAAACTTTCATACCTACATGATGTGATAATAATAAAACGTCTACATCTACGCCTACATACCAGTTTGGGCTATTATATATAAGATAAATTTTATATTGTATACTATTGATCATTATGAATAATAATTAAATACCTATAGCGAGAAATACGTAGTGAGAAAGTAGACTCATTTTCAACTGATAATACTAATCTAATGCTATCTAGATCAGCGGTAGCTATGCGGTTTTCAAATAAAAAAATACGGAATGTTAACGATTCATATTTGTTCATTATTTGTATTGTTTAATGGTATTCCAAGGAAATTATCCTTTAAATGCTTCATTTTGGTCGCTCTTGTAGCCGGTTGGTTAATTTTCTTTGTTCGTCCTTTCGGTGTGCACACCTTGAATCTGCATATGAACAATTTCATAGATAATCTTTCATTCAAATGAGTTGAATGTCTGTGATGTATTCATTGACTTTGCATTTGTCCAATCATAAAAACGAGACGTAACGAGAGCTATTAGATAACAACTTGTCCTTTACTAGCCCGATTCTTTCATCCGCTCTTCTACACGCTCCGAAAAAGAGAGGCAAGGCGACCAAATAACAACAATATAACTTCGCTTGAGATTATATCATCCATTAGAAGTTCAATGACTTCATACTGGAGCTTCATACTAAAATCGATTGACTTTCATTTCCTTGGTAAGCATTCATTCAAACAAATTTGATTTTTGAGTTGGACATTAACTATCAGAATAAGCGAAGATACTATTTGTGTATTCTACCAAAGCGACACTACCTTCTCTAAAATTACAACATAAAATATGACATATTAGACATAATATACCTGGGAGAACTGATACATTAGATAATATAAAAGAGTATGATGACCTTTTCAAAGTATAGTATTACCAGCAATGGCAACCTGGCCGCCGCTGAATTCGGAACTAGAATTGTCATTCTAGAATAAATTTCTTCAATTGGCATTTTATTTAAAATAAATATCTTGTCTACTTTTTATAACCATAAAATATCAGTTTTTAATTTATTAAAATTTCAGTTCTGGTATAGTAAGGTAACATTCTTAAAGCAACGGTGGTACCCTCACTAGCGGCCAAGTTAAATTGGTACATCTATAGTTGTGTATTATGCCATTATCTAAAATTACAACACACAATACGATGTCAGACATAATATACCTGGAAGAACTGATAGATTGGATAATAGAGCAGACTGTATTGACTTTCTCAAGGTAGCCATAAATGAATTCGTAAGAATTTGGATAAATTCATCAACACGTGCACAGACCCTTGGGAGAGTCGTCCAGCACGTATATCTAGCAAGATTTTTTCTACCTATCTGTACCCATGATGCTCCAAACATGCGACAAGTTGGTTTTCCCCATTACAATCCGTTGTGTGTCTGCAGCCAATATTTCATGACCGCGTTACACAAGTCTACACGAGTCTTCTCCCTTACATTCCTGGCCCGAGCAGAACTGTACGGGACTGATTTCGTACCATGCTTAGTGTGCTTGAAAAAAATAGAACTACGACAAAAACATAGAAAGAGATAAATGTATATAATATTCCTAAAAACAGCGCAGGCTTACCAGCCACCCATGGCTGTCAATTTTATCGACGTTTTCTTTAAAAGTGAAGAGTTTTTTGTACGAAATTTTATCTTATTCTCTTTGTACATTACATTATGTATTGTGTTTTTGGAATATTTGTAAAAAAATCTCCAAGCTTTGTGTCAATTTATTTTGCCAAGCTGTATTTAAAATATCTGTCACGAACATTTTGTATTTCCATGTTATAGCGTCGTATAATGTAAGCACTTTGACATTTACAAACGAGCCCCGTGACATCTGCCGGCGAAATTACTCAACCCTCCGGAAAATCAATTTTCCGAGCTGCGCGCTCACAGAAAAGGGAATTAGGGCCAAAGTGGTGGGGTTCGGATATTGGCTAAATTTGAATTATTACCGCGATGGGAGTTTGCTTCAGGCCACGCCTACGCCGGGAAGCAGACCACGCCTAGGTGGAAAATTTTATAGGAGGCATTACGCTCTGTAGAAGATGCGGTATTGATTTTGGGAGTTTTCCAAAAATAGAGAACTGTGGGAAATTTTCATAGTCATACCAGTTGAAGTACATTGTTGACCCAAAACTTATTAATTTAAGAGGAGATTTCGTTTCGTATAACTTTACTCACCAGCAAGGTTCTTTAAATACTATTTGTCAAAAATATTTGTACAGCGATACAATTTTTTACTGAATTTTACTTCTATATTTATAACATTTCTTCCTATTTATATTGACCTACAGAATAAATTTGAGCCTATGAAACATGCTCTAAGATTCCTGGTTATTTTTATTTCCAGGGAGGGTACTGGGTACAGACTAAGTTTTTGTATCCCGTTCCCGCATGTATTTCAGCTATATACTGTATTAATAAATATTCTGTCAACTGAAGGCTTTGAATGAGGAAATTAAATAAGAAAAAACTCTTACGAATACTGATTTTAGGTGTTCAGTAAACAAAAGTGTTCAGTTCATAATCAGAAATTGCTCGTACTGTGATATCAAACATTTAATATGAGAAACATAAATTAATATAAAATTATAACACGTCGAATGTAAAAGGTGTTTTTCTGATTAACACTCATAAGCAGTTGATAGAATCTAAAGTTAATTGCAATATATGCTCTCTAGTTGCTTTCAATTGATCTGAGCTGTAACTCAGAGAAAATAGGTTGTTAAAAAACCAGCAATGTCTCTAAGCCCTTTTGAATACCATGAAACTTACATATTTTGTTTTTACGACTTTTATGAAATGTTAATTTTATAACGAATCAAAGAACTTTATTATGTAATAAAAAAGTACTTATCTTTTTTTATACCGTTTACGTTTCTTTGTATGTATGGGTTTTGAAAAAAGGTTAAAAAATACTTGAATTTTTCTTACATTCATGTAAAAAAAAATAGTTTCTTAGCCAATAGCCAGAATAAATATAATAAATTTTTGTGTATTGTTTGATTTGCAGCGGGTTTCTGTTTATTTATTTCAATATATTTTTTGTATAAATTGAAATTGTTTTTATTATACAGATCTTCGCTTTTCTTTTCTACAATAATAAACTTATGCTGAAGTCTAGAGAAGTAAATAGTTTAAATTTTAGCATAATTAGCATTCAATATTAACATGAAAATGGAATTTTACAATATATATCAAACTCTCTTCACCTCTGTAACTTGGTTAAACAAGATGAATTTTAAACCTTTATTTTTAGTTTCTGTAGAATATTTGTTTTGCTATTTTTCCATCGACTACGTAGTATTATAGGTTTATTATTATTGTGGAAAAGTCACGTCGTAAGTCGCTCAATATACCTTTTCAGAGAGAGTGATAGAAAATGGATAGTGCGTGGGTGGAACGTAATGACAACATCACCGACATCCATGTCTTTGGTTTAAGATCCATAGATAGATTACAAAGTAAAACTATGAATGTTTGCTTTCGGTGTTTCAAGCTCTTGAACAAGCAATTAAGACCGAAAAAGGCCCAAGAGCGTTTAACATTTTACTACGGGATTGGCCAGTATATTTATAAATAAACTGTTACGTAAATACAGCGTGGGAAGTATGAAGAAGAAAGAAAATGCACAAAAGGTTTTAGTTGACGGCGCTTGCGCTTAGAACAGGCCGTGGAAAATCACATGCTTAAACTTTAAATGTCAAAGGTCAACAAATACTACGATTGAGTGGGCGACTGAAAATGTCAACTCCTACGCTACGCCTAGTGGAATACAATGCAACTATACGGTTTGACTTTACAATTAATTATACGGTAGTATTTCAAACAAGGGGACTAAATGTAATGCCTTATTTTTATTTTAAAAAAATAAAACACAATTCATTTGTACTACTTTCACATATTTATAATGATCAGGACCGGTTTCGCTCATCACGATAAAATGCATCAGTTGATAATGCTCGTGATGAGCGAAACCGGTCCTGATCATTATAAATATGTGAAAGTAGTACAAATGAATTGTGTTTTATTTTTTAAAATATGCTGTCTTTCCACCAAGAATTGACAGTTGACACCTTAAAAGTGAGTAATGCCTTATAATATTTAAATTAATTTTATCACTATTAACATTTAAAAATCACCACTAGTCAAGTTGTATCGCTCTAAAGCTTCCGTTGGTCGACAAAAGAATCAAATTCCTGAATGGATATTTTAATATTGCGTTGAATTCGTATTTGAGATTCACCAGTCGATCGTCTTACCAACATAAAAATAGTTTAATTTACAAACAGTTAATGTTTAATACCAACACATTGTGAACAGACATGATTGTTTTAGCTTATATACCCACTGCAAAGTACTCAAAGCAATATGTTGAAACTTGAATTGCGAGGTACGATTGATCTCGCATAAAGACATAAACAAATAATGTTTTTAGTAACGCTGTTCGCTAATTCGTAGAATAGTCTTCATTCCAGATTCAAAATACATGAAAATATATTAATTTTGTTAACCTGTTAAACGCCATTAGCACGGTACAAGTCACTGAAGATGTATATAAATAGAAACATAACCGATTATTTCGAAATGTCTGTTCAAGACATGTTTGATTTAGTACTTCACATATCAGAGAACATCAAACTTACTCTGGTATATTTATTCAATTAAAATATTAATTCTTGACTTTTGCAGTTTATTTTTAGCAATAAATTTATTTACACTTATGTAATGTTAAGTTATAAATTATGATGTCTTATTTAAGACAGTTTAATTGTAAGATTACTCATTAAAACACTCCATTATACTCCAGTTTGAAGATACTTCTCAAAGCAAGAAAAGACGTTTCACAACTATTAACACTAGTAAAAACATCCATTTTAATTTTTATTAAAAATTAATTTACACAAATTTACCACATATTATAATAATCATTAACTCAGTATTCTGTACTATTTTCTAAGTATTAATAATTCTTGCTCAATCAAAAGAAAGTTAAGATAAATAAACGATTTTCAATATTCATAAATACAAAAGAATTAATTGAGTGTTTTTTTTTTTGGAAATGTGTTACATTTGTTTTAATATTTCTTCTTTGATATCAATTTATTTACTGCAAAGTCTGAGATAACCGTCTCTAAAAATTACTACTTTTGACTAGGTTAAAGGTAGGTAACAAAGAAAGAAAGTGACGAACAATGCCTAGTGGATGTACAAGATTTCTCACGTTAGAAGTATTGCATGTCACCTAGTTCCGATAGACGCAGAATAAATTCGTGACGTTGAACCTGGAGAGTATCCATTTTGAAACATAAGGTGCAGAAAAAGAAGAAGAAAAAGTAAATATTACTTTGTTCAATACAGTTTTTATTAAAAACTACTGCATCTAGCTTGGGTCGGTACATATGGTCTTTCAATAAATTATTTCAAACGTCAGTCTGGAGACATAAGCTTGTTCCTTTAACAAAAAGATATTCCCTATTGCTCCCCAGATAACTAATAGCCAAAATTATTTACGTAATACTGAGCCATTGATCATATGGCTTAGAGTATTTGACATATTGACTAACTACCGCTCTGGACATACTCTAATACAACTTTTCTTATTTAGAGAGACGAGAAAAAAGTTTGAAAATCTTTTACACCCGACGCACAAGTTCAGGGAAATGACGGAAGGAGAGCTTGATATAATTTTACAGTTGTATGTAGAAATATGAATTAAATTCTAGTATACTTATACATAACATATGTACTGTATTGGAGTAGTTCATTACATACAAAATTCTAACTGAAAAATACCACACAATTGCGTATGATTACTTTCTTAATCTAATTCTCACGTGAAAAAGACTTTCTTACAGAACAGATTAATATTATTGAAAAACAAGTTTAATTCCGGTACGGACACTTTTATACATTGACGTTTCAATCTATTTATGAATTTGTGTTGTCGTGGATGTCTTTAATTTTCTCCCACCTATCCAATCCTAACAAGCGGGGCATACTGAAAACGATTGGTTGACTAAAAGTCTTACACCTTCGAAAAAAAGAAATGTTAAGCGACTGAATAACAAGCTGTTATCGTGGAATGACTTATGTTCAGATAAGCTAGATTAGTAGTCTACATACTCCAAATTGAGAGCAGTCATGGTTCAAATACATATTTAAAATACAGAAGACTCCTTTCGATAAATTTTTAAGTTCGTTTGAATGAATGAACATTTTTTACAGTTTGTATTAAATTTGTTCTAAGTGTGTGTTCTTAAATCGTCTAACATGAAAAGGTTTCCCATCTCTAGCTTATACAGTAATATAAATAGTTCTTGAAAACTTCTGCAACAATTTTATATTGTCTAAGAACTAAGTTTTTAGACTATCCCAGTTTGTGGATGTGGAAATATGATAACACCATATCTTCTCAAACCAATCTGCTCTATCTACAGAATTCTTTATGATTGCAATATAACTAACAAGTAAAAATAAGCAGATTTACAGCTCTCATATCTTGCCATTCTACCCTTTATAATATCACTGGAGAAAGTTTGTACTAACGACGTCATAAGGAGGGCTTTTAGGAGGTCTTTACGATTACGAAAACTCGAAAAAACCTTCCAAAAATATCATCTGCAAGTTAAATCTGTGACGCGTGGGCTTAATGTATGAGATTATTCTAAAATTATTACATATTTAAAGATCATAAATGAAAAATCTGTTTTTCTTTCAAATATGGTGATATATTTAATATAAAGCATAAGACATCAAAATGTCTTTTAGATGAAGTAGCAGTTGTTGAAAACTTTATACATATCATAAAAGTTGTAAAAGTTAGCCCATTATATTATTAAATGTTCTACTCTTAAAATGACATTGTTAAATTATATCAAAAGTTTGTTCACGTTTTCTATTATTTATCGTTTATATTGTGATAATTTATTATCAATAAAAAACTTTAAAACTCGGTAACCAAGAAAAAAACACTTATTATCGTTACTCATAGTGGTACGTTTTTTCTTTCTATTAATTTCTATGATATTTCTTACAAATAGCAGTCATTTTCCTGCAATTTCCGCAATTTAACTCTTACAGCGCGTGCCGTTTTCGCAAGAATTTATTTTCAATCAGTTGATCTGTTAAAACGCTCACTATGGCTAAAAATAGATCAATTTCAACAGTAAAAATTGAATAATTATGTGAAATATATATTAGTTATCCCAAATTCATTAAGAAGTAAACTAAATTTGCCGCATTCTCGCTAAAATAAATAGAAGAAATTGAAGAAGCTGAAAAATATTTAATCTACGATTTTGCAAGCAAAATGACTGCAGTCTCCATATACACTGGCAACACGCACACAAGCAAGCGCGCAGCCGCATACGTATGTGTAATACTTAGGGCTGACGATTAACACTGCGTATCGCCAGTTCAAAGCTGAAATTCGAAAGACTATATATCGTGAGCTCTTTTCAAAAATACATTTCCTAATGTTTTCATGACATTTTCATGATTTGTTACCTAATTTCTCTACCTAAAGGATTGAATTATTTTTAAAGCATATACCCACAAGTGTTTTCCTTTAGTTTGGCAGTAAATACAAGATAAATTCTTAGACATGTAATGTCCAGCGCGTTCGTAGGGTTAGATTTGTGATTTTTCAATCATTGCAAGCATTCAATGCTAAATAACGTCATAATTGAAATTTTCAAACTGATACAAGGTGGAAAAGAAATATTTTTATTCAATTCAATAGTTTTTATTATATCGTTCATTAAATATTTTATTTAGTATTCTAATACAACTAATCGGCACGCCCTGCGTAACATAATCTATCTGAAAATCTGATTGCTTTGATTTATGTCGTACATTCAGTACAAATAGCGTTATTAAACGTTTTACTTTGAGTTCGTGTAACGATGTACTCATAAATTGACAATATCTCACATTACGTAAGGCTTTTTGAGATACATTGAAACCCACACAATTATGTTCAACTCCAGATAGAATTATTTACCGTACGCTATTTTGCATAACGGCTTTCATTTAGTGAAATAAAAACTATTCATATTTGAAAATCGTAATAAATTATATTTCATGACACATTATAATTAACCGTCTATTTGGTACAGTAAAATAATGATTCAAAATAAGTTTTGTGTACAAATTTGAACACCTGATCCAAAACTGCAATATTTCGTTTTTGAAGAGAATGAAAACCAGGCGCCTCTATAATAATTGCGCGTGGAAATTTTCAATCTAAATTCAGCTGGCATACCGAATAGTGGAACAGTCCAAGTCTGTTACATAACAGGAATCAATTTTCTCACATCAGACCAGAGCTTTTGCGCATGCGTCCTTGCATAGTGATGACAAACATTTTGTCAAGGATTATAAATTATATAATTAAACAACTCATTCAAAAGACGATGTACAATAGTTTCTCACTTATAATTTACAAATATCAATACACTAACTCCTTGAATATGGTGATTTATAATAATGACCTATATGTTAATTGTCAAGCAGACTTGGATTCCCGAACAGGAAATTTTTATTGGTTGATTTTCCAATAGATTCGTGAATTTGTGTAGAACGATTAGATCACTACTAGAAATTTTCCGCGCCCATCTTTTACACTTCCAAAAAAAGAGAGGCTAACGGAATGAATAACAAGCAAATCTTGTAATCTGTTTGAGATTTCCATTATATGTCCACATGCTTCACTTTAGGAGCGAACATGGTAAAAAATTATCTATTTAATCTTTAATATGCTACATATTTAAAGCTCGATATAAATGGGGTAACACAACACAGTTAAATGCCTTCAAATGATTTCTAGGGGTATCAAAATTTATCAAGACTTGGTTGCTATGCTCTCGAGGATACTTTCAAAATTAATTATAATCAAATTATGTATAATATGGAAAGGTTCTGTGAGTGTCGACCAATTCACTCTCTATGTGAATTATTTATATTGAATGCAATTTAATTCGTAGCTGTAGCAACCAAGTCATCATGGTTGATCTTAACAATCAGGGATTGAACTGACTTGCGTGATTCTTTTATTTCTTAATTCATTTCCGAACCCTCCGAGAGGATGTGGCTTAGTATCTAGCAGTATATTACCACAATTACATTCTGAAATATCATTCGAAGAGGCGTGGACCGTTACAGCCAGCTGAGAAATTTAATGAAAAATTCATATAATCTTTACTTCTAATATTAAATTAATAAAAATCTGCATTTTTTAAATAATGTCACGTTCTATTGTTGTTCATCACTGGTGTAACGTTTTCCTTCACCCCTTTCTAAATAATACAACCATGCCAAAATTCCTTCGTCTACAAAACCATACGTTTACATCATTCACTATATTCTGTTTGAAAAACACAACTTCTAGTAGGCACAAAAAACATTGAATAATGCAAAGTAACAGACTGATGTAACCTCACGATGAAAACTATTTGGTGGAGCTATCTTTCGAAAATATATTTTGTTACTAAGTCATCCGCAAGGAAAGGAATTATATTAAAAAGCTTGGTAAGAGGATCAACGAGTTAAAAATACATAAAAAAACAAGCCTATATTCAGATAATTTTTAAGTAGTCTTATAAGATCTTTCACATTTCGATGAGAAATAGTTAGACACTACGTAAATCGAATTTAATACAGAAAACGTGGTAAACGCGTCATACTTTTTAGATGAGGGAATAGAAAATAAGAATGCACCCATCCTAGATGACACGTTACCAAAACAACTTCATTGTTAATATGAGGGTTCTTCATAATACTATATCTGGAAAAGGAACATTCTTTCATGTTTCGTCCACGTTACTAGTAGAAACGAAACCTTAACAAACTGATACACTAACAGATATACGATTGAAGGAATAAGATGACGTGACACTCACTTAATTTTACACTGAAGATGGCAAAGAATTGTGCTGAATTGAGTTACCTGTTTCAAAATGGTCAGCATCGTGCTCTTCGTTTGAAGTGTCAAGTGCTCAAATTCCAGTACGGACACATTTACAAATTGATTTTTCAAACGATTTCTAACGTTAAGCACTTAATGCCTACCCTAGTCTCAGCTTACTATACTTGCTCTCTCCGAAAAAAGAGACGTTGAGTGTTCTCAAACTCCTGTTAATGTAAGCTCTATTAGGAGGCATACTTTTCATTGGGAATGGACATGGTTGGAATTGAGGGACGATATGAATATTTATCACGACACAAATACTAATTATATGTTAAACGTAAATCTGTACTGAAGTTAAAATTTCAAAATTGATTTCTGCATCTTTGGCATTATTTATTCCATCCATTTTTATAAGATTCTCTTTATCCGACGCGTATTTGTGCCATTTTCCATAGTTCTAATATAGTATTTGGAAAGCTTTCTACTTATTTTCTAATCTGGAGTACCAGTAATTTGATTTCTGTCCTTCAATTGTTAAAACGATGCCATTATAGTTGCCCAAATCAAAAGTTTTGAATTGATACGTATGCTTAACAGCTGTGCAGTTAAACAAAAACCTTCATACCAAGAATTACATTACATATTTAAACTATTTTCGTTGAACCCCTAAAAAGATACAAGACTTACTATTCAATATTTTAATTTTAATAAATTTAAAGTCACTTTTTGTGAGAGACTTGAAACGGTATTTTGTTTGTATCCCTTTCAAATTCGACATGTTCCAGAAAATAATAGTGCCCAGTACCAATTTAACGAGAGCAACTCCCTCCAATTGTGACCCGGCCTCGACTCGATTCGGGAAACGTAAACCACTACCAGTTTATTATTCGTTACTAATTAAACATCAGATTTCAGAATAAAATAGATTTACATCTACAAGGCAATCTACTCTATATTGAGACTTCAATTTCAGTTGATAATGAACTACGCATAGAAAACTTGTAGGAATTATGAACATGTTCCTTAAAAACGTCGAAGCTACGAATTTTATTTTAGCGTAACACAATATTTTACATCTAGTTAACAATTTTATGTTGAAGGCAAATTTTCGAAAATAACCCACCAAATCTATTGAACATAGCTAAAATTATTTGCCTCATTGCAGACTTCATTCCCAATTGTTTTATAAGCAATATTTAATGTAACTCTCAAAATTGAAATTGTTAAGGAGAGAGTAAAAACTGTTATGGTGAGTTGCGTTATGAATCTTTGAAATGCACTCCTGTAAATTCTCATGATTGAAGATAAGGGATTATACGTAGGTAGTTTCGATATAAAAGTGGCTTACATCAAGTGACCGGGTCGGAATTTTCATACCTAAAACAAATGTAAAATGATGTTTCCCTTCCAAAAAGTACATCATTTGGGCGAGACCTGCTCTGTCGCCTTTAAAATGAGATCCAATCATTAACTCATTTTCGTATTTTTGAGGGTTTCATCAATTGGCCAAAACACAGTTGATATGAATAGCAAAACGGTGATGGAGAACATCAATGGCACTTTAACGTTTTGATGGAAGCTAATTATTATTCAAGCGAATCAACACATTCATTTTGATGCTTTGAAGAGCTTAACGAACTTCTGTAAACTCCTTTACTAGCCGTGGGTTTTTTTTTATTTTTTTGTTTTCTAAAAAAGAATTGGAATTTGGAGCTTTTCACTTTTAACTGGCAGATTGCCAGTGATATGGGAATCAGCACCAACGATTGCATATAAATTAAAGTGATTTATTTTCACCGTTCCTTATTTATTCATATCAATTCGGAGATGTCAACCACAGATTTAGTTCATTTAAATATTTAACTAATTAAATTTAATATTCCATGTCGTGTATTCCGCCCTTCCTCAATCGACACACTTCCGAACGCGCATGTCCTAGAAATTTTCCAAATCAAGTAAAGGGAGTGTCTTCATAACCTCTGCCACGTCCTTGCCGATCCATACCCGCTTGAACCCCTCGCCTACCCTTGGAGCCTTCCTCGAAAGCCTCCACGAGCAGTCCGGGACTCCAGCCTCGAAGCCTCCTCAGTGTAGCTCGGAGGGCCGCGTTCGCCACTCATACTTTACTCTCCATTGTGCAAGTGTTTCGGGTTTAGTCAGTTATTTTCCCAGTACACTATTGTAATTTGCTTTATTATTAATAATATTGTTCATTTTGTAGCAATTTTATGTATTTTTTATGCTTTAATCGCGGTTTTTTCTACACATTTTTCGACATACATTTTTCTGGTGCAGTCACACTGTTACGTAATTTGTTATGAGAAATATCACCATTTTCTGTTTACAATCTTGTCTTTTTATAATATCATTGATTATTTTAAAGCTACTTCATTTCTATCTAATAAATTTATTATTACAAATACGATTTAATGTAATTTTCATAGGAAATCACGTAATATATCTAACGGTATGTAGGTATCAAACCAGAAATTATTCATCAATCTCAGTTGTCAAAGTAGTAAATCTTAAAAATAGCTAAATATTATTAAAATTCATACTAAACTGTACCATTTGAAAGATTTTTAAGACCATTTACCATCTACTGTAAACAAATTGTAATTTATTTATTTCTTCTACATTATACTATATCAGAATTTAAAAAGCTTCTTTTTCATCAGTAGCAAAGTTCACCCCTGATGAACCATGAATGTAATACTCACATAATGTCAAAAATGTACCTCGTGACAGAAATAAAAAGCTTTCAGTTTATCAAATTTTAAATTTATATTACAATTCTATTTTCAGTTGTCGACCTATTTTTTTGTAAACTCGTATTTCTTTATTTAATATTATTTCACAGTATAACTCTATAAAAGATCGATCTTTTTAAAAATATTGTTGATAACATAATATTCTAACATATCTCAAATTTATTTTTAAGCTCAACCATCTGACGGTGGCGTTATGTCGAAATAGTTATCAACCATGTTTTATAATACTCGTGGAATTGAATACTTCGGTATTTTTACCTTATCATATTTATATATTTTAATGTTTATAGATTTTCCCACCTTGACGTGAACAATCATTTCTATTAAGCCTATTCATTTTAATAAACAAAGCATTTTCAAAAATTTCATTTAAGATTTACACAATGTAGAAACTTTGTAAAGAATTCATGAAATACTAACAGTTATTTTCACTATACTGCCGTTGTAAGTTTAAATACAGATATTCTGGGCAATATAATAATGACTGCGATTTCAACCATGTACATTTTAATTTTACTAACCTGTTTTGGTTTACGATATCATGAATTTAAACAATAACAAAATCGTTGATTTTGTACGAAGCACGGTATATATTTCATTTTCCAGAATAAACCATTTACTGTGTTTTTTACTTATGACAGCAAAACAGGTTTAGTCGGCCATATATCCTTCAATTTTCTGAATACGGAACTCTTACTTTTAAATATATTTTAGCAATATAAACTGATATTTTATATGGCAAACTTACGTTGATTCTCATTATGACAAATTTTGTGCTAACTCTTGGTATATGAAGTCTTTAAAAGCACAAACATAATTTTCTAAAGTAATCAACACTTATTTTAAATGGCATATACTTATTCGGTATGGCATCTCATAACTACTGGCATCATATTGTGCTTGTCTTCGATATAATACCTTTGTCATACCAGTAACCCTACTGGTACACAAACAATGGAAACCTAGCGACAGTTAGTTTGAAAACATTCTTATCCAAGGAGTTAGAAGGTTCCCGAACAGAAAAATCGTATTTATGTAATCGTTGTAAGTTTCAATCTCATAATCAGCCATTGTCGAATAGCCACTGTATGCTTCTTTAATATTTATATTTTTGTTTTATTTTTTGCTTGCTCGTGTCTTCTAACCATTATTATTTCACAATTTTCAGTTGCGTCTACATGAAAACTAGTAACTTAATAAAACTGAAATAATTAAGATTCATTACGAGTGTGGGGAAATTCACAAATGTCAGCTAAATACAGTTGGGATTATTTTGTGCACTACTGTAAAACTTTTGCTGACAATTTACAACTGGTTCGTTCATGTTTTTTATACTAAGTTTTTCATTTTCTTTGTCATTTTTGCATGCCTTTGTAGATCTCTATAGTCCATAGTTACTAGTACAGAACAATAACAATTACGTTCTCTAATTATCATTCATGTCGCTTAGGCAGTACTTGACAACTTCAAAATGAGATGATTAGACGTTAAATACATTACCATGGCGCTTTGTCGTTTGCCATTATTATGGCTCATATCAACACCTTTCCAGCCAAAATAAAATGACAATACTTATGTCTGTATCGTCAAAACGTTTTTAGTTTTATACAAATATTACCCTAAGCTCTCAATGATTAAAGACCTCTTAATAGTCTTTTTGAACGTCCAGACTCAAGCCGCTGTACAAATTGATCAATATCGACGTGTTCAACTTTTTTTGTTGACTTTAAAACACCAATTTCTTCGTTTTTTCTAGCTTTTTTTTGATCCCAAACCTATGCATAAGCAATATTATTGGCGCATAAGTTAAAACACAAATAACTATAAGATAAAACTAAATCTTAATCAAGCTCAGCATGCTATTCATCTTCCGACTGTCCTTATGCCTTTTTTTCTTCCTAATAAATAAATATCGGAAAATTCTGAACAAATATTATGCCACAAATCTCAATAGCATCAACGCATTTTTCACATAATTTAACTACTTTTACCAAAATATGAATCTTTTTATTAATTTGAGTTTTTTTTTTATGATTTCGTTTTATTTTTATTGATGTAAAAATATTCGTATACATTTTAAAAAAATGCGTGTCTCAATTTCTTCAATCTTGTTTACAGACGGACAGAATGGCTTCGTTTGGATCCGGTTCTTCATCAGGAGGGTTCCAGCTCTCAGCCAAAACTGGTCAGCTAAAATATGATGGTAAGCTTTGTTTAATTATCTAAAATGCGTTTACAAACTGCTATAATATTTTTGAAGAAAATATTTCGTCTTGAGAATTAATTGTAGAGCTGTGTTGTCTTATTATTAGTCCATAAAGCGTCACGATTACCCTCTGTAACAGAACTTATACCAAAGCCTTACAGCATTAATAATATTTCGAGTAGATGACTGGAATTCTCTGAAATATGTTGTTTTAAAAATGGATATAGGAGTCTCAAAATTGTATACAATTTACTGTTAATACAAAACGACTCGTAGTGTCCAGTCAATATTTAATTCTTCTTAAATAAGATCACTGATTTTTCAAAACCAGAGCACCCTGTTACATCTCTACGGAGATTTTGGAAGGGTTTTTTTGTAACAAGTCTTTGAAAAACTGAGAACTTGACAAACTCCCAAAGATTTTTAATATACCTCTTCCACTCATGGAAATTTATACCCTAACGGATAAGTCACATCTAAGAGATATTACAATAATTTTCTGTGAGGCTAGCTTTCTCTTTTCAAAAATACTATCAGGTTATAAAGACCAGTAGTGTAACAATCACTGAACGACTCGTTTTCAAGGAGTGGTTAGGGTCTAATGTAGAAGAAATAGTGATTGAATCATGATTGAAGAATCATCATCAACATATTATACAGTCGTTCGATTCAAATGATTCAAAGATTTTTTCATATTTTAAAATAATATAACATGTTTAAAAGCCTGAAATTATACACAATATAAAATTTAATTCGCATCCAAAACTTAGTATTTCTTGTAATTCAATTCCAAATATAAAACCCATTCTAAAATAAATTACATATTTGAACTGTGTGGTGGAAAGATAATGTTGAGGATATCTTGATGAGGGTGAAAGATAAAACAATTACTACGTTACTACAAGAATATGAAATAAGAACACGGTTCTTTCCGTATATAAAGTCAGGACATAATTATTCTTAAAGCGCGTTATTCATTGCGGACCCGAAAGCCTTAAAGGAGAAAAAAATATCATTAGTTCTACGCCCAAATACAAGCGAAAATTTCCACTGGAAAAATAACACCATAACTCAGATTGAGTGGCCAGTATTTTTTTATTACCATTAAAGATACATTAAGCCAGTCAATATGTAAATAATATTATTATATTTATAAAACATTTTATGATATTTAGCATATTGCCGTTTTTTGTTGAAAATATCGTTATTTTAATATTTATTATATTTAGACATAAACAAAATTAACTCCATATCATTTTTGGATTTAACATGTATAATTAAATACAATTCACTATTTACATTCAAATTTATACCCTCTCCGATAAAACGATTTCCGGCACTTCGTTCTTCAATAAAATTTGCGACTTTTCCTGATTACACGTTAAAAAAACTGTTGCGCTGCATTTGGATTGCTTGTGATACGCATGAGTCACTATTGCTATTCGTGCGGCTGAAATTGTCAACGTTCGTAAAAATCATTTTTCGTATGGCATGTGCACACTTCAACACTTATTTTAAAACCATGATTACCAATGTAAATAAAAAAAAAATTACAAGGAATGTAGTTTCCTTAGATGAAAGGTCGGAAAGCATAGATCGATTTGAACGCACATCTTAAGAAAAAAACGTATCCTCTGCTTTTGTATGAGTATGGCAGTCCAGATAGCCCGTTCCCAGATACCTTGTTATCAGGGAGGCTACTGTAATATACTTCACATTATCTGTCACTTTGACAGAGACATACTGATTCGGCGAGCAATATTTGATATAAAATAGCAATTAATTTTAAATGCGCTTCACGTTGTTCGACACCCGTTTGTCGTAAAAGAATAAATACCAAATCAAAGCAGGCAACTGTCCGGATAATCCACTTTCAATCATTCGCCTTTCTTCATTCATGTTATGTAATGAGAGTTATGATATTCCAAAAATAAAATAGCAAAAAATCCATTTACAAGTATTATATTAAGCGTACATAAAATACGTAAATAAAAGTATACTTAATATATGATGAATTGCAAAACAAAACTTAACTGTTAATGGCAACCATGAAATCTGTACAAAAATAACTCGCTTTTGACCGCAATGCGCTCATTTCCAGATGTCATCCATTCTCCGTTCATTAATCAAAGAGTTGGAATGTGGAGAATGGCGTCATTAGCGCTCAAAGCGTCGCTCTTTCAAAGCTCAAATCATGTTCACAGTGAACAACATCATCTATTGTTAAGACAGAGAAACAATGGAAACAATGAAATATTATAATTAGTCTTACTCAAAGGGTTGATATCGTTCTTCGTTTTGATAATCGGCACTGATTGAAAATGTATTTTCTATATGATAAAATATTTTAATAAGAGAGATAAACAAAATAATTCCATATAATTTACTCTCATAGAACATAGTCTATTGAATGAAGCATAGCGATCTAAACTGTGAAAGACATTTTACGTATCTTATTGAAATCTTTAATTCATCGTAATATTTATCTTTCACCAAACAAACAAAAATATATATATTGAAATTGCAGTTAATACTCCACCACTCAGATCCTTCTATTTGCTGAAAACTATCATCATAGAAAATTTGACTGCAATTGACTCGCTTTCGATAAGCATTTTTTAAATTATTTTCCTAGAAGTTTTCTTTTTAATTTCGTGAGCTTTCAATTCTTATTGAATAAACGTTATATCTTTAGGGGTAATATTAAATATTTGCGTCACAAAACTCTCCATAGAATCAATAGTTTTTTCGCTAAATAAGAAAGGATTTTCCGCACAGGTTTTGATACTTAAAAATTATTATTAACACATAGTTTAATATTCAAGTCATACTTTACCTCTAAAAGACAGTTTGTAAATTAAATTATTTAGTTGGTCGAAATGTAAACTTCGCTTATAAATTTTATTTGACATGTTTTCCAAATATTTTTTACGTACCAAAAGTTATCTTGTATTTTCGCAAGGATGTGACTGTATATATAGATTCAAACTATATTCAAAAATATTTTTTAGTCGTACATAGGCACCATCCATGATTTAATTTAAAGATAAATTGTACACGCCATTTTATGATGTCGATAAGATGGCGACAAGTCGCAAGCGCGCCATCGACATTTCCGGTTGTGCGTCTCCGGAAAAGGGCGGGAGATAAAGCAAACTATTACTCGCAGCGAGGCATAAGATTGCTTCGCACATATCTAATTCTAATCGAGTAGGAATAAATTGAAATAAACGCCTAAATAAAATTGAAGCCTATTGTACAGTAAAGTAAATTTGAAATTCCAATTGGAATCGATTTATATAGACTATATAATATATTGTTTAACTTTATTGGTTTTCACTGTATTTAATTTTGTCAATAAAATCAAATATTATTATATATCAAAATCATTATAGTTAAAATTGCACAATACATAGATAAAATGTTTATCAAAAACTATAAATTTGTCCGTCTAGAGACATTTTTTAAATATTTGTGAACACAATTAAAAAAACACTGAATACCGTGGAAGTGGAACTCAATTGAAGTTTGAAATTCATGTACCTTTGTTTGATAACTGTTACATGGTCTTATCCATTTTTTACTGCAAATTAAATTAAATTAAAATTATTATGTTTTAAATTTATTAGCCTGCCTTCGGCCGTTTTTATAAATTAAATAAAAATAATACATTATGCCTTCTTTGTCTTAATAATTCTTGATCATTCAGATATACACTTATACACCGCATAGTAAACAAAAAATTTCGAGTCAAAAAGAGTCGTTTTTCGGTTTGATTTCCATATTTATAAAGTATGCCATTGATGACAGTATAAAGATATAGACGACAAATGTTTCAAAATTTTGTGAAATTTTGTTTATCAGAAAAAGAAAAAATGTACATCAAATCGCCATATTACTCTTCGTAGTTAAGAACTATGAAGCAAAATTTTATATATTTGTAATTAAAATCCCTTAAAAAATCTACATTTCATGTAACAAGATATTCATTTCTTTGACAAGATATTCATTTCAGATATGAACAAAGCGTGATAGTTAATTATTAAACTGTTTCTATGTCGATAAACATAATATGTGTGTCAACTGCTAACCCCTGATGGACTATTTCTATAGTCGACTATGCTTATATACTAATCGAAACCAGTCGTAATCTTCAAACTATATTTGTTATAAAATATGCGCATTCATAACTTTGTTGAATATATAAATGATTGTGTTTTCTATATATGATTTAGGTACTGAAAATTTTAACTACAATAGATACGTCAAGGCGTTTTTTGTAAAAACTTATTATTCTTTGTTAAGTCTCTTTGTTGACTTTCTTTCCGTGATTATTCATAGACAAAAAAGTGACAAAGCAAAACAACATAGACAAAAGAGATTTTATGCAAAAAACAGAGCGCAAAATTCTACATATTAATTCCAGTCCGTTGCTCACATTCTAATTTTGAATATTGCAGAAGCGGATGTTCAAGAAAAGAGTGGGAAATTGAAACAAAGGTGGTTGATTGAAAATATTGCAGAGATGAATTTGGTGTTAAAAAAATAGTACAAAAATACTGTTTTAGTGAGTGAAAATTTTTAATTGGTGGATTTGGCAGTGCAAAAGCAGATATCTGAGGTTGAAAGGATGTAATTTCTGTAGCCGAGTGGTGGATTCCATAGCTCGCGAAATCGGTTGTGGGTGTGAATTACCAAATGGAAACTTTTGCACATTATTTTTCCAATCGGTTTATGAGTTTTTATTCAAAGAAAAGAAAGCGATTAGGTAACTGCCAATAACTTAACCCCCTCTGAAAACAGAGCATAGAATACTGTGTCATAATAAATATCAATTGTATATTTAAATTAAACTCCAACACCTGCCTTGCCACAATTGGAGAATTCCCTAGACTCCAAATTACTCCATCAACATTATTTAACCCCACAGAAAGTGTGCCGAGGGAGCAATCGACTCTCGTGCGTATTTCATGCGGATGTTTTCTAGGGGTCTGTTCCCAAGTCGGTGACATCGCATTGATTCGAGAATATTTTTGAATAATTTAAGGTAGATAGACCGATATTAAGAAGTTATACTCTGAAGTTGCCCATATTTTAATTATGGATTAAAATTTTGTCTATCGTCAATTAGCAAAAGTTAACATATAGTTAAATTCTAATTTTTGACTAAGCTTTTATCTTGTATTATTTTTATGATATTTTTTGACTTCAAGAAGAAGAGAAGCAATGGTGAGACTTAAATAATAGCTCAATAAAAAATCAAGTTGTTGTATTTAACCCAAATACCCGTGTGTTTGATAAAATTCTATTCGCAAAGTTAAAAACGTCTCAGATATACTATTTTTCCAACCAGATGCTGTATATTTTTTTTATATTTCGTTTTTAAATGAAAAAAATCCTTTTTATATAGAGTATACGATGGCAAAATAACGTCTGGATAGATGCGATCAATTACACACATATAAATGTGTACAGTTCAATTACTGTTTTTCTTTTTGATATATATCACTTTCACAGAAGCTTTAGCAATGCTATGCCTTTTAATAAATTAATTAAATAGTTTTATTTGAGCAGTACACGACAGTGTAGAATTATGAAGCTTATAAAAACTTTAATTTGTCGCACTATGAATCATTTATTAAATTATTGTATCCCAGTCCTTCTTCTATCGAAGGTTATAATACACAATAATTTTACAAATGAGTGTTATTAACAATAATTTCTCTTTTTCTTTTTCTTTTGGTATTACAGTATGTACTACAGTTTTACCTTTGATTCAACTCAAAAAGCAAATAAAATATCCATTGCTTAACCTAATCAATATCATATATTATATATTTAGCAACAAACTTGTTCTGATCATGCTGTTACCCATCATCACGGATTTTTATCGTTTTTCCAGTCTAGATCCGTAATTTTCTGCGTAAAAACCTTGAGTAAGATGTGACTATTACACCAAGCGCAGCAATATTAGCGATCGAGAAGCTAATAGTCTATCTGTGAACCATCCTGTGTGCGAAAGTAAGAGGGTGTAGATTCTAAAATTGATACAACGAGATTTGCATCTGTATGAAATTTTATGAAAAATTTGATGTATAAACATGAATTTTACCAATTGAATAGCATTGATTCGACTCATCTTTTTTATATTATATGCATATACATGCCATTGCCGTTATTTTAGAATATTTAACTCGTTTTTCAATTAACTCAACTTAACTCCGTTTTTTTTCCTTTCGAACACAGTATTAATCTTTACCCTTTTACTTGTGATTTGTATGAAATCAGCAGGTTGTCAATAAACCTAAACAAACGCACTACTTCCCCCAAATGAATACATGAACCTTTGATTAGAATTTTTCTTAACAATGAATTTGTGTGTTTTGCTCATTTCATTCACTAATCAGTATTTTTTCATAACCGCTTTATTTTCTAGAACTTCCATGTAACAAAGCTATTTTAGACTCTAAAATATTGCATATTCAACCAATAATGACTTAGTAGCAAGATTATGCGTATTTTTTCCAATTATCGTTTTCATTTAACATTCTTACATACGCCTTAAAAAGAAACCTATCAAGGGTTCACATAGCCCCCTAACCCTAACTAGGTGCAGATAAATGAGAAATTTGTTCCAAATCCCTATCATAAATTCTACTCTACTCTGTGAGTGTACGAGTATCTACTTAGAGTTTGGTTTCTTTATTGAAGAAAAGAATAGACTTCCGAGGAGGTATTCAATCTGTTTTAATTTAAGGAAAAAATACAAAACAAATATGTAGAATAAAATAAAATTTGGATTATTGAGATTTTGTCGAGCTCACGAATGCATTAGAACTGACATTCGTGAGCTCGAATGCCTGAAGATGCCGAAAGGCGAACCCCGGGTCGTTAGTGACAAAATACATGGAAGTGTACAAAATCTCAATAATCCAAATTTGATATTTAAATCCCATTAAGCACCCTCAGTCGATGTCTTAAATTGTACAAATATATAGCTTTATGATATAACATAATATACCACTTAGAGAAATTAATGATAAAAGACCATGGAATTTACATCTTATATATAATAACCCAGACCGCTCTGTAGACGCTTTATTATTATCAAATATCTCACGTAGGTATGAAATTTTCTCATGACGTAAGCGTTCTCGGTGTAAACAACTCACACACAGGTCCGACGTACTAGCTAATTTAAACATTCAATATTTCAATTTCAATACCGTCATCTATGACGGGTATGGTTATACTAATTTAACATAAAGGCCTACTTATCATCACCATGAAATATGTAGAATAAAGCAATCCACTCAAATTTTGTACATCGTTCGACAATTGTATTTTAGTAATATTACTTGTTTTTGTCATTTTGTAGTATTTAAACATGTTTTATAATGATCAGAACTGGTTTAGCTCATAGCGAGTACTATCAACTGACCTCAAATGTATGAACATTAAATATAACGCCTTTCCACAAGAATTAACAGTTAGTCTTAAAAGTAGTTGCGTGGGAAATTTCACGTTTAAGGTGTCCACTGTCAATTCGTGATGGAAAGGCATTATATTTTGAAAATATCAATCGATAATGCTCACGATGATGTGCAAGTAGTATATATTTACCCATTCATCAAACTACATCCCGTCAAAACCCACAATACTATTATAATTGTAAAATCACTGGTATTTCTAAATGAAGTTAAAGATGGAATCACAAATTTTAATGGTGTTTACAAAATAAGGTTTAGGGCGATTCCCGAAATTTTAACTCAGGTATCAGTGTGGCTCTCAATATAATATCTTACCTCGTAAATAATATTTGTCGCATTTGTATCTTCTATATAAACGTTAGACACTGTTTACTGTCTCTCAATTCGAGTCCATTCGTGTGCTCGAATGCCTGAAGATGCCGAAAGGCGAAACCCGGGTCGTTAGTGACAAAATACATGGAAGTGTACAAAATCTCAATAATCCAAATTTGACATACAATAGTTTAAGAAAAGTACATGGTTGAAACATCAGTTCCATGCAATATATTATATTGTTTATTGTGTATTTTTATTCAACTAAATTATTTATACACAAGAGAGCTTGAAATCTGGTGTTTAAACAACTTTTTTGCATAGCTATAATAATATAAAGATATTCGATTTAACTATTTTTTAACCACTACAATATAATTCTATGTTTAGTAATTTTAATATAGCACATAAAACAACATGTTTATAGTAAAGTGTAACTTCCATTAAAAATTTATATTTACCTTACATTGGTTGAAATGTAATACACTTTGAGAACGCAGTGGGAAGGATTACATGTGATTTAAGTTATAATAGTATTTTTTGTATCAGTTGAAATAATATTAGACGTTTTCGTTGACCAGAATCAATTTTCCTGATTTGAACAAACCACATGATATAAACGCCATACTTTTGTCAGTTGAAATAACATTCGGAATCTTCCTGGATTTACCGCTTGATTTAAACGCCATTTTCCCCGCGAACCCACCTCTCTTTTTTTATTATTTTGTGTGGCAACATTATTTTCCGTATTCACCTCTAAATAAATTAATAAAAGATAGGACGCATCCCAAGATAACAAACAGAAAATTTCAAAAGGTTTTTATTTCATTTTATAACCGTATGTTTTTAATATTTTGTGAGATAAAAATTCATGAAACGGAGAGGCACATGTGATTATTTTAAGTAGATTTATTGTCATTCAACAATCAAGTACTGTACCAAATTTTTTTTTTCTTTATAGCTATTTTTGTAGGAATTCATTTTTCTTTCTAAAGAAAAATCAGACACAGGAATTTTATATCATGACCGGGAGGTAACTAACGAACTATGTAAATAGTTAGTGTCGTTGCCATTCCGCGATCGAGTTATACGATAAATTTACTACACATTGATACATGAAAACGTGGAATTTTGTTTTGTTTTTTTTTATTATTTCCTAACTTACCAATCATGAAAGTTGGACGTGAAGAGCCCGTCAAGCTTATTAAGCATATCTCTGATAAGCTAACCGAATTAAAACCAAAATTCATTATTCACTACTCTAAAGAGCAGTATTCGGAATCAATTTGATCCAATACATGGCTTTTAATGTTTACTTTTGAACATAATATGTATGTTTGCTAATATTAATTAGGAATAAATGTATATTCAGTGTCATTTAGTTCATGTCGAATTCCTTTTTTTCTTTTTGGGTTTAATTAATTCCAATGATGTGAAATTATTAAGTATATACACGACTGGCAAACATTTTATATGGCATTTAAATTTTTTGACGTTTTGGGAAGGATTGAAATATAATCTGTTTCAATCAAGATAATCCTTCATGTTACATTTTCAAATAAGCTCATTAAGTTTACAAAATGGATATAACCGTTTGGAAGTTGTGGTGTGTTAAATACGAATTCTTCCAATAAGAATTATTTCATTCATTAGTGGGTAAACAATAGCTGTTAATGTTTACGATTATGAGCAAGTATGCGCTGCATAGCATTGTATTGTCATGCTTTCCTTTACTAAAGCTTTTCAATTTGACAGTAGACAGCTGGATTGAAGAGAAGTTAGTAGTATGCGGATTAAGCTTTCTATAATAGAAGAAAAACTTTATGTTCCTTCCGTTAAAAGCTCCTTCTGGCAAAGGGCGTCCTAATGAAAAGCCCAAATCCACCCTCATAAAAATAAGGTGACCATAAAATATTCCATTAAAAAGTTTGAACCACAGTAATAATTTATTTTAAAACTCAAAGTGGTCTCTTCTTTGACATAAAGTTATAAAATTACAGATTATTTATGACGTTTTCGATATTACACAATCTTTGATGCTTTATTTAGTAAGACGTTATTAAAAATATTCATTTTCAATATATCAAATTTATATACACGAGTTTATCCTACAGAAAGCTCAACCACATAAATTTGTCTATATTATATAACGAGTTGCTATTCAAAGCGTGAAATTTGTCCACGCTTTATTTATTTTAAGAACCTTATAATTATAAATTCATACATTGCAAGATTTCCCTTATTTTACCCATAACTTAATCTATCCGGGTTCATTTTCGTTTATACTAAAGATAAAAAAAAAATATTTTGCTGGACCTATATATGATTTAATGAATTGTATTTACTATCATTTTGAATCGTTTTCCAGATTTTTCCATTAAAAAATATTTAATTGTACTTATTCTCCCAGTTACCGATCGAATACCTTTGTCTTCGTCTCATATTATAGAAACATTCATAAGGTCACCCTATACACAATATCCCCGTAAAGGAATCGACCCTCGACCTTCCCCGAGGCATGTAGACTGCTCATTAAGCACAGCAGGCGAAGCTTTTGACACAATTCCGATGCTCTTTACTTCGGGGAACGGTGATTCCCCTTTACACACTGCTACTTCCTCGAATTAATCTGTGATGTAGGAACGGATTAACGACAGAAGTAAACATAAAGCAATCCAAGATTTACTTTATACGATATAAGCTTAACAAAATATTTTTGTATGGCTTATATTTTTGATATTAAAAATACAAGTTTGATTTTTGCAGCTTCAAAAAAATACTTTCATTAATTTTTTTAAAAATCTATCCATCCACAATTTAGCTATAAATTTTCAAAAGTATACATTTGCCTGCCCTCTTGTAACAGCTTATCAAAATTTTAAAGGTGTGAAACTCACGATGATTCAAATATCTAATATATTTTGTAGTAAAAAGGGGAGTCGTCCAAAAAAGTGACTCCGACTACAACTCCAACTCAGGTTACGACTCAAAAATGTCTAATTTTGTCAAATTTTTTCCTACTTTTCTTGTTTATGTATAATTGGTCTTCAAATTAAACACCAACCAACCAATCCGGCAAATAGCCAATTCATATTATACATATATATATATTGCAGGCCATGAAGATGTTATAGGCATAAATAAAAATTAAACAAGTACATTAATACACGCAGAAATGCAAAAATGCACTTTATAAAAAAATTAGTAGCTCGTTTTTTACAAGTCCTACTCCGAATCAGGCCAAAACAGTGCGACATCACGACACCGACTCCGCAGCCCTGGTAAAAACTATAATTTTCTAAATGTAAGTTTGAATAAAAACAAAAATCTTAAGTGACAATTTTATAACTTGTTTTAAAATAAAAATCATCGAAATACATTCGTGTAGAATCAATAAACTCCCCCTACATTCAGTTGTTATAGCTGCGGGGTAATGTATAGGCTCGCCGTAGAGCCCTCGTAGGTCGTAGCACCATATGGCACTCGCGTAGGCAGACGTTCGGCTGTCTATCTGTCAAGTTCGAATCCCGGTAAGTCCTTTTATAAAGAGGGCGGATTTACTACCCTTAATATGGGGTGAATGAGAGCATTTAAACCATTCCTTTACTAACATTTACTGAGAGAGTATTTTCACTAAAATGCTGAATTTCGTAAGTGATACAAATCCAGATAGAAAAGTGTTTTTATGTAGGAAAAGATTGCATTTTCTAGAAGTTTAAGAAGAGATTATTTTTATATGCGTATAAATATATTGTAAAAAAGAAATTTCAAAAAGGAGGAGATCTTTTCACATTATACACAAAAACCCACACACAAAAAATAGTGTGTATAGCCCAAACAAAACGTGTATTAAATTGTTTACACTGTGATTGTCGAAAAAAATATACTTTAAAAAGATGGAGGGATAATTCCTTTTGCCTTTCTATTAATATATAAATATAGTGTATTAGCACGTTTTGTATGAGTTATACACAATATTTTTTGGTGTGGGTTACGTTCTTTTTCCTTCCCACGGTCGATATGTCTAATACGTAAATAGAAACATTTGGAATTTAAAGTTATAATTAAACAACTAATTATTTTATCATACCAGTTTTACAAACAAAATCACAGTGGTTCACAACCACTAATCTACGAAATTGTCTTTTATCAAAAATATTTAAAAATAATTCTAAATAAATACATAACCTCATTGAAATAGACAATGACTGAAGACATATTCCCCCATTTCGTTATTTAATAGATATTTTTCTTTTCCCGTCTGCTATAATCAGTCACTGAGTCTTAACTATTCTCTACCACTGATCCATCGTAAAAGAAGAAAAAACCATTGCAAGCATTTATAAAGTCCCGGTATATCCCAGATTAGTCCTGGAGTGAGCATTGAACAGGTCTTTTCGGAAATAGAACAGGGAAACGTTTTATTTCCTAGGTGATTGATAATAAAGTATATTTGAACGTGTAGCTGTGTTGAGCGAGTAATATGGAAGGATTCAAAGATAAATTATTTTGGGAAGACAACCTGTCATGATTGTTGGTAATAACTCCATTTAATAACACAAACCTGAAACTCTCAAATTTGAAATCAATTATATATTTTGTGACAAAACTCTTATGTTATGTTGTCGATGGCATATTTATTCATTTTATTTATTATGTGTTTTCATATTTTCTAAACTATGTAAAAACTATGCCCCATAGTCGAACCCTACTCAATTCCGCAGCACAATTCTTTTTGTGTATAGATTAATCCCACTTAACACATCCAATCTTGAAAATGGGATGAAGAAATTATAAATAAGGTAGCATTTCTTTACCCCATCCTTTTATTCTTACCGTCTCTGTAAAAAACCTCTAAAATAAAGTTTTAACGGATTACTCAAACTAATTTTAAGTTAATTAGTTCATAAAATTAGTTAATAAAATACCTTCTATTGATATGCTCTGCATTATGTAAAGTCATGCTGAAAAAACTCTAAACAGTAATATTTGAAAGATATTTAAAAAAAGCAGTAACATACTTTTTTCTTATTTACAGAAATTCTGCCGATGAATGAAGAAGGCTTTCCTCAATCCAAAGAGTTCCTTACCAAAGTGATTGAAATATTAATGGAATATGTCAAAAACACCAATGATAGAAACGAAAAGGTAAGAATATATTATTATTAAAACAATTTAAAAAGTATCAAATATGGTTTTAAAACGTCCTTCATTTAATCGCTTGGGTATATATAATTCCTGTAAAAAGATATTTAATTATCTCTACCAAATCATTATTTTTACCACTGTAAATCATAAAGTGAATATTTGAAGTAAAGGCATATGTGTAAATTGGGAAAAATTCAGGAAACCGTGTTTAAAAATACATCCATTTTTTTATCCATCCAAAACGAATGGACTGTTAGAACTTTTATTTACGACATTTTAGACCAACATGGCATACTTAATTCAGTTGTAATTTTGTTGGCATTTGAGCATTTATTGAATTCAACGATTCAAAAATTCAAGTATTTTCATGTTGAAACAATTCTTTTTTTACTATTGGTTCAACTATACATCTTTTTATCTTTAATTTAAGAACAAAAACTATACTAATGTATGTCATGTTGGAAGTTCTACTTTGATAATGAATACCTATATCCAAAGTGCATATTTCAACCTTAGTACCTATAATAATGCTGCAACTCTGAATCCGATTTCCAATCTTTGTTCAGTTAATTAACAAAATTCTTATACAATATTTCTATATTTAACTTTCTGGTCAGTTTATTTAAATGCTATCTTTAAAATTGAAGAATTTTTGACACAAGTAACTTCTTTAAAGTTATAAAACATACTCGGAGATACAACATTATTATAACGGGGCTGTGATACATCCGTAATCATAAGCCAGCGCTAAGTCTGGTAAAAATATTTGCTCAACGGCACGAAAGGGCATATTCATATTAAATGGTTTGTTTCGTTAAAGGTACTGGAGTTTCACCATCCCGAGGAAATGCGGTCGCTGCTTGATCTCGATCTTCCAGAACGAGGTCTTCCACTTCAGCAATTGGTGCAGGACTGCGCCACAACCCTGAAATATCAAGTTAAAACTGGTGAGTCAAATTTTCTGTAACCGAATAGGAGTAGGAAGTCTCACTAAATCAACATTTTGTCCTTTTAATAGATGTCACTGTATTGAGATCAGAACTCACACTCACTCTTAATCAAACCTTACATGATTAATCGGATTGACAATCTTGTTCAAGAATGACATTGAGATTGATAGTGTACGGTAATTATTGAAGGAATTACGGCCGTGATTCTATACCAAATATTAAAAATATACTAATTTCCTTTAAAATTTAGGTGTATGGATTTTTTATACGAATACATTGTGACCAATAGACGAGGTGCAATATTTTCAAGATGGTAAATAAAAAACGTTCCTTTGGCTACAATTTCTGCTAAGTGATTTATCATGCAAACTTCATATTTTCCTGCAGTTGGCATTCCTGCACTTCAGCTGTGTGACGCTGACACATATCGATTTTTTGTTATCCGTATACAATTAGATTTGTGACGGAATTGGGAGGCAAATAATTCCTCCCTCACTGCAAAATTCAACATTATAATAAAAATTAGGTTTTGTTGTAAGTTTAACACATTTTTATAAAAAAGTGTGCTTAAAATTTACAGTAATTTCCACTTTCTCACATCGATAAAGCCGCATTATATAAAATTTTGTGAACATTGTTTTCAAATTTTTATCTTTTTGAATTTGGAAATGATCGTAAATGTTGCTATAATATAATTATATCTTTAGAAAAACTCGACTTAGTTTATTAATTTTATAATAAAATATAAAATTGCCAATTATTTCATTTTAAATATAGGTAAATTAAATTAATATATTAACCTTTAGTTCTGAAATAACAAAAGTAATAAAAGATTTGTATTAATGTCTTTTTGAAAATGTATTTCATCTAAAAAATTCAATTTTTATCCGAATACTGCAATCAAGCAAGCATTTGCGTAGATTAGGTTTCTCTATAAATATATTACATACATAATATATCAATTATACCTATTCTGAATTATAAAAGGTTGAAACACCACCTAAGAACAGTTATCCAGTTGACAATATATTTACAGAAACACTCCTTAAATCTTAATACACGTTTGTGTAGTATAAATATTATTTTTAATTAAATAAATATCTACAAAAACGGACAGCAAAGAATTTCATATCTTTTCGACTATGGCTGAACATTGACAAAGTGCAATTCTCTCGCCCTTTTCATGTCGAATCAGATACGGATCACGTGGCACATGTTTTGGAACAGCTTCACTCAAACTATCTATATATCTATATTAGCTATAATATGTTTCCAAAAATAAAATATATATATTACTTTATATTCGTCTCCTTCCAATGCTGTGCGTATGGACAGTACTAGTGGTTGGCTAATCGCTCTCGCTACGCCTCGTTTTAAGGACCGGATGGGTGGGAGGAAATTTAAGACATCACAAACATCCGTACCTGCAAATAGCAATCCATAAATCGATTGAAAAATCAGTTTACGAAATTGTCCATACTGGAACTTGAGCCCGTGAGATACAAAACCGAAGCCAACGACGCTGACCACTGTACCACGGTTCCGCCAAATTTCCTACCAGTGACACCAATCTTTTTCTGTGAAAAAGAGCCACACATTCTACGAATTCAAATTGACAGTGCGATGCGACGACATATTTTTACCACATAATTTAATAATGTGTCTCGTCAATATTTTTCATTTTTTTTCAATCAAAAAAAAACATTTTCTAAAACCATGCTTTCTAGCCTTTTATGTAATACTCACAATACGTACTAGTATGTTTCAATACGATGTCAGGAATACCTTCAGTAATCTTATTTTGTAACGTGACAGATGTGATCTAGTAGGGTCGGTAAACTACCTTTCATATTTTCAAATCTAAAAAACGAATATAAAAATGCCAAACGTGATGACCATCGAAAGATTTACTTTCCAACGCAACACAATCCAATTTATTGTCGACAAAGAATGAACCAACATTTTCTTCCCTTGGATCACTCAAAAGAGGTTCAAAATTAATTATTTTCGGAATAGTCGGAAGCTGATATTTCTAAAAGATACAATCAATCGGAAACAATATCTCGCCTCCGTGACTTGCTGCCCTTTTCTGACGATTCGGTGACCGCTTCTCATCCATTTTCATATACTTATGTGCTTTTATTTTTTGGGCAGTTTGTTTTGGAATGCACAGCAAACAAAATAACTATATGTTGAACATAAAGCGATATAATGATAATAATCAATTAATGAAACTATTTAAATTTGTAATACTTTGTAATACTAATAATGAATCATTGATGTTCTTCTTGTCTAGAGCATAGTAAACACTGAAATCATATTTTAGTAATATTATCTATACCTCATACATCATAAATACATCTAGCTTAGTAAGTTTCTTTATATTCTTATGTACATTTTTAATAAATTTTCACTTTTCTTATTACTCGCAACAAATAAACATATCTACGCTACTATAGTTTATTAGTGCAAGAATTGTGGAGGGCATTTAACTGCTATTCTTTCAATTAACTTTAACTTAATTACAAATTTGTTTTTTATTGAATAATCTAATTATTATCATGACTTTAGTTAAATACGCAAAATGCGTACAATAAAGAAACACAAAACTTATTATGTGACATCTTTTATGTTCTTTTGAAATATATCGACATTGGTAAAACGTTTTTTAATTATATTTGTTTGAACTCAGTATATTTATTTTAACGTGGGAAAACACAATAAATACAATGATAATAATGGTCATGATACACAGCGCCGAACAAATGCGACAGAGTTTGATTTGTGATTACACACGCTGTTCGCTTTTATTGATATAAAAACAGCGGTCACTCCGATAACGCCCCACATTCCATCGCATATGTCCGGACTGCTTTGTTTTGCTCGTACCAGACATCTATATAAATGAAAACTTATTGTTTAATCTAAAAACGATTTACTTAAATTTATCTAAAGACATCACAAAACTTCTTTAATCTTTTTTTTAAAAATGACGATCGTTTCTTCGCGGAAATAGATATATATATATATATATATACAAACTGTCGACGAATAGTTTCTTTCAAAAGTTGCCATTCTATTATATATACACCATTTCAAAAAAAAATCTAGATATCTGTATTTAATGTCCGCGATTCTTCCTGTAGGGGTAGACGTCAAATGGCATACTAGGGGTAGGGAGTGTTCGTAAGCAGCGATTATTTCGAGCCATTTGTGTAGATAATTGAATGCTTACCGCGATCGGCCAAGCAGTTAATTCGTTGTGTATTATTTGTCAAGAAAGGGGACCCGATTCGAGCTGTGTAACGTCTATAAAACAGACGTCAAATAAGAAGAGATTAAAGGATTATGGAATTAATCAATATTCACTAATATCATCATCATCATAATTTGTACCATATCTCTCTTATCCCTTACAGAATTCAGTGCCCTAGGTATTACTTTACTTTCAAGAAGATTGTACATAATTCACCATTTTATTTACGAGGCCAAGGCAGCGCAGCATTTTATTTTATACAGATTAAAATTGAAGACCTTGGCCTAAAAACAGCAAATGTCACAACACTTATTTTGTTCAGGAGAGGGTAAAACATAATAATTATCTTGTTTGTAAAAGATCTTTTCTGTTTCCATACAAAATGGCGTGAACTATTGTATGTTTTCAGAAGAACTGCAAATTTTTTAAAGCTTTTTTGAGAGACTTCAATATCTTTACACAGATGCATGGAGTCATAAATAGGGAATCGAGAAATGCAATAAAATGAAAATGGAAAATTGTGGACATTGGTTGTTTTTAGGTCAAGATCTTCAATCCTGCCTTGTATTTCTGTTCAATTGAATAAAATTAATAAAGAATATTTCTTTAATTTTGCAATTTGACTATGTAAAAAACTGTATTGTAAGCAAAAATAACACGAAGTGGCAAGAAAGTCTAGCGGACAAGTTGCAATTACATCTATTTTTATAAAATACCACATTGTATATGCTAAGATAATAGCACACATCTTCACGGAAAACGTCATTGTATAATTTTTAAGTTGATCCAAGTGATATCAGCGTTAAATCAGATACGTCAGCGGCCAATTTTAAACGTTTTGAGAAGAACAATTCATCTTCAAAGACAATATAATTTGTAAAATTTGAATTATTGAGATTTTGTGCACTTCCATGCATTTCAGAAATTTCATATTGAAATTCCATCAAGCACCCTCAGTCGATGTCTTAAATTATAATATAATTTGTTCTTCTTTCTGAAATCTTGATTTCAACATGACATTTCCGTTTCCGCAGTAAAAAACGTAGTTTTTTAATAATAAAAAATTATTGATGACAATATAAAAAAGATTAATTTATGGGATACTAAAATATTATCTCCATCTACAGTATCCCCTAACTATCGTAGATTTTATAGGGTCTGCAGGATAGATACTTGAGTAGAATTTTCGATCAAAATCGAGCCCCGTCACCCGCTCGCCCTCATGTCTCTTCTGAAGCGTTCATAAGTCCATAAAAGCGCACAGCGAACTGTGAATAATGCTTTATTTGTTTCGTTTCGACAACTACTGTACGGTGCATATTCGAACGTCCCCCATACAACAATTTTCAATGCAAAAAATGCAAGTGACTGCCGCTGACTGTAATTTTGATGAAAAGGAAATAATAGATGTTTTTATTATTGTTTGACGACAAGGTTTTGTTTTAAATGCCGACAAGAAATTAATATATTCGTCTCAACCTGAAAATGGAGGTTTCAAAAATTCCTCCCGCTAAAGCTCAATCCTTCCTAGATCCCTCAAAGTTGAAGCAAAGGCTTTATAGACATGTATTGGGTATAACTGACAATACAAATGACGTATATGAATACCTCTAGAGTGATTAAGCAATTGTGTTTACTTAGTACCGGAGTGAATAGTATTGCATTTTTACTGGTATGTTATTAAATGAATTCAATACTTATTAAATACTCAATTAGGACTCTATATCCGCTACACAGAGAAAGTAAATACTTTTAATTTAAATGTTTATGTATTTTTCCGGTCCGTAATTGTGTGTTTAATGTTATTTTCTTCGGTTACTATGCTCAAGGGCAGAGTGAGATTGGACAACTGAATAATATGCAGTTGCAGTAGAAAAACTTCTGTTGTGATTAATTCTATCAGAAATCTATGCTCCACGTTGGGATATGGCTTAAATGTTCATATATATATATAATTTAAGACATCGACTGAGGTGCTTGATGGAATTTCAACATCAAATTTGGATTATTGAGATTTTGTATACTTCCATGTATTTAAATACGTGGAAGTGTACAAAATCACAAAAATCCAAATTTAATTAAATATATATATATGTCATTCAGAGAGATACCGATGTTCACAGCGGTGTAAATAAAATATTGTGTATATTTTTTTTCCCATGTCCGCTCCCAATGTGGAGCATATGGTCTCTTAATGGAGGTATCTAAACAGAATTTTTCTACGAGAACTGCTTTTTAATCAGTTGCTCAACCTCTCTTTTTTTTTGAAGAGAGTAAGAATAGAAGGATAGGGCTATGACAGGACTAGTGGTTAGCTAATCGCTATCGCTACGCCCCGTGAGGATGGGATGGGTGAGAGGGAGAACTCAGACTACGAACAGAAATCCATAAATCGATTGAAAGATCAATTTATGAAAACCGTCCGCAGCGGGAATTGAACACGAGACATCCTTAACCGTAGCCTGCGACGCTACCAACTGCGCCACGGACGCCGACTATTGTATATTTCATAACTCTAAATATATGCTGCTAATAAGCACATATCAGATTGAATACGTATAATAAATATCAATGATAAACAAATAATCACAAGGAATTTTCCTTTTTTTCATAGATACTTGATATCTTTTACACTTATGGTATGGTGTTGCTTTTTCGATGACGAAAATACCTAAAACACTTTTAGTAGCAAAAATTATTAAAGTTTAATTAAAAATAATTTACTCGTGTCAGACTTTTTCTTTTTTGTAACATTGCTTTTGCTATAGGGGAATTTGCGCGCGGCAAAGTCGTTCAAAATGCGAAGAATTCGGATTAAATTAAATTCCTCTTCATGAATTAATGTTATTTTCACTGCCAGGGATAACTTTGAAATTCCACAATGGTTTGCAAACTTTTTCAACGCAACAGTTTAAAATATATGTATCACTTATCATTTAGAATATACTAATAATTAGTATAAATATTTTTTTATATTTGTAAATGTGAAAATGTATTCATACTTCTCAACACATCATCGTTGAACATGAATTGAAATTTAACCCACAAATTGATTTAAAATTTTTAATAAAATAAGTTCATTATTAAAATTATAGTTGCCCAACAGATCAAATACATCGTTTTTCTTAATAAAGTAGTATCAAAAATCACAAAACAAATCTAAGCTACACTCTATAAAAACTTTTCATAAAAATAATAAAACCAAAAACCAAAAATAAAAATAATCAGAGATTTATAAATAATAGTATTAATTTTAATTAGTAATAAAAACAGTTTCGGGAGAATAATTAGTTTTTTTTCCATGTCCACTCCCAATGTGAAGCATATGGTCACCTAATGGAGGTATCTAAACAGAATTTTTCTATGAGAACTGCTTGTTACTCAGTTTCTCAACCTCTCTTTTTTTTCCGAAGAGGGTAGGGATAGAAGGATAGGGCTATGACAGGACTAGTGGTTAGCTAATCGCTATCGCTACGCCCCGTGAGGATCCTGAACTCAGACTACGAACAGAAATCCATAAATCGATTGAAAGATCAATCTATGAAACCGTCCGCACCGGGAATTGAACCCGAGACATCCGTAACCTTTGCCAGTGACGCTACCAACTTCCCCACTGACGCAAATTACAGTAAGAAATTGAACCATCTTTCCTAAGCTCTCTTTTGTGAATCATGCAGACTGTGCAATGGTACATGGTTCAGGCAAAGAACTGTTGTAATATATAATTAATTAAGTATTAAGGGGAGTATGATTTAGCGGAAATAGTTAAATAAGTGGCCGATAATGGTAAAGAGTTCTTACGCGTCATGGTATATTTTAATATTTCCAGTAAATAATACAAAAAAATATTCAAAATCTGAATAGCTTCAAGGGCGTAAAAAATACAAACTTCCATTTTAATATATTCTAATTTTAAATTGGCGGTTACGCTATGAGTAGTTATGGTCACCTTAAATTCCAATGCCCAAATAATGGTTACTAATGTTACTCACAATTTTAGATTCGAGCCCAAGCTCTCAGTAAAAGCCGGAGATTTGCGTGGAATTAGCCATCGACCAGCGGGAGGGTAATCGCTCCCCACATCCAAACGAAATGCTGTGTATGCTACAGAAGTAGCAAACAATTTAATTGTTTACGCAATGATAAACAAACAAAATAAAAAATACGCGTTATCCGTTATAAATAATAAATATTACATCGATAATAAAAATGTCATCTTTTGAAAAATGAATGAAGTGAAAATAATTTATTGTTTATACGAAAGAAATTTAAAAAGACTATTCTATCCATTTCTACTCATTGAATACTCAAAATTTAAATTTATCTATCGATTCCAACGTCATTTCTGTCAGAGTTTGTTCTAGTTCAAACTCAATATTTCATAAAATTTAATGAGGTTGTTTGTGAAGTCGTTTTTCTTTAATTGAAATTGTGGCCTCACAAATAAAAAATCAGAATACCTCCTCCATTTTTTAAACTAATGTGCACTATATTTAAAATTGAAGGATTTATGACACACTCATTTTATCGAAAAATCAGTCTTGAATATTGTCCAAAAGCTATACGATTAAATATTTTATATATATTAAGTCGAATTAAATATTGGCTCTTAAGCCGTGTGATATTTACGTCTTCTGCGTTCCTAAACTTTTCCATGGGGGAGTTTTGCAACACGTGCTTTTAATGTTTAATACTCTTTAGATATTGTCCAATAAGCAATAACAAATATTGTTATATAAAATGACTTTCGTGTTCATCCACATAAATATTAATATTTCAGCATTAGATAAATTATAATAATTGTACCTGATTTTCTTTGGTGATAACTTATATTTTCAACTTTGAACAAATACCTTAGCTTGGACATAACGTGCAACCTGCTACTTAATTTTAGGAGAGAAACTAACGCCAGATTAGTAGACCTATTATACAACATATTAAACTGATGATGAGCTTCACATTGGAAGCTTTGGCATAACTACAATTTACCTTACCCCCCATTCAATTTACACAACATATTTTGATAAATTTAATAATACTTATTATTCTTAGCGCCACAAATCACAACCCAGGATGGGTCTTGTTTCCATCAAGTAAAGTCAAAATAACTTCAGGTCTATCGTTTAACTCGATAATATATGCTCTACACATCTTGCACATGGTGGACCAGGTCTTTGTTTGCTTTTCGGCATTCCTAATATCAATTATAATTCATTCGTTTCTCATCCATAATATCGACGAATTTTTGGCCAATCAACGTAAGCCTCAAAATTGAAATTGTTCAAGGGAGAGTAAAAACTGTTTTCATCGAAAACATTATATGGTGAGTTGCGTTATGAGTCTTTGAAAACCACTTCTGTAAATTCTCATGTTTGCAGATACGGGACTATACGTAGGGAGTATTGATATAGCAGTGGTTTACATCAAGCGAGGGATCAGAATTTTGAAAGCTAAAGTCAATGTAAAATGATGTTTCCCTTCCAAAAAGTGGTCATTTTATTTTTCTAATTTACATCATTTGGCCGAGACCTACTCTATCGTCTTTAAAATGAGATCCAATCATTAACTCATTTCCGTATGTTTTGAGGGTTACATCAATTGGAAAAACACAGTCGATATGATGTATTACACATAACCTAACCATCTAAAGTGGTCCGGGTTGATGGACTTGAAAATGTGGCAGATCTCGTTTATTGCATGCAATATATAATTTAAAGGTAAATGGTTAAAAATTTAGCCATTCCTATAGATGAATGGTCACCTATTCGATTGTGAAGCTACGGGCTTGAATCTCCAAAAGTACATTTTGATAAATTGATTTACGGTTTTGTGCTCAAGCGCATGGTTGTCTGTGATATTTAGATTTCTTTCAAATCATCTTCTATCCGAACTTTAAAATAAGTATAAGAGATAATTATTTGCTAACTAGTTGTTTCATATCTACCCATCTTTCTATCATTAAACTGCACCGAACTGTTTTAAAGAATAACAAATAAAATTTTCTCTTTCGGAAACCCTTCAAATTCTTACGGCTAGTAGAATGATCCTATTGAAAATTGATTTGGAGACAAGCGTCCATAGTCCATAAGTTGAGAATGTTATCATTCAATAAGCCACCGCAGAATTGCGGAGTGAATTTAACAAGCAATCATAGCGCCATACATCCACTGTCATTGAATAAGGCCCCCCTTGCTGTTTGATAGTGTTTAGGCCACGTGGCAGGGCACTTGCCCCTCCGATAGTTCCCGCAACAAAGGATTGTTTGCAAAAGTGTGTGGCGCTATCTGAGTTCGATTCCCCGGGGAAAGAGGCGTGTTTCCGTCGACGGACTTCCGACGCTGAGAGAGATAAACCTTTTCGAAATACATTTGCGTCACTCCTTTCCAACTAAGATGTCATTTTAAATTATGTCATATTCTTTTTGTAACACGGAAATTATTATTTTTTTGTATAACAAAGGAAAATGTGGACATAACGTGGATATAATTTTTAGATTTTTGCATCAAAATCTTTGATACTTAATGAAACAAATATATTCTTTTTTGAACATTTCAACATATCGTAGTTTTGAGTAATTGGACTTAGAAGTTTGCCAAATGCTTGAAATGCTATACGTTTTTCATTTTGTTTCTTTGTACAAAACTGTTTTTAAGTAAAAGTATAATTTATACAAATACGTGTGAAGTTAAACGAAAACATCATAATTCGAGAGAAAGAAAGAGAGCCAAAGAGGCATTATACAAGTCTAGACTTTTCTAGTTATTATTATTTTTCTTCACAAATCAACAGGTTCAAAGGTGCTTAACCATATTATAATCTGTTGCAAAAACTAATGTGTATCTTTAAAAATGGATAAATATAATATAAATTTGTGAAAAGAATAATACTCATTGTGTTTTCTTTGTATTAATAGAATGAATATCTTTTCAATGTCAGTTAACACCATGTAAGTGATCAAACCTATGTATTTAAAAAGTATCTAACGGCTATCAGGCGGGCAACGCATCTAAAAACCATTTTACATCTCATTTCCTGTGAAACTGAAATAAAGGTTTTCTACAACTGTAACAGATAAAATACCCTGGGGATATCATTTCCGCGTTCATTTTTTGTCGGAACATTTATGGCAGAGTATCTTTTTACCGAAAATATCTTATCGAACGTAATATTAATGCTTTCTTATCAATGAAATATAATGAATACTCCATCAGAATATCCTTTGAATACATCGTTTATTCATTAACACTTAAATTTCTTTCAAGATTTCATCTTGAAATCCAACAAGATTTAGAACTAAAATATAATTTAAAAAAAACATTGTATCTCTCAAATCCCATATCTTTCACGAATGAACTGATACATTGCACATCTAACCAAGAATGTCTAACTTTAACAATATTAAATTCATATAAATATATAGTTCTAGGCTTGTAAGAAACCTATCATATTTTTACAAAAATCGTCGGCTTAAATTAGTCCACTGCGGAATGGACATCGTCCCAATATCATTTCAATGTAATAAAATATCACTTTTAAGGTGTTAATTGTCAATTATTGATAGAAAAGGCATTATATTTTAAAAATAAAACACGATTTTGTACTACTTCCATATGTTTCAGGACCGGATTCGCTCATCACGAGCATTATCAACTGATAAGAATAATCATAACAGGGCTATTTATGTAAAATTGAATGCTAACAATTACAATGTATATAAAACATAATTTAAGACATCGTCTGAGGGTGCTTGATGGAATTTCAATATCAAATTTGGATTATTGAGATTTTGTACACTTCCATGTATTAATACATGGAAGTGTACAAAATCTCAATAATCCAAATTTGTATATAAAACAGTTGGTTCATGAACTAAGACAAGAAATTACAGATCATCAAGCAAATTATACGTAAACGAAATAAAATAGGCCTCAATTAAAATGTTAAGGACCTCTTACAGATCAATAAATACCAATCTGAAATCAAAAATATTTTTATTTTACATTTGTAATTATTAATATTCAGTTTTATACGAATAGCCCTGCTATGATTGTATTTTTATCATTCGATTATGCTCGCGATGAGCGAAACCGATCCTGATCATTATAAACATGTGGAAGTATTACAAAAAAAATGTGTTTTATTTAAAAGAAATAAGATTTTGCAGTGTTACAATTCCTCTAGGATACCAATGAAAAACTGAACGTGTCTGACAATTATCTAATCTGCCATTCTAATTAACTTGATTCAATTGGTTTCTTTTTTGTCTACTTGCGTAATCACATACGTTACGTTCGGATGTCGTTACCTTACTTTGAAAAGGTTCTAACTGACATTTTGGCCTAAAATGACGTTTTGATTAAAAAATGTTGTATTAGCCACATTCTACCATATACGTTGATTTCCGAGTCATATATTGTTCAATGAGGGAGTTGGCAGTATTCCGGAGTTCTATCCACACATTTTTTTTTCATAAATTTGTTTTATACGGTTCTATGAATCGATATAACTGCTTATTATCATCTCACAGAAAAGACACACATATCACATTTGTTTTGAGAAGGTTTTAACATCATGTTGAACATTCTTCGCTCGATGGTTGGTGTGTGTTTTACCCTTTACTTCTATTGTTCTATCGATGTGGTCGGTCATTAACGAAAATTAGCTGAGTTCATTCAAAAATTCCAAGTATATATGTAATATTATTCTGTTGTATTATAATATTATTGTAAGCTTATATGGTTCAGCAAGTTATGATGATATATACTGTAAATAAATATCTCAAAAATCGGAACATTTTGATTGATAAAATTGAAATATCCGTTAAAACCATTTCAAACAAACTATTGTTGTCAGTTCTAATTAATGCTTTAGATACTCATTATTTTATAATATGAAGGCTTTAGTTAAAATGAATTATACGAAAAACATGTAATATATTTATAAATATATGCTAACTCACTAATTAGGAATAAATTTTTTCCTTCAAAATACAAAATATGATCAGTCAAAACTTCAAACGGTAGTATCTCAAAACATGGTCAAGTGCAGTTAGAACCTTTTCAAAGTAAGATAACGATAATATATTAAGTGTTTGGACATTGCTGATGTTTAATTTTCATAATTTGCATAAGCTAAAACCACACACAAAAACGCTGTCGTTTTTTTATTCAATATGATATTATCGCCGTTAAAATTTAATCAAGTTATTATAAAACTAACCTCAAAAATATCACCGTTGCCACAACAGAATCCGAGTATTTCAGAGGATAAACTTAAACTCCACCGCAAACGTTTCGGGGTACTGATTTAATTATAAGGACAGACACCGTTATATAGCCATTGATTGCATCATTCAGGCCTTAGAAAACGTGACTGAAAATAAGTCAATTTTGAACACCACGAATAACGTAATAATAGCAGCTATTGAATCTGATTAATTCATTAGTCATTTTTCATAATAAAAGAGGGATGAAAGTGGGCAATTCAAAAATTAATTATTTTGAGAATTGGAGGAGTGTAAACAATTTTTTATCATAAATCAAGGATTTCATATTTTTTATGATAGTTTTTCTTACCGCACACAACAGTTTCAAACTTGGGTGTGAGGTATGATATTTCGGTAACCAAATAATCTTTTCATCACATTTGATGAAATTCGTAATATTTTAGTAGCATGTAAATAATCGTTGTCCGTGCTGCGTCGGTGGCGCAGTTGGTAGCGTCACTGGCTACGGTTACGGATGTCCCGTGTTCAATTCTCGGTGCGGACGGTTTTCATAGATCATCAATCGATTTATGGATTACTGTTCGTAGTCTGAGTTCTCCCTCCGACCCATCCCATCCTCAAGGGGCATAGCGAGAGTGATTAGCAAACCACTAGTCCTGTCATAGCCCTATCCATCTACCCCTACTCTCTTCGAAAGAAGAGAGGTTGAGCAACTGAGTAACAAACAGTTCTTATAGAAAATTTCTGTTAAGACACCTCCATTAGGAGACCATATGCTCCACATTGGGAGCGGACATGGAAAAAAACTAATTATTCTCCCGAAACTCACAGTTTTCGGTACATGAATATTTCGGCCTCGTACTAAGAGCGGTCACAAGATTCGAAATCAATTCCTGATATGACCGTGATTTTTTCAATTGTGAATATTATACACTACTACAAAAAAAATATGTGGATTCATCAAATCAGAACGCTTTGACGTTCTCTTGGTATAGTTCAGAGTTTCAATAGTAAGTTCTGTACTTAAGTATGCTTGTGTTAATTGTATTAAGTATCATTTGGAAACTAGTGGTAACGCCCGTCATAGATGAAGGTATTGAGATTAAAAAACTGAATATCTAGAGTAACTGTTCTTTAGTTTCCATACTGACGAACTGATTGTTGTTTGTTTGCCTCGTCGAACTCGAAACTGTGTGTATTGTTTATATAGACTGAGGACGCTTAGGTCATGAGAAACTTTCATACCTACATGATGTGATAATAATAAAACGTCTACATCTACGCCTACACACCAGTTTGGGCTATTATATATAAGAAAAATGATTTCTTATTTTCAGTAAACAATACTAAAATTTTCCGAAATATTCAATAGTCATGATATCACTGTTTGATTAAAAAAATGCCCAGTCGCAAAATGATATCCAAGTCCACAGTATGTTTTTGTGAGTTACTCATATTACTTTGAATAGGAGGGTGAGATTGACAAAAAATATACAAGGGATTTCACTTCAAATCCCGGGGGACGATTTATCAGTCAGCGAGCATTCGCCGGAAGGGTGGTCGTCTATCTATGGTAACAGCATACCCTTTCTACCACATTTCAATATTTATCTGATACTTAGAATATCATCAACAAGTGATGATACGAATGGTTTCTTAGTCAGTATCGTCATCTTTAGTATTAGATGTTGGCCCTCCTGTGAATTTTTTAAACCATATCCGTTCCATATTCGGAACATATGGTCAGCACACTGTTCTTCCAAGCTTCTCTGTCCGTCCCAGGCTTTAGCTGTGATGGTATCGTAAACTTTTTTTTTAAAAAGACCGGGTGATTAGTCTGAGGTCTGAGTCACAAGGGCTTTAAAGGTTGGCTCAACCCGGTTTTTTTGTCCTAGGCATACGCCGTCGCGTAATTCCATTAAATTAAATTTATTCAATAATTTCCTTGAAAATACTTAACATGTTCGCTGTCATAAATGTCTATGTAAAGTAATGTACCCGATCGGTCACGGTATCATAATAACTCAAATTCATTTTTTGAATCGTTAATTTTTCTTCAAGCCTACGAATGATTCTATGTGATTCTCATGTGTTAAATAAATGGCCAAATTATTATAGCAAGATGCTTGCACATAAAGTATACGATCTGATACCAGCCGTCGGTCAAAATGCGTGCTTGATTTTGAACAGCGGAACTCAAATCATGTTAAATTATTATACAAAACTTTTGGTTAAGTATCGCACAGCGTTTCAACATTTTTATTTAAGTTCAGTATTTTCTTAATACTGTGGCTTCCAAAGTGATCAGATTTCTGAACATGTCCAGTTCGATGACTGATCAATTCGTAGTATGCCTAACACAAATATCTCTGCACTCCAGATGCCCAGTTAATATAAAGTAATTATGTTTATAAATAACAAATCGGTTAATCAACTTATACTTAAAAGCAAATCCAAATTTTGAAAGACACCGTCAAATCTTAATGACGAATCCAATATAGTCAAATATTTGAATTTAAATGTTTTGTCGGATGATGGTTTAATGTGTTAAAATTATCTTTTGTCCGCAGGTCATCCGCATTTCTTCAACCAGCTCTCTTGCGGGCTTGATCTTGTCTCCATGGCTGGAGAATGGTTGACCGCTACGGCCAACACCAATATGTTCACCTATGAGATTGCTCCAGTCTTCATTCTGATGGAGCACGTAGTAATGGAGAAGATGAGGTCCATCATCGGATGGAATACTGGAGACTCAATTCTTGCGCCAGGTTAATGTTTACTAACTTTACTTTTAAATATTTCATTGTGCATTATTACGTGAGATGAAATACAGAAGCAATCAAATACGATTAATGAATGATTATTTGTTTACCACTCATCCAACTGTGTCTATATTTATGGCCTGGCTATGATTTGAATGTGTTTTACTGTTTATCTCTCCAGGTGGTTCAATCTCCAACTTGTACGCTTTCCTGGCTGCTAGGCATAAGAAGTTCCCACACTACAAAGAAAAGGGATTAAATAGCATCCCTGGAGAACTCGTGATGTTTACATCAGATCAGGTAAGTGAATCTGTACATCCCTAATTATTATACATATCTAGATTATATTTGAAAATTATTCTAGGTAGCTTATTAGCTTAGCTACTTATGAAACTTTAGCTGAAAATGCTCTCTGATGTGTGTGGCTTAGCGCTCGTCAAGTCATACTTTGTTAATAATCGCTTATTATGCACAAAGTTGATGTGTTTAACAATTTTCACTGGATATTTGTCCGTTATTTGAAGGTATAACTATAAATATACTTTTATTTAGTTGCATTTAATAAGCGTTTGGTTATCTTTCATTATATTTTCCAGTGTCATTATTCGATCAAGTCTTGTGCGGCGGTATGCGGCCTGGGAACCGACAACTGTGTGTGCGTTCCTTCCGATGAAAATGGAAAACTCATTCCCAGCGAATTGGAAAAGCTGATCATCGAACGAAAGGCTAGGGGGCAGGTAAATAAACCTTAAAGTTTCAGCTTTCATTACGAGACGAAAACTTTCAAACATTCATTTTCCATTACTTGTTTCATGTCTAAATTCAAATTAACTTCAGAGGAATTAGTAGTTTTTTTTCTCATTTCGCGGAAATCGTTAATCGTTTTCCGTCGTCTAAAAATTATGAAATGCCGAAATAAAAAAAAATCTCTTGATAATTGCACTCTCAGAGTGTTTTTTTACACTATCTCCATTTAACTAAAAGCCTAAAGTCCAACTATTTTCGCGAAATGAGAAAAATCCTACTAATTCGTCTTAAGAGATATAATATATATATTTCAAGACAATATAATCGATTGAAATACTGAAACTTATCCTAACAATCGTTTTCCAAAAAATGGCCATCGAATACTTTTCAATATAAAACGAAACTTAAAAATATATGTCTGTAAAATGGTATATAATTGAATGGTCAAGGAAGGCTCTTGAGCTTTCATCTTTACTTGGTTACGGGCTACAGTTTCTGAAAATAATGGTATTCTAAGACCTTCTTAATTTGGATTTTTCAGTAATATTTAATCTGACTCGAAATAAATCAGCCACTACCAGTCAAAATTCTTTAATGTCGAATACTGTCATAGATTGGTGTGATATTGGTCGATGGTCTTCTTTGAAATCAAAAAAATTAGCGTTGAAAAACTTCCATGAAATGGTAGGCAATCTAAGTTGTACACAGTTAAAATATTATGTAGAGGTCAAAATAAAGGTCAATAAATTGTATGTTTTATCCTAGATTCCATTCTTCGTCAACGCAACAGCTGGAACAACCGTTATTGGCGCTTTTGACCCGATTGAAGAAATGGCGGACATTTGCGAACGTCACAACTGCTGGCTGCACGTTGATGTAAATATATTTTCTCTATTTAGCAGTATTTTATAGTTTCCAAAAATAATACTGATTCAATCAAACTCAACGGTATGGGAAAGCTATTATTTTATTGGTATGATCTAATTTGAATGTGTAAACTTGATAAATCAATTGGAATCTATTTTCAGGCTGCATGGGGAGGTGGAATTTTGTTCTCAAGGAGACATCGCCATCCAAGATTGCGAGGAATCGAAAGGTTAGTCTCTGTTTCTCAAAGAGTTCAATTCACGCGAGTGGAAGCTAATGTATATTTATATTTTCTACAAGAAGTTAGTTTTCAGAGGATCGTTGTAATTTTTTTTACTTTTTTTCTAATGATAGAAGGAATGAGTAATACTCAAAGGAACTCATAGATTCACAGCATTGTTTACGATAAAAAATTGTTTTCTCTATGTTTTATGATACATTCCACCGAAGATTTAAAACAAAGGATTATTTATTATTCATAATACTCCAAGAAACCAACTAGGATTTGAGTTCGGTACAGATATCACAACTTATTATAGTATGGAGACAGAGCTTAAAAAATTGTAAGAGATAACTTATTTTCTGAATTACTTACTATAAATGAATATAATACGTATGAAGGCCGTCTGCGATACATTTTACTATTAATTATTAATCGTCATTTGAACTGTGATTATAACTTTGCGAGTAATTTTCTATTTAAATGGTCTACTATAATATAACGCTTTTTAATTTACGACTTGGAACGACGTTCAGCAGAATAAAATTCTACATTTCAAGCGATAAGCCAAGTTCTTTTAAAGGATTTTCGAGGCTTTATTTGTAGGGTGGAAGCTTTTAGTCATTTTGGCAGATTAAAAGAATGAATGTACAATTTAAAATGGAAACAGTTTGTTGGAAACACAGCAGCTAAATTTTTCCAAAATAAGACCATCCACAAAGTTGAGCATCCAGTAGAGTAGAGTAATATAAGATATTAGACGTTTATTTGTGAGTCAATCATTCAAAATATTCTTTCAGAGATGAAATGGACTAAATGGTGAATTTAACAAGACTTCCTTTTCAACTCCCATATTGTAGGTCCCAAACGCTCGATTGGAAAATCAATATTGTATTCTGACCTTACCCGGAGTTTAACTATTGCCACAGTGTTTATACATTTTCAAAATATTTATTGAAAAATACATATCAGATAGAGATAAATACATAGAGATACAACTTTTGGAATAGAGTGGTAGTTAAAGTGACGATTGTATGGTTCCGAAAAGCAGTTCAGGGCGCGACGACAGAATATCGGTCCGTTACTATGGTTGTCGTTGTATATTGTCTGTCGTCGGGCTGTATTGTTTTCTGCGTCAGTCATCACTTGAATTGCTGACTGCTTTGTCGGAGTGTTAACCTTTATAATTACTTATAATGCAGAATTCGCATCTTCTACATTGATTGCTTCTCAAAGTGCTATCATTTATTTGATGAAAGGAAAAAATATTCATTTTTATCATAAAAATATGCCAGCTTTCGTTCAGATTGTGAGCGTTTTCATCTTGCACAAATATCAGTTGCAGGTATACTCGTACTAGCGAAAATTGATTACTAGCTATTTGAAACCGATTCAGTTACTTATTTATAAAGATTGTGAAATATGTACATTACAAAGTTTTTCATTATTTCATACAATGTCTTTCCTCGATGAAGCTAACACAATTTTATTTATTCTTTTGAAATAATTTTAGCTGTATGTTTATTATTTATCAAAATTTAAAAATTATCGAAAAAAGCGAGTAGGAGGGTAAACTTTTTAGTCTAAAAATGATTAATCAGATTAAGCTTTCAAAAAATGATTGATACACATCGCAAAATAGACGTAATAATGAGCAAAATAAATATTCGTGCCGTACTGAAGCCTTACGTGTTAGGTAAAATAAATCACTAAATATTTCGATGTTAATAAAAATGATTATTCTTTATTTGTAACGATATTCAATAAATGAAATGTTAACTAGTTATGAATTATATGAAAAACGTATGATTGATAAATACCAATATACCAATGCGCCATGTATTTAGACAATAAATACATGTAACAAAAGATAACAGTAATGAAAAAATCGTTTTTAAGAATTTGGAAAATAGAAAAGAGAACAAAAAACATTATTTACATACAAACTCGTTTAAAAAAATACGAACAAAAATATTATTTACATGTATTTTAACACTGGTTTAAATAATAAATTTATAAAAATCGGCATAAAAAATTCAAAATCTGTAATAAATGCTTCTTTAAAACAAGAAAAAAGTCAATAATTTATTAACTAAATAAGCATCTGTGATTGCGTAATAAGTATTCTCTCAAGTTACACAATTTAATTCAGTTTTTTTTCTTCTTACCACTAAGTCTTTGAAATAGACCAGGCTATAAAAAAAATACATCCCTATTCAGTGGCAATCTTAAGCTATGATATAAACAAGGGAATATACTGCTCGCATAAAAAACGAAGTGTTACAATTCTATTCGATAAGTTTGAAAATTAACATTGTTAATCATTTATAACCATTTGAAATTTTATCCGACACAGTCAATTAAGAAAATTCGGAATGAATTTCTTCTTGTGATAAATATTTTATATAGTTTATAGTTTATAGTTTTTTTCATAAACTTTTGATAATCGGTTCTGGCTATAAACGTTCATTCAATCATGGAAATACTTGCATCAATCACATTCAATTAAATAATATATAGTTAAAATAATAAATGATGATGTTAATTTAGTATAGAAATAGTATTTTTTGACAAAGACGTTTTAAATAAGAATTAACAACACAAGACACGACATTATTGAATTAACGTACATTGTCATAATAATAAATACGGTTGGATTCAGCTATTAATAAATCATTCCGGGGATTCACGTCTACAGTTTATATTATATCCAATTCAGGAAATTTCAGGATGGATTCAATATTACACTATAATATATTCGGCACAAAAGAAACATTTTTATGCTTCCCTGAATTTTTTCAAAAGAAATTTAGCCTCTATAAATATATTGCTCTACAGAAACTATACGTATTGATTGAATTGGCATTTACTTGTTAGAACTCCATTATAATAGGATAAAATAACAAAGTATTTAGTTTTACAATTTTTTTATCAGGTAGTTGATAGCTATTTCGACTTAACGCTATCGTCAGAACTATGAAACTATACGCTTTTATTAAAAACATTAACAAAGGAAAAAAGTTAAAACGAAATTCTTGAAAATTTGTGGCATTAAAGTATTTTTCATAATTTTCGTGAATCCGTTCTGGAAAATAACGTTTAAAGTTGGAAATTATGTAATCAAAAATTAACATTTATTTCGTTGTAATAATTCAATCCGTACAATAACAATACAAGCAAAATACTAAATATACTCCGTAATTATTAATATCAAATGGCGAACGAAAATTCTCCTGAATTTATTTCTGAGAAAATTGATTTGCTGTATCCGTCTTCTTGCGTGATTCGGTGATTTTATCTCATTTATTACAAGGGCTTAGGCGTAGGTAATAGATTTTTCTTAACCTTACCTTGGTTCAATTATTTTTCGAGGGATTTGCCTCATCCGTTTTATGAATATTTCAAAGAAAATGCAACTTTATGTTTATAACTTATCTGAATAAATCACCTAATTTTCATATGCACATATAAATAATATAACAATAAGTTCAGATGTTCCAAATATGTTAATAATACCTTCATGATAATACGTATCGTAAATTATTAAATTCGTTGTCTGATAAATTCAATGAGAAAAGACATCACATACACACAAAATTTCAAAATGAATATTTAAAATGATAATTTGACAAAAAACAAACAAAATTTTTCTATTGACATTGAACCCGGAATCCACTGCTCTCTAAACAAAGTGGCAGAAACAAATATCATTTTATGGCTGTAAATTTTTTACCTAATGCTATGAAAATCAAAATCTATATAACAAATAATTTCTTTACCAATATCAATTTTTTTTCCGACTGTCACAAAATACAAAAATATATTCCAATTAGAAAGGAACATATAATTGTATTATCCTCTCATTCATATGAATAGATAAATATCCGTTAGTAATTAAAACAGATAAAATTAAATCTTCTATATAGGTTACCTGGTCACAAGTTTGTGTTGGAAAATGTGCATTGGTCACTCAATGGTTATTCATGAGTGAGATTAATCAATTGGGTCATTGATTACTACTAAGTGGTACCCAATAGACTTACCACTTACCTAATGCTTTGTTGCCGAACTGAACGAACTTAATGCCAGTTTTATATTCTAATATAATCATTGAAGCATTATTTTAAATGGTTTTCACAAAAATTTTGGTATGTTTTATCATACTGTAGTTTGTTGTGATTCCATGAGTATAATAGTTTTCTTTATTTACCTTTCGTTCTTATAAACATATTGAAAACAAAATCAAAATGATTATTATTCCGATCTCTCGGTTTTATAAAGTACTAGTGAGTACTCGGCATGCGTTGCAATGCCACTCAAAGAAAGAAAGAGTTTGTGCTTTAATTCTGTTTATTGAAGTGCTTTTAGAATTTTTATATACACAATATTTTTGATTTTTCGTCTGGTGGGTACACGAATAAATCAGAAGGTTTTTCCGAGATGTCGCTGTGTGTACGTATTTGATTTTAGATTTTTCTTCAGAAACCTTTACGGGCGTGCGCACAACAACTCATAGAGAACAAACAAACATTCATCTTTACATATATACATAAGACCTACTGTAAGTTTATTGTACTATGCCTTGACAAAGTTTTATCGGAATCGGATTAACGGTATGGCACTGCATAAGATACGAACAAACAAACATTGATTTTTATATAGAATATTGGTAAAATATTGTTCGTTTCGTGACTAAATAATTCTATTAAAACTATTTTTTAGGCATTTCTTTTCAAAAAAAGTTTTAGATAAATGGTTACACCTCAATTTACTTTATACAATCAAAATGATTGTGAGGTATAGTACTGAAAACTTCTTTGAATCATTATTCAAATATTTAAAACTCAAATAAGTAGCTCAGACCGATCACTGTAAAATTTATTGACTTTTGAACTGAACAACCCATTTATGACAGAAACGAATATGATACTCGATGAAAATTGCAATAAAGCTGAATTTATATCAATTACTTGGAGAGTTAAATATTTTTCACCTATGATAAAACAATGATAAAATTTCGCTTGACAATATAAACCAACATTAGAGTAAAAAATCATATAATTTAAAACATTGCCATTATAAATTGCTTCGACTATACCAGACAGCTTAAAGCTTCGGGGCAAAGTGCATTAGGATTAATCCAAATTGCCATTTAATGTATGTAAGTAGTACGGTTTGCGTAGCAAGAGTTACACTTTGCGAGAGAGGAACGCTAATGCATATCAGAACAGTTGACAGCTGCCTGCAGGCTGTTTTGGAAAGGTCATTGTGCCACTCTACACAGCTTATACCCAGTGTGCTACGACTGGCGTAGCTGTTCAAATAAAAACACTAAAAACAAGGTAAAGACTAGACACTATTGGATTAAGTTGATTAATTATAACCGACTGAAATGTATAGTTTAAACTGACATATAATTTGAGCTTAAAAGAAAAATACGAAGTAGATAAGTATAATAAATAAAAATTCACTTATTTTTAAATAGAGTGACACTACAACCTAAAATATATGACAATGTTCGATATTTTTTATTGTTAATCATTCGTTATACTTTGTAACTCAATGAGAATTTTTTAAAAACTATATCCGTTCTCTACTCGGAGAATATTCTCATCACACGGCTCCTCCGAGATTCTCTGTCCCGCGCCAGCCTTCCTGATTCCTCCCAGATCATCCCAGCTTCCCGTAGTTTCACCGAGTACATCCTATAAATGGTCATCAGCGGCCTTCCAGGGTGGCAGAATCAATCCAGTTGGTAGAAGAGACAGGCATAATTCAGGCTTGCTTGGGGTATCCGCAACTCATGTTTAAGTCTGGTCTATCGACGTTTATTTATTTTAGACGTAATAAGGGGCTAGTTCGTCCGCTCTCTTATCTCCGAGTATCTGACAAAGTCAAACCACCGTATTCCGCAAACTCTTTCTCCAGCATATATATAGATTAAAAACCGTTGTTCATTTGGGTGTTTTCCATGAATGTGTCCCATAATCAATAGTTGATGCATTTAAATTTATAAAAGCTTTTGATGCAAACCGGAAGCCTTGATGCTTCTTTAATGAGTGAAACATATCTCATTTAAAGAATATGACCGTGTAGTTAATAATTTCACCAATTTTATTCAAATTTTACTGATTTTCCTCCCCATGTGGACGCGTGATAGAGTGTCGGAAACCGCGTCAGAATTCTCCCCTTATCGTTACTCTTGTGTAGCATATTGAAATAAACTAAAGTCAACATTACTTAACGTAATCTGGGAACTGCCGCTCGTACTAAACTCTTGCGTAAATAAGGGTCACCCTAATACGGAAAAAGCATGAGTATATTTTATTTTAAAGATTCATATATCAGTTAGTCCGAGATTTTATATGATTACATTTTTTTTCAGTTGAAAATATTCACACGCTGTTTGAATCTTGTGCTGAATCTATTTTAAAATTGTATCTATAATATATATTAAATCAAAGACAATTTGTATTACTTATACCAAATGTATTCGAATTATATACGTTTACAATTTATTATTCTATTATAATCCAGCAAAAAGTAATCGGACATCGTTTGCATTCCGATAGTATCAATAAAAATTAAACTTATAACAAATTTAATGAAATCTCTATGAAACCTCACTGTGCGAAATAGATAAATTGGGAGAATGGCAACCAACTACGATACTTTCATAACCTCATCCTCCAATCTCCAATATGTAACGAGATATAGAGCAAATGATTTACCTACATGGTTATAAAAAATCAATACAATTGTTAATGGCTTAGCACATATTTTAATAAATTCACTGTCTTAATAAACCTTTTCAAGTGTTGTCAAAATTAAAATATATTATAATCTATTTCAGCCTAAACCGGCTCAGACTTTAAGAGAAAGTTGGCATATGATTAAAATAAATTTCCTTTCTTAAATCTAATCTCAATCGACTCTACCGCAGGCCTTCTTAAACCTTTATTGGATATCCCGCAAGCAGATAAAACTGCCAGCCCTTTGTTGTAAAGCCCTCTATCCCTAAACCTATTGAAATGCTAATTTTTTATCACCCGACCCTAAGTAAATTCACACATTCCGTAGGGCTTATAAACCATTAAGTCGACGATTTTGAGAGCTTGATGTATCTGTTATAAGACTATAAAATGAAACATAATTTGTGATACAACCGCTTCGATGAATTACAAAATTAAAACTATAATTACCTCTGATCATCCGTAACATAAAAAGTTAATTTCGTTTAAGGAGGACTCACATCTACATTCCACGGAAATAGCGAACTACTTTACTTCCTTTTCGGTAATGAAATATGTATTTTTTTTTCAAAATAAAAGAGCTATGAAGTTGTTGATTCGTAGATCATTGGATATTAGTTCAGTCTGCATTTTCAACATTAACAAAAACTTGTGGCATAGGAGGCGGTGCTTAAAATTGTAAGATTTACTTAAATTTCCGGAAACCTTCTAAATATTTTATGTTCCAGATATAACTAAAAAAAGAACCGATGAATGAGTCAAGGTTTCATAACGTCAGTTGCACTGTTCAATCCAGCTACATTTTTGAAACATAAATTATGTTTGGGATTCCGGAAAAACCGCCATTAACACTAAAAAATAATTACGATCAATGCTCAAATAAGTTGACAATACCGTGAAAAAAATCCTTTGTAGCTAAAAGTTTTATAATCATGTATATTTCGTACCCCTGTTAGAGTCTCTTTTAAAGTGTCGCAAACATATTGGAGTAGGGGTCCCGGATGATTAATTGAAGGTAATTAAAAACAGAAGCCCCCATTTTCGTTTTCAATTGCCCATTTCAACCAGACGGGAACCGCGAGATTCGTTTTAAAGAAACGGTGCCCGGAACAATATCAATTGCGGCTCAGCTCGGTCTAATTTCGTATATATATTTGGATTATTTTATTATTTACTGCTTTTGTTGTGCCTCAAATTGTTAAAATGATCGAGGGTTATTAAAAGTTTTTGGTAAGCTTTTTTGTAATGGTTTGTTTTCTCATTTATCATTTTGAACAATGATACTAGTGAATGAGGTACGTAACGAAACAATTATTGAATGCTTAAATCATATCAGCATTTATATGAATACTGATTAAAATACAAGATTTTATTGACGTCTTAAATAATTTTAGTTTATTTTATTAATAATTGTTAATTCTTTTATTTGCATGTTAAAAACATAGCAAAAAACATAAATAGGTCAAAGACGTTGGCTTCGGTCACGGATCTCGGCAGGGACAATTTCATCAATTGATTTACAGATTTTTGTTCGTAGATATGGATATTTGTGATCTCTAATCACTCTCCTAGCCCTATGCTTCTACCTTTACTGTCTTTGAAAAATAAAGATTGAACAACTAAGCAACAAGCGGTTCTCGTAGAAAAACTTCTGTTGAGATACCTCCATTATTCACATTGTGAAATTTTTCAGAACGGATTCACTAAAAAGCCAGTTGAAAATTTTTTTTTTAAATATAAAATATATATGTCGGCGTCCGTGGCGCAGTTGGTAGCGTCGCTGGCTACGGTTACGGATGTCTCGGGTTCAATTCCCGGTGCGGACGGTTTTCATAGATTGATCTTTCAATCGATTTATGGATTTCTGTTCGTAGTCTGAGTCCTCACTCCCACCAATCCCATCCTCACGGGGCGTAACGAGAGAGATCAGCTAACCACTAGTCCTGTCATAGCCCTATCCTTCTATCCCTACTCTCTTCGAAAAAGAAAATAGAGGTTGAGCAACTGAGTGACAAGCAGTTCTCGTAGGAAAAAATTCTGTCAAGATACCTCCATTAGGAGACCATATGCTCCACATTGGAAGCGGACATGGAAAAAAAATATACATAAATTAACGAGTACATTAATATAATATTTTATATTCGGATGGTATTTTTTCTACAACCCTAAAAATAAAGGATATTTTTGTAACCACACTATAACCACAAATATATGAAATAAATAAGAAAAAAACATATAAATTCATTTTTATAATACAATACGAAGTATTCAGGGGTACACTATAGTCTTTTTTCTCATGGCTCTTAAAGCTGTCAGTTCAACTGCAACCAATAAATTACGATTTTACAATTATTATGTGTGTACCAAATAACAGTGCAAATTGTTTACGTGAATACAAAGACATTGAATTAACTTTATGTCAAAGCTATAAACGATTTGTGTTCAAAACACAGAGTCCGTATGAATTAAAATGAAAAAATAATAGTATTTATAACTATATTATAACCCACCCCAGATCCCATTGCAGTGAAGGGATATAATATAGTGTAAACATTCTTGGTTACTGAACAAACACTGATAACCAAATTCATCGCGGTTTACGTGTCAACTCATTCAAATATAGCAAATAATATTTTAATTATTCAAACAAACATTTAAATTTTAATCTATATCACTCGTATTGGTGGCCGTAGTATCGTTTCGCCGATCTCTGATTAATATTCGTTTACATGTATTTTTCATTCTGTAAAATAAAATATGCATTTACATTCAAATGCATGAACGTGTATCATTTTTAAAGCTACTATCAGTAGTACTAAGAAGGGATTAGCTAATCATTCTCTACCACTAAAAATGGATGTTAAAAACTTCAAGTATTTGTTAAAATATATTACAGTGTGTCGATCCTTTAATCAGTACATACGTACCACATTTAGTATCGGGTAAGGAATCTAAATGTCTATTATTTACAATCACTAGATTAATTTTGATAAAATGGTTTTGATGTATATTATCTATGTTTTATCTCAAGTGTCATTTCGTGTCGTTTAGAAAGGATAAAACCACCAAATCCATATGCCATGGCCAAGGGGTAATCTTTAGAATCAGTTCAGATCCGTAGCGAGAGCAAATTTTGAATCCCGAATTGATACGTTCATGCGATTATTTTTATTTGAAATTTGAGTTGTATCAATTGGCATCTTTACGGAATGTTTTCATATTGTCCTACCTTATCCAACTCAAGTGTGAAGAAAAAGAGGTTAGATAACTAAACTAAGCCGCACTTTACCTCATATTTATATATTTCTTCTTTTCTGAAAATGAAGCTTTTTGACTTAAAACTTTTTTTTTTATCCATGTCCGCTCCATATGTGGAGCATATGGTCTCCTAATGGAGGTATCTTAACAGAATTTTTCTACGAGAACTGCTTGTTACTCAGTTGCTCAACCTCTTTTTTTTCGAAGAAAGTAGCGATAGAAGGATAGGGCTAGGACAGGACTAGTGGTTAGCTAATCGCTCTAGCTACGCCCCGTGAGGATGGGATGGGTGGGAGGGAGGACTCAGACTACAAACAGAAATCCATAAATCGATTGTAAGATTGATCTATGAAAACCATCCGCACCGGGAATTGAACCCGAGACATCCGTAACCGTAGCCAGCGACGCTACCAACTGCGTCACGTACGCCGACTAGTAGTAGTAAAACTAGTTCTTGCTTAATTACTTGTGATAGAACACACATTTTTTCGTTTTCAAGAGTAAATATGAATATAAAAACTTATACAGAAAACTAAAAATGTAACGGAAAAACTTCACCGCGTCTGTCGTCAATACAGTTACTATTCACACAGCAATCACGATGAAAGATAGCAACTTTATGAAAAAAAAAATCAAAAGTAAACCTTTCTTTACATATAGCAATCAAAAACGTCAAAAGAGCATAGAATTAGCGAGATATACTGCATTCATGCAAGCACTTTTCATTCAGTCAACAACGTTAATTGTTAGTAGCACAGCCACATTAATCTTTTTCAAAACTCCATTGTTACGCGTGCTAGCAAACTTCTTGGGTTTATAGTTAGACAAAGTAAAGCTCAAAGTTCTCAGTACGCTTGAATATGGATCTATTATCTGGAGTCCATGTGAAAATTCCTACAAGTATTCCTACATTTCCCCTTTAATAGTTCACTAAAAGAGTACTACCCAACCAAATTTCTTTTGGGAATGCTATCTTTTCACTCTCTTGAAGCACGAAGATCGTTTTCGATTCTAAAGAATTTCTCTCTTCTTCTTCGGGGACGAGTTTATTATCCTGAAATTCTTATGACTATTTAACTTAAATGCTCACAATTTTTATTTACGTGACCGAAACCATAAACAAGCAATTTTTATTCTTCAAACTTGTTCTTCGCGTCGGTCATTTGAGTCACCAGCTCCAAGAACCGTTTAACTGATCAATGCATTGTCTAGAGAGTTGGATATTTTCAGCATTGTTCGCCAAATATTTTTCCCTTGTAAATTAATAACGTCTTGTTCTCTTTGTATTTTATAATTTTAAAAATGTTTTTATTTTCATTATTATTATTGTTTTTATTATTGTACTGTTGTTATGTTTGTGTAATGCATGACGCATTGGCGTCAGTTGTAATGCCATGCATTTTAATTTTTTAAATTTACAAATAAACAAAAATAAAAACCAATCAAATAATATTTTCCATTTTCGTAAATGAAATATTTACTAGGAAAATTTAAAACTCTGACTCGTTTTATTTATATTCTTTTCAGGGCTGACTCGGTAACATGGAACCCTCACAAGTTGATGGGTACGCTGCTGCAGTGTTCTACTATCCACTTCAAAGAAGATGTAAGTTTTTCTTAGACCGATTTTTAACATGACTTTCAACAAATTCTCACTATATTCAGTTATTTTTCTTTTTTCCACATTTTTATGTCCATTTTTGTATTATTTATCTATAGGTCAAATTTATATTTGAACAAATTCATGAATGCAAAAAAATACTTCTTTGTACTGTATATCCAGTAATAAAATATTTGATATTTTTTCATCATTTCGCTCCAGTCAATTATTACCTGAATTTTCATCCAGCTATGCCGATTATTACAATATTATAAAAGATTTTCTTATCAATAGCTAAACCCAACAATCCATATTATAGTTAACTTTATGGCAAAAATCTTTCGCCCGAAAAAGTCGTGTTTTATAATACTTACAATAATAATCTTTCCATAATGTGAATATTTAGGTAGGGAAATAGAGAATAATATATAGTTGATTATTCTTTCATATTGTATGTGTATACTTTATCGATTCGAAATTTGAATAATGAAGAGGGCGTTCTTTATAACGGACGTGATTGATTGAACCGAGGCCGCAGATGGCGGGAAAAAGTTATGTTATAGGAAAGTTATAGGTATGTATCGCAAAAGCTAGATTGCTATCTGAGATTATTACGCTGTAAGAATCTCCATACCAATTCTTTCCCTTAGACTAGAGTGCAAAGTTTATAATTCCAAAATATCGAAAAATTTTATTTAAAGTCGAAAAGAAACTTCAATATCCTAAGTGAAATGTTGGAAAAAAATTTGCATTAATCATCGTTTTAAAACATAACAAATTATTTATTACAGCTCGTTTAACATCCTCCATAGTTCTTTTCATTATAGCACATTTTTTACCACTATTGTAATAACAGTAATTGAAGATTCTAACGCCGAGTTCTTATTTCTTAGTTCTCCAAGAGGACACTATTTTGGTGAAAATTTTAAAACTTTATGCCGTCAAACCTTTTTTTTATACAAGTGTATATACGGTTCTAAAAATAGAATTTTATTGTGTACAGCAGTTCTTCCCAAAAAGTGGGCTGCCGTTTTTTTTCTAATGGAATATTTCAGAAGATAACGTAGTAGATAAATAAGTATTAAATTACTGCGAAACTGTTTTATGAATCTACTATTTAGTAGTCTAATAACGTTACGCGAATTTTTCTATTTCATTTGTACTCTAAATAAAGAAATGATATTGTATAAAAAACTTCTCTGATCATTAGCATCAGTGGGACGATCTTTCAATATCCGCCTTCTCGAATATATTATTTATTTTGACTGTTGATATTATTAGTTTTTAAATGTTTAAAAGACATCATTTATTAATTAAGTAATTCAGGCTTTTTCTAAAATATAAAATACGAAGTACGCAATTGTAAATAATTTTAATTCGTTAAAAAATCTACAAATTTTCAAATACCATAGCATAAGAGGTAGTTAGATGACTGCTACTAATATTTTGAGAAGCTCGTGGTCATCCGGTCGCATATGGTGCACATCGCCATCTTGTTTTGGCGGGAGGGAAAATTCTTTAAGAGGGAGAATTGACATGAGATGTGGAGGGTTGCCAGTTTAATTAAATTCCTGAAAGCTGTTTTGGCATGCGCCTTATAGCATATGTTGCCAATTCGTTGCTAAAATAGACAAGGGATTCGCAATCTGCGATAGATTAAAACAAAAAATTCATATATTTTTATCGACAGTGTAACAACTTTATATCTTTAATTAGATTATACGTTTAACTGTATTGCTCCGTCGCTTAAAAATAGTTCGCAGAAAAAATACGGCTTATGTACCATAAACTTAGTTTATATTGTTTTATATCGCCGGGGTGGTCGGCCTGTTTTGTGTGGCGAACGACTGTTTCATAGAAAAGCTATTGCAAGTGGCCTTTCTGAATACGAACGAATATGTTATTTTTTGTATTTATTAACCTTACAAATATTTACTTATATTATTTTGATAAAATAAAAGTGGATAGGCATTGATAACTTATAGCCTATATATATATTTAAAAGGGTTTCATATCTTTCACAAATATTTAATTGTGGGGCGTGCAGAGCTTTACATTCGTAAAACCAAAAGTTAAATAATATAAAATGAATCAACCAAATGGGCGTTAGTCCAACTGTTATATTTGCTCGGTTGGGGCTCCAATATCTGAACAGACGCTATCACACAATGATTTTTCATTTTATGTATCTGTGTCCAAGTGAATGTATGTTTATGATCTTTTCATCCTTCAAAATCTTGAGAGAGAACGATTAACATTCGTTCATTCTTTACCCTGATCTAATTCTCTCAGAAAACAAAGGTGGCTTGATTTATTAGCTTGATTTATTAGCAACTAGCGTGCGTTAAACAAATTTTGTTGAAAATCTCTTATTTATAACCTACATGTAAGCGAGGATGATTAAAAATATTGCTTTCAATTTTACGATAAAAATATTACGGTTAATTCTTCCTTAGAACGTGGGAAATTTTTTGAATATTTCGAAGTCTGAAATCTAGGAGACTGCCGTATAACGCAAGTTTTTCTTTTATTGGAGTTACCAATTTATTAATGTTGAATCACGGAAACAAATAATATTTTTCCATGTCGTTATAAAATAAACCTTCCACTACGATCAATAACATGTTAAAAGCTGCAAAGCTTTTGTCGTACCTAGTAAAACAACAATGAAAGCTCACTTTTGAATTAATATCAACAATCTTTTTCTACATTGTAGATTTTAATAAACGAAAAGGGGAAAGCTTGAAATATGTGCACGGTGCACAATCGGAATTTTCTAAATGAAAACTAACATACCGTGAAATAATAGGGGATGAGTGTTCAACACATTCCGTCTAAACTATGCGTATAAGTAGAATGCAACTTTTGGAATTTTTTCACAGCGTAAAATATATTTATAAACAAAAATAAACAGGGAAAAACCGTGTTACAAAAGTCTGATACACAATTATTTAAAATAAAGTATATTACAAAAAATATTTTTAGGTTGATTGCTTTTGCTACGAGATATATGTAAAGCTTAAAAAATCAGTAGGTATAATTATAATATAAAATACCCCGATTTATGTGTCAGTATATCCTTCTGTACGGCCAAAGAGATCCATAGCTCATACACAATCTCTCTCTGTCTCCGTATTGCGTGCATTAAGCGCAGTGAGCGAATGTCGACAGGTGGCACTGCTCCTGATGTATTATAATACTAGTATAACATTAAATATTAAAATGGCAGAGTTTACCGAGCGAGATCCACAGCTTCTATTTTAAAAACTTATAAAACATTATTTTTTTGAACTCACTCATATCCATGAGGAATATGTTAATAATATATATATATATGGACGGTGTTTTGGCCAATTGATGTAATCCTCAAAATTGCAACTGTTCAGGAGAGATTAAAAACTGTTATCGAAAACATTATATATTGTGGTGAATTGCGTTGTGAATCTTTGAAATGCATTCCTGTAAATTCTTATGTTTGCAGATACAAGACTATATGCAGAGAGTGTCGACATAATAGTGGCTTACATCAAGTGGATGGGTCAGAATTTTTAAATCTAAGCCCAATGTAAAATGACATTTCCCTTCCAATAAGTGGTCATTTTATTTTTTCTAATTTACATCATTTGACCGACACCTGCTCTGTCGTCTTTAAAATGGAATCCAATCATTAACTCACTTTCATATTTTTTGAGGGCTACATCAATTGGCCAAAACACAAAGAATCAATTCATGTAAATGTATATATTTATACATACTAGGTAGTAACACTTTTATTTAATATTTTCAGGGCCTCCTGATTAGCTGCAACCAAATGTCAGCAGAGTACCTCTTCATGACAGACAAGCTGTACGATGTTCAGTATGATACAGGAGACAAGGTTATCCAGTGTGGAAGGCACAATGACATCTTCAAGTTGTGGCTGCAGTGGAGGGCTAAGGTACGAATTTTGTCGTCTAACCGGATTGTATTATCAAACTTGATTGTTTTTGAGAATCAAATAGTACTAAAAAAATTTCATCTAATAAATTTGCAGGGCACCCAAGGTTTTGAACGTCTCATGGATCGCCTGATGGAACTGACAGACTACATGGTGAGCAGAATAAAAGCGCAGCCTGACAAGTTCTATCTTATCCTGGAACCTGAGCTCGTGAATGTGTGCTTCTGGTATGTCCCCAAGAGGCTCCGAGGGCAGCGACATGACTCTAGACGGGAGGAGGAACTTGGAAAGGTAACAATGTTTCCACTACCACCATTAAAATTTTATCCATACAAATTGCTATACGTAACTATTTACTAAGCTGAGAGATACCAAAGAAATAAACCTTCTCATCAATAAATATAAACTATACGGTATAATAGCTTATATGTATATTAATATATTATATTCTTACTGACTGGGTGATAAGTTTCGGATTTTGAGCAGTGACATCTTTTAATGGGAAAAAGTGTTAAAATGTTTTTTTTACAAATTTAACTAATTGATTAAACATAAAGTTTTTATTAATTCGTTTCATTTCGTTTATGTTTTTAACATATTTTTCAAAGTTTAATAGGATGTTTTTGTTGAGATGTATTAATTTTTTGAAAAAAAAATTTGGTCAATGCTGAATCCGGCGTCTTATCCACCTTAAACTATAAATGGTTAATGGAATAGTATGATAAAGAATGCCTTAACAAACTGAGATATCTTAAAAATTGCAGTTAACATTGTTTCATCAATTTAATTAATGTAGGTTAAAAAATCATTTAAGACTTCCTTAATAGATGTCACTGTTTCAAACTCTTGAAGTTTTTATAAAAATCAAACAGATACCGGTAGTAGAACTACAGCTTCATTAGCTACAACTAATCATTTCTGTTTTTAAGATTTGCCCTATCATCAAGGGAAGAATGATGCAGTCAGGAACGATGATGGTCGGCTACCAACCCGATGACAGGCGTCCTAATTTCTTTAGGAACATCATATCATCAGCGGCCGTCACAGAAAAAGACGTTGACTTCCTACTTAACGAGATGGACAGACTCGGCCACGACCTGTAAATTTAAACAAATTTCAACATCATACATCATCCATTTAATTTTGATTTCCAAATATATTATCAGGAACAACTGATTTTTTGCTTCTTAACTAAACACAGTCTACCTAATTTATTGTCATTATATGTGATGGTATAATCGAATTTTAATACTAACCAAAGCATAAATGAGGAAATGATGCGATAATATATTTTAAATTATAACATTGTTGTGAAAATTAATGAATATATATACATCTATAAAAACTGCACTTTAAGCACCCGTTACGCACTTTCAATAATATGTTTTTCAAATGTTACAATGCACCAAGAAACGTTGGGTTTTGTATTAAATGTTTTCTTGCACTAAGCACAAAATTGCATGTTTAAAGGTATTTGAGATACACATGATAAGTAAAAATATGTACTAAAGGATTGATGTGCCACACATTCAATTTTGAACCAATGTTTCTTGAAATTTATTTCAACCATCATAAAATTGTTGATTGTTGTTAGTCTCTTTGTAATAAATTGAGGTTATGTTTCCTTGAATAATAATATTAGCATTCTCGAAATATCTGTTCCTTTCAAATGAATATATAAAAAATGTTACTCGATAAATGTTGTTTCTTATTATACTTATTATCTATGACACATGGTATATGGCGTCTATAAACATATATCAATGATTGTCTAACAATATACAGCTTTTCATGTGTCTAAATTAACTAAATGTATCCTTTTGAAATGAATGTTTGTTTGGATAAACGTTGTAGTTTTAGTAACTATAAACACAGAAATAATAATGTATTCTTTAGGATTAATAAAAATATTAGAATTGCCAAATGAGTGTTGAATAGTTTTTAATGGAGAGCTGTAGTTGCCATCAAAATCATATCAAATGAGAAATTGTTACATGTATAATGGAGACTATTTTTTCTACCGCACACAAACTGTCTTTATGGAATGATTTGTGTATTGGTAAAACTAATTTATCAATATATGGTTCAGATACCAATTATCGTGACAGATTTTAAGCGTCAAATATAAACTGAATATGTGACAAGTAATATCATTTCATCAGAATGTCTCCTATATTATCTTTTCAATAAAATATCCAGTGACAGTATTGTGTGTGGTCCTATATGTAAATAAAACTATTATAGAACTATATCTAATGTTATTTTATAGAGGTTTGTATTTATTTGTCAGTATTACAAGATAGCAGTCAGTATTTTAAAAACTCAAACACATTTTGCTTAAATAAACTGACGATTTATCAATAACAATACTGAAAAAATAAATAGACGTCTCTTATAGATTGTTGATGTGTTGGCCTATTTACAGAATGAGGAATTGCCATAATAAAAATATATTTAAATTGGTAACGTAAGAAAAATGAATAGATATTTTTTAGATTTATTTTGCTTCAGAGTTTATATAATGTGTAATTTCGCTGGTGTTCGAGGGATATCATATTAACAAAAGAATATTTCTTCTTATTTTTACTTTTCCAAATTGAAAAGTATGCCGTCTATGAATGAACTATTAATATATTACGGTGAGGCTCGAATATGACATGTCATAGCTATGTTTGTCAAAAAAAAGGATTCATAGTTATCATATCTCTTTATGATATACATAAAATGGTATCTCTGTGGACACCGTATTTTTAAGTATTAGTAGGTTTAATTTGGTTATTATTAAAGTTGGTTGGGTAAATCGAATGTTTGAAATTCTAATTGATTAGTTTAATATTATCTTCATTTGTTGATCAATGAAGAAACAATATCACTATTTATGTCTCCCATTTTGCCAATTATCAATGTATTATGTAAAGAAATGAATTTTATATGAAACAATTACGTCAGATGCGAACGTCATTTCACAATATCTGACTTGTGTGGAAGACAAAGGTAATGACTAAGTTAACTTAATAACATGAATTGAAATAATAGTAAGAAATATGTATGTAATATAATCTCTGAATATATATTGCTTGAGCTTTACAAAAGTGATACTCAATAACTGCTTTTGATAAATATTTGAAAATTTCAACAAACAATACTTATTTCCTTTAGAATATATTAATGCAATGAAGCTTTCTGAATAATAAATATAATATATAATTAAAAAGAGTTAACTTTGTCTTTATCTATGAATTCCATTCATAGTTTCCATCTGGGCTTTAGTTTTTTTACTGAATTAGAAGCAAATAGATGTGATTGTGTAAGACATGTGAGATATTAATGTGTAATTCATAATTTGTGTTAGTATATTTTATATAATTTGCTATAGAAAGAATGTAAGAAAATGTCATAAGCTTTGATTTTTTTATATTGCTTATTTGATTCATAATTATTATGTGCCATAAAGATTAGAACTAGGTTTTAAAAAGCAATTTCAAAATGCGTGCGAGATTATTCTGTGTGAATTTGATGTTTTGGTGCCAAAAGAAAATTGTAGTTTATTTTTCAGCCTTAAAGTAAAAGAAATTTTGTTATTTCTTTTAAAACTTTCATAATGAGCACTCATTGAATGAGATATATCTTAACTCGATAATACAAACATGACATACCATAAGATGAAATCATTGAAATGATTATATAAATCAATATTTATTGTCTATTTAACTTTATGTTTTGTTCTTCAAAGTCTTTGAAGCTTTTAAACATAAACAATAGGCATTGTTTTAGAAATAATAATAATTTTATATATTTAAATGTTTGCAATGGGTATGTTCAATGACTGCTGTCACTCTTTTTTAATTTAAAGACAATGGATCACTAAAATATCCTCAAGCTTCATGAAATAAATGTATGAAACCATGTGTAAACTCAACGGTTGTGAGTAATTTCATAAACTTTAATTTGCTTTTAATGCACAATTAAAGAATATTATCATCTGAACATACCCATTCAAGCAAGATTTGTTAAACAAATCTGGTATATAGTCTATAATATATATATATTAGATTACATTATGTCTATACTTTGCATTAAATGCATAAATGTTGTATGTATTGCTTATATAAAATATATAACAGAGAGTATAAAATATTTTGCGGAATTATTTTTCTCATACACCTAATTACTTGTCAAGAAAATTATATTTTGAAATGATGGAATATAACTCAGGAAAGTACATTGTTTTATTAATATAATCATATATTTCGAGAAATTAGTGAACTACTTTCTGGAAATTAGTTGAATATAATATTAAAATGTGGTATCTAAGTTAGACACATTCTTTATAACTAGCATCTCCAGTTTAAAAACATGCTACATAAGACGATAATAACAAAATTGTCAATTCTGCATTTCTCAAGGAGAAATTTTAATTCAAATATATATTTCTAAATAATTTATTCGGATTTATTTAATAACAAATAAACTTGCTTATTGGTCTTGAATAAACACCCATATTGGGTCAAATTATTTAATATTATTGTAAAATGAAGCATCTGAATCCAGATTGTATAAATAATATCATTTCAAAATGTCAGATATTATATTATATTGATTATAAATTATCTTCTAAAGTTGATATGTATTCTATCGCTATTTTATTTTATTATGTGTCATTATTTCAATTCGGATTGGATTAAAACACATATATTTAGCAATCGTTGTGATGTTATCTCAGATTCATTGAATGTGAATTATTATTTTACTCTTTGTAAATATTGGCTTTTCAACATGCCTAACATTATTTTATTATTCTCAGCATTGTGTTGCACCAAATTTCGTAACAGTATTAAAAATACCAAATGTCTATATATCAAAACACTATCTTCAAAAGTGTCAGTATAACTTTCAAAACAAATCATAGATTTCAATAACTAACCTATTAATCAGAAAACTCAACATAGCAACTAAATATTATGTACTGAGTTTGCATCAATAATGTTTATTCAAATTTGCTGAGAGTCTCATCAAATATTTGAAATGTATATGTTACGAACCGTGTACAATAGTCATGTGTAGTCGCGCAATAACTCATAATAATAAATTAACACTAACTTAAAAATAAATATTTATTGCAATTAGCATAGGAATTAATTAACTACGATGTGTAATTTCATATGTATCTTCCTATAAAATTGTAACTTAGCGACATGTTTCATTTTATTTCGTACATATTAGTATCTCATTATTGTTTAGCTTTTGTAAGTGTGTTTTTAAGTTGAACCAGCATTTTCTTAGTGGTGTATTAGATAGGGAAAGGTTATAAACAAAGTTAAATTGTGGCAGAAATTTAGTTGGTAATAAAATTTTGTTTCGCATTCAATAAAAATTAGGAACCGTAACTAGAATCAAAAGTTGAAAATGTATCTAGTAAATATATTGGTTTGATTTTTTTCAATATTTTTGAATATCTTTCGAATTGAGGCTATTTTTGGAAATCAAAGTTCTAAATTTATAGTAATCAGGTCATTTTAGACATCATAAATTGTATTCTATGAATATTTTATTAAATGATATTACATTTTAAAAATACGATTTGTTTTTCCAATTATGATCGTCAACCTTTGAGATAAATTGGTTCATTGTCCAAATAGGGAGTACTTTTATTTCAAAGCATTTCAAAATTCATAATTAAATTTAAATAATGTCAAACCAAACAAAAATATCATACATTTAAGATGTTGCCTTCTCTTCTAACCGTTGACTGATTTTTGTAAATTGTATTCAGACATTTAAAACTTTTCTTCAAAGATACTGTTAGAGATATATTTACTTGACTTTTCTTGAAACAAGAGGAATAATATAAGTAAAATCTAAGTATGCATTTAAAACAGTTTACCGCAGTATTGAAAAAATGTTTGTAACCAAGTCGCGCTATTATTCCTCTGAATAATTTCATCATTTCTTTCAACCCTGTGTTTTTTGATTCATATTATTTAATTCTTGTATTAATAGTTTATAAAGTAATAACTATCTATTGTTAATACTTATGTCTTCCTTATTTTTCGGATAAGTAATGGTTCGATTGAAGCCTTTAGTAAAGAGAACTTCTAAATAATGTATTTATCAAATGAATAATTGTTTGTATTTAAAATAATTAAATGTAAACAGCACTCATCACAACGTCTTCCATAATGTTTAACAAAATTTGTAAGTTATCAATAGTGTAGATATATACTAAATAATAATGTAGTAAAATAGAATTACAAGTTAACGAATTAATGATATTTGTTTTATGTTTGAATAATATCTTATTATTATTTAAGAAAACAGTTATTGTCTATTTTTACCACTACAAAAATAAAGTTTTTATAGTCCTACATTTATCAGAAAAAGAAAACATTAAATTCATGCATGCCTAATGTCTTACTATATAATAGAGTGGTTGGCAGCCTTTTTACTAAGACCAACACACTGGATGGCTTGCTTGTGACAAAAGTCACTGGATCTTAACTTTCCTGGGAGTTGGGAGCTTAAAGCTTAATCAAAACACACGTATTTCATTGACACACACTCAAATCAAGTGTGAGTGCATGCATACACTACCATGTACTCATCGCTCTATTCGAACAGGACAGCGATACAGCTTGACTTGTAAGAAAGAGAATAGCAACATCACCATCTACCTCAATCTATAAATAGCTATTCACTGGATAATTGTCACAATTCTATAGTGTACAGTAGTTGTATAATATTAGTACATGTTACCAAGTTCGGAAGAAAAAAATTGTGTTAAGCATCTCAAAAACGCTTATGAGCCCAGGTTGCCAGTACCACTGTATTAATGTAACAATGAAATATAAAAACAAAATTGTTAGCTAATTTGATATAATAGTTGCACTGTATTTGTTCATTGCAATAAAATTTTGAATATAAATAACAGTGATTTTTTTAATTATGATAATTGATTTCCGATCAGATTATTTGATAATAAAATAGAGTCAAATACTAAAATTATACTTGTAATATTTAGGTAATCGTATAGTATTTTATAAATGTACTTAAAAAGTTAGGGCGCTAATTAGCCACATAGAAAATAATAATCACTGTGTGACAGATGCAAGTCTGCATAGTAAAAAAATATTTCCATCGCTGGCAGAATGATATACCAGTGGGTCATCTTGTTAGACATTATTGTTGATTATTTTAACGGCTTTATTTAGCGATAGTTTTGTTGCCAGAACCTGATTGTAATGATTGTTGCAATGATTGTGAACATTGAATAAATAAATTATTGAACCCTGGCCAATGACTGCTATTATTTATCTTCCAAACCTTACCGTCTGGAGCATTGTGCTTATATTTTACACGAGATGTCCGTAGCTTGTTCCAGCACTTTCAAGACATACCACGTTCAACCAACAAGCTGTACTCCATTCAGCTATTACTGTATATCATCTAAAGTGCGAACTGTCATAAGCCCATGATGAATAACGTACATAATTGTAAAAGAACATATTTTTTATCGTCACCACACTGGTAGAAGTTTGTAAGTAAAAAATTGATAGTTCTGATTGAACAGCAAATGAAAATTTGAGGTGTTGGGATAAATAGATGGATTTATTCCGATCTGACACAAAAAATGTTAGGGATCAATCAGCAACATTGTCTGTCTATAACTATTGCTGCTTTTATCAAACTGGGATAATTATAGTACCTTCTGCGAACTCATCAGTCAGCACTATGGATTTGTCATTTACAATGCTCTACAACCTTTACATTTCAACATAAAAAAAGTGTGGCGAATCTATATCACACAAACACATAATGGAATTTATCATTTAGTGTCAAGCCAAAAAAAGCTGAATAAATTTAAATTTTTTTTACACCTATGAGGCCTATAAACATAAACTATTGAAGTCTGAAAAACATCCATAATGTATTATAAATGTATGCGTTTCCAATTGTGAGAGCATATATTATTATTAATGATATGCACGCTTATATTCTACAACACCAAATTAACGTAAGCATTATACTAACAGTAGATGCCACCCTTATGAAGCACTTGATAAAACAATTCGTATTGACTTGATTCAAATCTGCAACTTAAACAAAAAAAAAAGCATTTTGTGCGCATGTAAGATTTGCACTCAACCAAAGGCAAGCAGGGTGGATGGAAAAATAATTTTAGAAATACATTATACCATGAACACACTGCTTCATAAATTTAATCGGCAAAGATTATTGCTGTAATGATTTCACTTTTACGCAGTCTAGGAAAAACAACATTCCTAAAAAAATACTCAAATTCAAACGCATATACCTACATAAACGTATGGGTCACCGGCGTATCTTCATTTCTTGTACTTTACCCTTATTCTTGCACCACTCACACCGCATCAGTGTGTCCTGAGGTGCAAAAGAAAGAGTATGCTTGACATTGCAACCTTTACTCTTTCAGTACATAATTACTTTCAGTAATATTTTGTGAAATATCTCTACAGCATAAATTGGGTAATATATATAAAAACACTTTTATTATGTACACATAGCAACTAAAATATCACTATTCTTGTTGTATTGAGATTTTCACAAGTGATCTGCACAGCGGTTGCCTGTAATACAGAAAAATTAAATAGTGACTCCTATTTTTTTTACTTTTCTATACGGATATTTTTGATGCTATATAACGTGACCATCAATAAGTCAAAGGCAGCCATTTTCTTAATTCTCACTGTAATGATAAAACCTTGCTTCCAAACAAAATAACTGTATGTCAATAATGCTTGTCGATGTTTCTAATTTACAAGCGAAAATTTACACTCATATATTAGGTTTTGGAAAATGAATTGATTCACATCTCCGAATGGTATAATTATGTTCCACCAAAAATAAATGGGAAAATAGTACCATGCATCAAAAATGTAAAGTATTTTAAAAAATTGCCATTGTCGGATTCTTTTGTAGAATAAGATTGTTTAAACTTCGAACGGTGATTCTTTTACATTATTTATTTGAACTTTCATTCTAATGTTTTACAGGTTTGCATGCCAGAAAATGTATGTAACCAAATTGAAGATTATCATTACAGTTGTAATTTTATTTATTAAAAAAATTGCCAAAATTTCAATCAATTTGACTGTCAAAGGTGCTAAAATTGCGGTTTAAAATGTAGTCAAAATTACGTTGTTATATCAAGAAAAAATGATTTATGATTTGGAAAAAACGATTTTACAATACCTGTGAACAATATTGCGAAGCTTTTTTCCTTTCAAAACGATTCGTTACCATTAGTTACTTTTTGTATCAATAGATGTCTAAGAGTTACCATTTCTAAAAGAAATATCGTTCACCTCGAAATAATACCGTAAATTGCAATGTTTTGAAGAGTTTTCTTTTCATATCCGTCATTTCCTTTGTGTTAGAAAAACTCATAATGTATCCGGCGAAAAATATTTCTTTTCGAAAATCAGTTTTTGAGACACTGGGTAACTGACTAAATCTATGATTAAATGATAACTTCTCCAAGTGCCTTTTACCTATATTACATTATTTTTCAATTTAGATAATGATAATATAATATGATACTTTTATGACTATTTTTACTATCCTAATGATTAATCGTATAGTGCATTGCTATTTGAGTCATATTTGATTTGAGTTTCACATGTAATTGCTTTTTTCATAGAAATATTCTGCATATTGTACTTATCATAAAAAAATAAGTTTCTAAATAATTACATATTGTAAAAAATATGGCTATATTATCTATTGCAAATATGTTATGTCTGAATTTACATATTTTAGTCACCCAAAAAATATATAATTTGATAAAAATATTTGTAATTTGAAAACAACAAAAAATCTCATAACGCTTCTTTTTTCATTGGAAAAAATATTAAATTACAATTTCATCTATAAGCAAAGGCAATTATTATTTTAACGATTATAACGATTATTAACGATTATCATAATGTAGAAATTATAGAATATTTTTCATCATTTTATATATGTAATATAAGTGAACTCTAGTTAATTATGAGTATCGTAAAAAAATTAATAAATCGTGTTTTGAGTCCGTCATTAATAATTTTGGTTTGGACAATGATCGCTGACTTTTTAGGGCGCCTCATTGTGACGTCACCATCCCCACCCCCTGAAATATTTCGAATTGGATTCAAAATTAGTAATTTGAATATTATGTTTCTCATTCACGTCACTATTTCCATTTGCCGCGCCGCATCGCGTTCCTAGGGTTGGCAGATATTTACATAAAAGTTATTTTCTAATTATTAGTGAGTGACAACTGCCACTTTTGATCTTGCAACCACCACTTAATACGACTCCGCAACGTTTTACCAAGGTATTATAAGACATGAATAAAAAAATCCAATATTATTCCAAGAAAATTTCTCTCAAGACCTGGTTGCAAATACTTCACAGTAGTCGAATGGTCTAACGGTAACCGGTAAGGCGGTTACCCCTAATGGATTACTTATAACAAAAACACTATACTATAATTCTGCTGGATGAGGCAGTTTGAAGTAAAAATCAAACCATATTTAAATCAAGTGGAAGTGTGGCGTACATACACTACCATCAATTATAATAATATAATTGTAGTATAGTTCACGTGGTTTCAAAATATTTATAGCTTATGCTTGTGGTAGGCATCTTACATATTCTTCCGGGTTGCTGACACCTGCCTGTGGTGTTTAGCACAGTTATCAAGCTAGCATTTTTTTCAATTGCGAAAAATCACAAAAAAAAATAAGCAATTTTAGCTTGCACTACACGATAGTATATATTAGTTTCTTTAACTCATTTGAGACCATATAAAATAATTGAATATTTGGTCGTAGTTATAATATGTAAATGGCAACTAATTGTTTGGTCAGTATCTAATTCAATTAACGGTCAGTAAATATTAAAGAAACGGTCAGTAACAAATGCATAAAACGGTCAGTAGAAAAATAAAAATGGTACATAAATATTAAAGAAACGATCGGTAAATATTAAAGGAAGGTTAGGTTAGGTTAGGTTAACTAAGTAGAAAAGATAAAATAATAAATTAAGTTTAATTTAATAACTGACCATTTTATATAAATTACTGACCGTTTAGTGTAATAACTGAACTCGTATATACTGACCATTTATCGAATTAATTACTAACCTTTTTGAGAAGTATGGGACAATTAAAAAGTTTACGTGGTGGTGTAATATTTTAAATAGTATCTTATCCGCTTTTAAAAACGTTTATTGACATCGGTCTTTATATTTCTACAATCAAAAATTGAAGAGGAGTGATGTGCTTATAAAATTTAATTTCAAATTCTTAACAGTGCTGAAAAAATACTTTCACTTTCGATCGTTTCATGACCTGAATATTATGAAAATAAAAAGATACAACACCAAATCTCAGTATAAATTTTGAAGAGTGACATTCTAAAACGTTTTATGTTTGAAATTTAGATTTCGATGTAATCACACGTATATGAACTCCAAACGGATTATTTCAGTATAGTACTTGAAAGATAAACTATTTTTGCAATGAAATTTAAGAAACTAAGATTGTTTCTATTGAGAAATATAGATTGAATTCACTCAGATATCATCAATAGGTGGAATTGTATCATTTCAGATTAGTAGTTTTGAATTAAAAGTAAAAAGACATAACTACCGTTTGGAAGTCTGCAGAAAAATTATTTCTTTTCACCAATAATATTCAAATATTATATTCTTACCAAATTCTCTCTGCATATTTTAATCATTTTCTATACTTACTTCCAATATCGAATGAAATTGTCCATTATACAGAATAAATAAAAACTAAACCGATTAAAATAAAGATAAGACTAACATGAGGTAAAAATTAATTCGACGATTTTCATTTGTGTGTGAAATCTTTAAGCAAACTGGTCGAAATTTGTAGTAAATATATGATTACTATAGTTTGGATCAAAAACTCTATATATTTTGACATTTTACAGATCTTTGTTAATGAAGTCTAATGCATTAATAGTGAAATGAAAAATTGAAACTATCTATCTCAGAAGCGTCTTATGCTATCACCGCATGATCATGGACGCATGCGTCCGCTAATTAATTATGCTACTGATATTAAAGTTTTCATGAATTCTATGTACTTGACACATTTTCTTTGTTCTGATTATTTGGCAACCCTGTATCACAAACTTCCCTCCAAAACAGAGGGGTATATAGCATAATAAAACGGTACAGTCGCGGGTATTTCAGATGGAACTCAACTTCAGCTAGCCGGGTATCGCCAGGGCCGTCACTCATATTATGGGCAACGTGTGCATCGCACCGGTGCGGCGGCCAGTAGGGGCGATATTGACATCAACATTGACAATATTTCAATGCATTCGATTTATCTAAGTGCATTTCTGCAGTGAACCTGCAAATATGTTTTCACTAGAGTACATGCAACCAAGTCTTGAGGAATTTCTCCTCGGACATTCTTGCCAAACATTTGAAACAAGCATAACGTTGTTACGCTGTGGAATACACCCTATAAGAGTGTGCAGCCGCAGCGGATGGTGGTAGGTACAACGTTGAGTACCCTAGGGCATTAAAAAAATGTTTTTACCGCAAATAAGGAGCAATAACATGTTATATAATATCTAAAAGTAAGCTTATCGATAAAAGTTACATCTCCATAGATTCCAATCTAAAATATGTTGCCTGCACAATAAGTCAAATATCGTTGGTAGCAAAAACTTGAAGCTTGCAAACTACCTTAAATGATCTTGAAGCGCCACTTTGAAAAGTATTGTTTCTTACTAAAACGAATAAATGTAATATCCCAAAGATATAGATTTTAATGGAGTGAAAAGAGAATTTTTTCTCAACAAAAACACATTATTAGCAACAATTCATTGAGAAAAAAAATAGGAAATATTATTATTTCTGATTTAAAAAATCGTACCTAACAAAGCTATGTAATTTTATTTGGGCTCTATATTTTTTGGAGTTACCAACTTTGCGATATATGCTAATGCTGTGATAAACAATCAAATTATCTACATACAATTTACTTCATAGCTCATATTCACTAAGTTTTTCATGACTTTCAAATATGTGACTTAGAATAAGTGGCTCAAGTTAGCTAGCTGAAAGCTTCATATTTTTTCATAATATGTTATATTATATAAACTCGCATTTAATCTTGGCTTTAGTGTTCAGACCATAGATACATAATGATCCCTTTCAGTACCAATCCATCACCATTACTGTCAACTTTCTTTTACTGTGAACCGCAGAGTACGAAGCTACCTAGCTTCATCCAAACAACGTCTACATCGTATATCAATAAGATGTAGCTCTTCCAGACGAATTCTATTGATACATTGCAATAGGACATGCCATACACTAGGGCCATACATGCAGTCTTATGGGTGCCAGATACCATTAAATAGAATAAAATTTTCCATCTGTCAAATAGCGCTATATATTTTGCAGATCATCATACAAGAATATTCTTACCGGCTAAAATAGAATGGGTGCCGATATTTTTATCACTAAGAATTTATGATTAATTAAAAATACTTAAAAGATAAGCAAAATTAGCGCTGCTCGTTTAATAAAATTTGTGGAATTTGAATACTATGAATATAGTTGTTTAATTCGATAAAATTTATAACGTATTTCCACTAACATTGAATAGTTAACAATATGTATCAAATGTATTAAAGAGTTTTTAGCAACAAGAAGAAGTTTACGTCATAAATTTGGCATTGGGCCGATATCTTAAATAGTATAACTCAATTATTTGACGAAAAATAGAGCTAAGACTTGCATTAAATCGACGAGGCCTGTTAATGTACTTAAATATCACAAATGATGATGATGAGAAGGTTTTCCTTAAGTATCAAGAGCGGCCCTTTCTGCCTACACACACGCTGTGTGACACACCTGAAAAATGCCTAAGGTCGGCTCTGGCTATCCAAGAGGCGAGAGGGGCAAGGAGGGCCGTCGCAGACATTACATAAAAGTGGAGTTAACGCCGGGCGGCCAAAATCAATATTTACGAGTCACCTTTCGCTTGTTTTTTTGCGGTCCGAAGTTTTGCTCGTTTCCCACCCTCCCCCTAAAGCTCACACTGCGCGATCGCGAGACGCATCATCCTTCAGGACAGATTTCAGCTGTTTATATCAAGTCTAATTCATTTATATTACAGGAAAGATCACCTTATCTCGCAAAAGAACCGCTATTAACATCTTTAAGGAAACGATAACAGAAAACTCTCTCGTTTCTTATTCAAGCTTTGAATAAATTATATTTCATTTGGCACCAATTGTTTAATAAAACATATCACAACTGGCGCCGTATTATATATTATAATATACTTAATGCAGTACCAAAACATGCAACTGAGGAAACATTAAGTCAATAAACAATGAAAAAAAATTTGTTAAAAAATAAAATAATTTTTGTCCATAATAAAACTTTATTATTCAATGACTCAAAAACCGTATGAATACGCAGCATTTCAGAATGTGCATGCTAAAATAAATAGTGCCAAAATGATGTTTATAATATAATATAATTATAAAAGACATTTAAAATATCACTAATCATTCATTTTTCTTTTAATGTATTCACTAAGTTGCCTTCAACTCCCCGCAAAAATTATACTACAGAATATTTTATCTAAAACTCCGTTTCCTGTATTAGGTATATTGATATCAAATTTATACTCAGTGGGGAAACTATAGGCTACATAATGATGTAATAGAGGTTGGTGGACTGAAGCAGTTTCAAAATTTAAAAGAATACTTTTGTTGTCATCGCTAACACAAAAACATTAAGTAAAGATATGAACATAAATATTAAATACCTGTTCTAAATTAAGTAATTCCATAATTCATGCTACCATTTTAAACTTGAAACCGATCCTGATACTTTGATAATATTCTGAAACTAGTAAAATGTGTTTTATTTTAGGTTTTTGAACAAAACTTTTAGTTAGCAAATTGTATCTCACTACACGCTAGGTATATCTGCTTCGATATGGAGCAATCCCGGGTGGGTGGTAATGTTATTATTATTATTAAATAAAAAAATTATTTATTTATTTATGAAAATGAGTAAATTCTCATGACACATACCATACGAACCACTGAAGGTTGACAGTGGCCTAGACCTTATAATTGACTCCCAATTGGGCGTTATTGTAATTGTCTTATTTAAAGTGATTGTGGAAAATTAACTCTGTCATCAAGATTAGAGCCCTTTTCTATAAATGATTGAGAACTGCAAACACCTTTTTACTCTTAAGACGTCATTATTACAGTGTACATTATAACTTTTTAAATAAAGATAAAAAAAAACGTATTTTTTCAAAAAAATGCCATTAAAATAAAATTGAACATCGGTGTAATGCATATTCTCCATTCTCAATCTGTGAAACTTGAATGTATTCATTTATCAAGTGAAAGTAAGTTAATAAATCAAATGAAAACTTTCTTTGCAATAATTATCTTCAAGTACATAATATTGAAAACAGACATGTCAAAGCAGGTTATTGAAAACGCACGTAATGAAATATATTACACAGCATAAATAAAAAATGGGTGTCAATCCATGAAACTTATGTTTTAAAGTAATCTCCTTTCCCTCTACCATGTTCCTATCAATAAAAAAATGTATTATTATTTTTTGTTACGGTGTAAATTTAATACAACATATAGAAAGATTGCATGCAATAATATTAAAACATGACTTTATTAAAAGTTTTCTTTCTAAAAAATGAAATATTTAATAGCACTTACTATTTTTATTTATTTATTTAATACCATTGGATTATACATATTTTTTTTAAAATTCGATTGACTTGTTTGTTTCACACCAAAGATCATGTCTCCTCAATGATACATTTAGTGTAGATAGTTATAATAAACACTGACAATAAGGAATATTAAAATAACAAGTAAAGTAATAGGTATAACGAGTCAATAATTTAAATCATCAATTAAAATTAAACACAACAATTAACTTAAATACACCAAATGGCGATTCTAAAAATAAATAAAATATAATACCTAATCATTTCAATAACTATTGGATTGTATATGTCAAATTCGTCGATCATGGTTTTCCGTATTTTATTATTTTTATTTGCCTGCTTCCTATTTCATCAATTGCCGATTATTTCATCTGTATTACAAACAAACGTTTTTTAATTGATAATATAATATTTGATACCTAACAATTTGATGCTAAATGTTTTGTCTTTCGTTTGATAAAAATGCAATAAAGATTATTAATTATGTCACGTTAGATATTTCGATTCAAAGAATCTCTATAATTTCTTTTCTTCACTCGAGAATCATCTGTGATTTTAATATATTTATATTAACAAGCTACATCAGTGATGTGTTGCTAAAATTCAATCAACCGGCTCGGACCTTGGTAAACATCAACCCCAGATTTCGAAAAAAAATCCCAATTTCCTTGAAATTATTCAAGTGTTTAGCTTTAGGGGAATCCGCTTAGCCAAAGTTATATATATATTACATATACTATTGGCCGTATTGATATCGTTTATGTCTATAAATCTGGACGCCACACCAATAATTATTAAATCATTAACGCAAATAAACAATATGTTTACATATAAAATTTCCGACAGTTATTTGGAAAACACTGGCTGGGTAATTACAGTTATTTGGCGAGGAAGGGGGAGGATATTGAAAATTCAATGATTTTTAAATTGATCAAAAACTGTTTACTGAAAGCATCTTACGATTTCTTTTTAAATAGTAGCAATTATGAAATCTGTTATTCAAATTTATTAAAATATACAAAACAGATTAGTGTTTTTAATTTTCTTTCCGTTTCTCAAACTTTAGATAATATGAATCAGTTGATCAATTCACACAATTATAAAGTAATGATAACTTTAAAATTTTATTTCAGAAGCGTTAAAACTATCTTTGGCAGTAAAGTTATTAAATAAGTTCTATCAATTGTGTTTGATTTAAGAAAAATTGACCGTTAACACCACACAAGTGATTTATTTTGATACATAGTTTTAAAAATGCAAGTAGATACATAGACGGAAATGAATTTATACGGATGAGTAAAACTCACATGCCTGCATGCGGTAGATCCTCTCTCTGCTAGTTATGCCACTGAGTGGCCAATTTCCCCGTGAAGTTTTCGATACTAACTTACCTTTGTTTGACTCATAAATCCCAATGTATTCACCCCCTCCGCCCTCGAATTGCGGTCTTGTGCACTCGCTAGTTTTGCTTCTGATAATATTCAGTGGTTTGTAACGGGTGGCACTCGAGAAAATGTATTGATTTCATAATGGCAACACCACAATATTGAATAAAAAATAAAATACGCACAGAATAGATCTTTGGGAACAGATGAGGTAAAGCTGACATAATCATTACTTATGTGAAATACGGCTATTGATAAAACACATTTAATATAAACGAAACATTTTTTGCAGATATGATCAGTGATATTGTCGCCATGCAAGAGAAAATGAGCAAGTGCATTTTTCACGAAAACGACCTTAAGAACTATTTTACGTATTATAGACATATGAGCTGTTTGGAAAAAATGTCTAGCATAACATACCGATACTCACAAATGTGATAAAACTAAATCATTAATATGAATAAAATGTGGGGGGATTTCAGACTGATTACAAATGTTCAAACGGTACTCGTTACCTTTTTTTTTTTTACATTTGGTCTCTTCCTCTTGCATGACGAGGATATAATTTTTATATGTTTCTGATTTATTATTTTGAAAAGGATGTCATTATTTATTGTGTTTTCCACACACATATAAATTATAAATATTTATTTAAAAAAAGACAAAATTTACAAGTCATGGTGATATAATTTCAATTTAAAGTACAATGCAAAACAAAACACCTAAATATAATATTAATTTTATATCATGCTATTATGTAAGTAAACTAAGCATATCAATAATTATTTTATCTACATTATCATAAAATATTCAATATCACACATACTATTTCCTGTATGATGAAATGTTGTGAACCCCTGAGTCGCGAAATAAGTTTGCTGCCAATAAACATTACATACTAAAATGATCCAACCGATAGTATATAAATAGTATTTGATTCATAAGAAAAGATTATTAATTTTAAATCAAGCATATATATTTTCGTATACGAATTACTGGCGTGAAATCAATTTGACTACATTGCATGTGTACATTTAGTAATATTGTATTATCATAGAAGATTTACAATTTAACGACGAATAGAGTGTGTCGTTGTTAAAATGAGACAATTTCAGTGCAAAATCATATACAACACGTTATTACTTAGCCGCTATTTTAGAAGAGAATACATTTTGGAATGCTTTCTTTGTCATTGTTCGAGAAGAATGTACAGTAAATGTATAATTATCTTAGATATCATTGCTTGTATCGTTGATTTAAGTATTGCGTCGTGTAGATTGGAAAATTTGAGTGCGGAAACATGTGCAATACATCGCCATTCCGCCGATTTCTTTTGTAGTTTTAGTTCCGCGGGAATTTTAGACATGAGCGGTTGCCGGGCGCACGCAGCGCAAGCGGTGATATGTACACATACAAATAAATGGCCATTTGAAGCGGCGGCTTTTTCGAATTTGGAACGCGCCCGCTAAAATGGCGGACGGATGGCGTCCTTTCTCGTTGATGGTACTGGGCGCGGGGATTTTGTATGTAGCGAATATCGACTGGCTGAGTCCATTTTACGTGTAATATCGGTGGATTTGAGCCGCGGATGGGATCGGTTGGTCTCTTTGAAGCGACGCGCTTGAGGATTGAGCTTGAGGGGCAAGGGGAAACAGCTCCGTCAGTTTTGTTGCCCGCAGTCCACGGCGGGGTGAAGGGACTAGCGACGCCCGTATTACAAGATTGGTTTAATACAAGTAACGATTGAGATGGATGGATATTGTTTTGTTAGTGGCAATGCTAATAATTATTACAATCAATGAAAAACAGATTACCTTATAAAAATGCATGCTATACAAAGAGCCTATAATTATAAATCTCATGATTTTTAATAATAAATTTCATTAATTTGAATTTTTTTTAATAAAACATGTTTTTTTATACTGTCGCTATCGTTTTTGCATACATTAGGACCAGTTTTGCTTATCATGAGAATTATCAACTGAAAAAATATTTCTGTTTCACGATTATTTTATAAAATTAAGTGTGACTAATTACAAGGTGTATGAAACAATTGATATGAGAATGAATAGTTAATCACGAAAACTGTAAATAAAGGAATTTAAATTGTTCACAGTTAAAATGTTAAGGACCGCTGCGTACGGGTACAATTGCTCAAGAAATATTTTTATCCGACATAACAATTGTCATGTCGGACAAATATATTTATATGTATTGCCTCATCATACATAGTATGCTGATGCAATTACATTATAGATAAATTATCAAGTGAATTTTTCTAAGCCATGTCCGCTCTATGTGGAGCATGTGGCCTCCTAATGAAGGTATCTCAACAGAAGTTTTTCTATGAGAATAGTTTGTTACTACGTTGCTCAACCTCTCTTTTTTGAAGAGATTAGGGAAAGAAGTATAAAGCTAGGGCTGAACTAGTAGTTAGCTAATCGCTCTCGCTACAACCCCATTTTTGTGCCAGGTCCGTGGTGCAGTGGTCAACGTCGCTGATTTTGATTATAGATCTCACGGGTACGAATCCTAGTACGGACAGCATCATAAATTGATTTTTCAATCGATTTATGGATTTTCATTCCAAGGCATGGATATCTAAAACTCCTTTCCACCCATCCGAGCAATTATTTTCGCCTGACCAAATCACTGTTTTTTCCATTGTTCTTTTACTTGGGCAGAAACAAAAATTTGAAGTTTTTATCCATATAAACTTATTAGTCGTCGTCGATTCTTAATAAGTGATAGCCTGGAAGAAGAAACTTTGAAAAAAAAATTGTAAACGTATCAAAATTATATAATTTATAAATTATATCAAAACCCAAAAATGCATCTATAATCCTGAATACCAAATAATTGACAGTGATTGGTGAAACCCGAGTTGTGAATGAAATGACAAGAAACATCAAACTTAAATCGATATGTGTTAATAAAACGCAGACTGTTAGTTGAAAAACTGTAGTATTGTTACAAGAAAACTTGTTATGTGGTTCAATTGAGTTATCACGAGTTAACGTATGACATAATATTGTGTATGTTACTTGAGGTATTTAACTTATGTTCCCATTGTTCCCATTGGTAGTAAAAGTTTTATTTCATTATTTTGTCAGAGATTGCTTTACATAGTTCAACTGCTTTAATTATAATTTTTGAAATCTCATAAGGACAATAATATTTCTAATAATCAATAATAATAAACATTGAATGTTACAATTTTTGAAAATAAAGCATAGCATTAATATAAAAAAAAAATGAATTAATATAAGAAATCGTAAAAAAAATCAATAACATTTTTAAGCTTCCGCTCTTGGTATCAGTATGTAATACGGACTTCATGATGCGACCGCAATCATTCAATGACTGATCGAATCGAATGCAGATGACTAAAAATGCTCAAATTGCTTGATTTTGGAGTAATTTTGACGATTTAAAAAGCATCCAAATTCGAAAACATAGTTGAAAATATATACTCAGGTGCTCTCTCCCTTATTTGAAAGATTTCGCGTAGAATTTTAAAAAATATGTACCGTGGTAGGTACTGTGAGACATGCTTTGTTTCGATGCAATAAGGTGGGTTGTGTACAGGGCTAGATTAAGATAATTTACAACGGAAATATGAGCGAGGTGCATCCACACTGATACTCTTGATTGCACTTAAAATTATAATAAAAATATGTGAATTTCATAATGTTAATAAATTAAAATTTTGACTTATATGAGTGAAAAAATATTTTCATAAATTCTTAAGTATTTCATAATTTTCGTTAAAAAAATGTTTTACCTATTTGAATCTTGATAATAAAATCATTGAATACCTACTTATTGGTGATTCACAGTATGAGTGAAAGTGATACCCCGCGACAGGGCCGTATGTAGGATTTTTTGCCGTTTCAAAGAACCAATGCGAAATACAAGTTTATAATATTATATGTGTCCAGCAGCATTCGAGTTTCTGATTATGCCGCTTGCCCGTTGCATTTATTCAAATACTGAATAAATAGTACATCATTAAATATAGAATAATAACTTGATGATGAGAATTGTCTCACCATAGTAGTTAAAGCATCGATTATGTTTTGATTTCTGATAGTTTAACTGGTATTGTTTTGAATTTATTAAATTTAAAAAACAAAATTTATAATGAAAATGATAAATTTTCATAATATTTATTATTAATATGTGTACATAACTTGAGTTATGTGTTATATCATTAATGGTTACTTCTAATAAAAATGTTCTCCGTGTACTTTTTAAAACTCTCCATGAACTACGATTTTAACTGCTTCATAAATGTTTTTTTTTTTTTTAAATATGTGGAAGTAGTACAAATGAATTGTGTTTTATTTTTTAAAATATAATGTCTTTCCACCAAGAATTGACAGTTAACACCTTAAAAGTGATAAATGTTTTTATCTGTCACTTTTAAGGTACTGTCAATTTTTGGTGGAGAGACATTATATTTCAAAAATAAAACACAATTCATTTGTACTACTTCCACATATTTATAATGATCAGGACCGGTTTCGCTCATCACGAGCATTATCAACTGATCAGTTGATAATAATATAATAGTACAAATGAATTGTGTTTTAGTTTTTAAAATATAATGTCTCTCTAATCATCAATTTTTGATTCTAACATAACATATCTTATCAATAATAACAGTAAACAAATAACAATAATCTATTAAAAGAAAATTATGCCCAAACGTGTATTATAAACAAGTAAACATGCATACATTTTTTTTCTTCTTTATTTTGCAAAAGGCATATATATAGGTACTGAAGTAACAGGATAATGATTATTATTCAAACATAACTTACAAATTCAATTTTCATTGAATATTATAGCTTAGAATACCATAACATTTGTTGTATTTTGTCAAAGATGGCAAATTACTGCTTTAGTTGATATTGATAATTATAATGTAATCATTAACGCATTCATTCGAATTGTTAATACGATACTAACATAAAATATCAGACAAATTGACTCAACATGTAAACTTTGTGAGTGCAAGACCGTTGTCAAAAATAATAAAAAAAATATTTACAATTTGTCATTTTTAACACTCATTTTTTGGAGATAGAAATACAATACTTTTTATATTTTATATCAATTCCTGGTGGAAAGGCATTATATTTATAAGAATAAAGCACAATTGGTTGTAAATATTCAACAATTATACATAATGATCACGATCAGTTTTACTCACTGCAAGCATGTTTAAAAGTTTTCATCAATTTGTGGAGTGAAATTGACTATTTTTTTTATCGATAGTTTGATTTTCTTTATTATTTTATAATTAATTTTTAAGATGACTATATTAAATATCTGTTTACGGAGGATGCGTAAAGATAAGCTTTCTTTATTGTCCTGTCAGGATACTTAAAAATAACTGATATTAATCGACCGCCATCAATATTTTAATCAACTAGTAGAACATAGAATTCATCGTCTTAAGTACTCTTTCTTACCAATAGCAGTATCTGTTATCAATCTACTGTTGGATATGAAGGTCTTCTCACACGTCCTTCACAATTGAGGTTCCATGGCAGTGCTTTGCAATTGAGTTCTACCTAACTCCATTATTGCATCAATCTAGTGGTTTCTTGACCAGTATTATCTTATGGTCGTTTCTTACCTTCCGGTTATTGCATCACAGAAAATTTTAACATTTTTAAGTGAATGTATTTCTAACATAAAATTAAAATTGATAACTTAATTATTCCACTGGCTGTATCACTAAACGCGACACGTGTTTCGCTTATTTAAGAAGCATCTTCAGACTAACTAAGAAGCGATCCACGTGTCACATTTAATAACACAGCTGGTGGAATAACTAAGATATCAATTTTAATTTTATAATCAAAATGAATTTACATAAAGTTGCCGCCGAATCTATCAAAAATATGAATGTGTTTCCTTCGTGTGACAAGCTAAGATCATATTTCATTACAACGTATTAATTTATTGCTATTAAAAAATATTTACATATTTTAGGCTTGAAAGGGAAATGCGTTCGTTATCCCATAATTTAATGCGGCCCTGCGTGTATCGGTGTGATGTAGTAATATAAATGGAGAAGTGGTGAAGTAGCGAGTGCGCGGTCGAGAGAAGGTAATAGTGACACCCGTGCCTGTGTTGCCTCTCTTTCGCACGCATTTATCAGACAATAGATCTATCCCACTCAACTAGCAAACTGCTCTCACAATATTACATAGAGGAGCCATCTTGCAACAAGCCTCCGACCGCTTGTCTTTGCTCCCAGTGACAATTCCCGAATCGGACAATTTCCCCAATAATCGCGACAAATAACCGCCATTGTAATTGCCAAGCGCTGGCTATTAATCCCGTGCCGGGTTTCATCGCGAGAAATGGTCATCTATCCGTCACGTGTTGCAGGCAATTCGGATACGAATTGTTGACATAATTTATTGTTTTTTCGATGTGTCGCTCCTTGTGTGTGCCGTGTATTCGTGTGAAATACTGTCGGCCATGTACAACCGCCTAGTCGATCCGTTTTGTCCGAAGCTCGAATGCCATTACGACTTTACTTTCTTCAAATCTAAAGATCCGATTTTACAGGTTAGCCCTGGCCAAACACAAGATTTGAATCATTATTCCCGGCTGATTTAGGCCATTAACGTCAATGGATAAGGTGCCTCTTGGAATTTCGGTGATTTCAGTGAATTAACAGTGTCCGGCAAGTTTTTTCTTCCTATATGACCACAGCCCCTGTGCATTGCTTTGTTTCTCTTGGCCCGTGTTTTGTGCAATAATAATAAATATTAACTACAAGTGCTCAATTTAATGTGAACATTACTACTTAAGTGATTACTATTACTATATTGTTCAGTGTGTGCATGATAATTATAAGAATATAAAACAACCGTTCGTCAAATCCCAAATACCTTGGATAATATTACTCGATTGCTACATATCCTGCAAGAATATCGATGTAAAAACTATCGAACCGGTAAGTCAATAAATGTTTAATTCTTAGTTTTTATCATTTGTTGGTATGTCAAGTAAATACGCGTTATATTAGAAAGCTGTTTTAATTGTTATCTTATAATGAAATAACATCTGTTTGGTATGCTGAATAATAATAGCATAATAAGTATATTTTGTATTACAAAATAGTTATTCGGTATAATATACCGAATGATAAATAATAATTGATGCGTACGCCAAATGGCGAATGTTTTATAAACTTCACAGGCTGTTGAAAATGTTTATAAACATACCAGTTAATTTAATCAAAACACATTCGACTTTCATCAGTGAAATCTATATGTAGTACCTAACTATCGAAGCATGAGGAATGTTTTTTTGACACATGCATTGTTTTTTCTGACGATGTTTTCAGCCTACGAAAAATCGTTTTCAAAATTGTTAATTACCGTTTAATTTTATTATGAATGTACTAAAATATTAGAAATGTTCGTTGTCTATCAATTATTTAATCACGTTATAAAATATATTTGCTCATGATTAGTCTGTCCATATAATTCTATTATAAAATTGTTAACCTCTTTATATCTACTCGGTTAGTTATGATACATTATTGAACAAGTAGTGACTAAAGAAGTCACCGCATTATTGGACATTCTAAATTTCGATCAAATCACTGCCGGCACCGAGATCAACACCATCTTTGTATTCAAAACAGCACTAGGTGCAATAATTTTCTTCTTTCCTCGAAAAAATGTTATGGATTTTCTTTTATGAAAGTATTGTAAACATACACAATATGCAATGAAAGAAATAATTTTTATTCTTGAATGTGAATTGATTTCCTCATTAATATGCCTATATTACCTCATTTTTTTACCGTATTTCAGGTTATTGAATTTTATTGTGTTATTTCGTATGTATGTACCTATATATTATTCTTTATTTCAACACTTCGGTACTTGTAATGTATAATACATACTCGCTGATACCTAAATTTAGAGCTCTCTGTAGAAATCAATAGCTTATCACTGGAGACACTTACGTATTTCTTTGTTTGGGCCGAGATCTGTTGTAGAGAAGGGATATACCTAGTTGGCCGGTAATAGTTTTCTTGGAAAGTTACATATTCGCAAATGTATCTCTAGATTATTAATACAGGTAAAATGAAATATGTATCAGCAATGAATCAAATACAAGTTATCTTCTGTGACTTCGATAATTTATTAGCTGTTTAACCCATCTTTTTTCAAGCATTGAAATACTTGCATATAAATTATATATAATGTTATGTTGTTTCCTTTTTATGCCGTAACAAAGGTCAATAATTATTCATTTATTTTTATTGTAAGTTTACAATACTTAATTCAAAAAGGTGTAATAAATACAGCTGTGTTTTGACAGTTCGCCACCTGCCAGCAATTCCATGGTCCCGGGATCAATTCTGGATTTGGCTTAAATACATTTAATAAGTTGAGGCACATGTTTTTTATATATAAATATTTAAGTACATATGCATACCATGTGCTCGGCGTCCAACGAAATGGTGTCAGTGATTGTTTTCGCAATGCTGTTTGATCGTGAAATTTTATGATTCATTGTAGGTAGGCATATGAAGTGCTTTTAATTGATTATTTTTTTATTTGATGCACTATTAACATATTCCTAAATACATAAGTAGGAAACTGTATTAAGTACTCATTTTGCTTACTATACCGCCTAGATCACCTCTCACTTTAAAATAATGTATTTTATTTTTAAAATATAATGCCTTTCGACCAAGAATTGACAGTTAACACGTTCAATGTGGATAATGTATTTTGTTTATATTTGATACTGCAATATCATCAATATTAACTGCAATTAATTCAGGACACACCTATTCAGAGTTTTACCTTGGATACAAGAGAAAATTGTTTTAATTTTGGTTAATGTTAAATTATTAACTTCTCTTCATCCTTTACAGTGTATTTATAATTGTATTTTACACCATAACTAATTGGATATGGAGCAAATTTCGACATTTCAGAGCACACCAAGATTAATGTGAATAGATATTTGTAATTTGTAGAGAATTATAGAATAGAATGAAAAATGAACCTTCGCTTAGGCATATAAAATTAACAAAGAGTTGAAAATATCTTTTTGGTCTTAATCCCATATAAAAACGCCGAACGATGATATTACGGATTTAACGCTAAGAAACGATGTTAGCCATCGCCTCGCCAATTTTTTATTTAGCACATCACCGTTGGGTATTTCCTCTCTAGGCATTATCAACCTCTGAAATCCATTGTCGATTGCACAATCAATAAAAATACTTGTTGTTTTAGTGTTTGTTTCTACTATTATGGATTACAAACTAAGCAGGTAGGATCATATTAATATAGGGTTGAGTTACATTTATATCACGCACCTCATTTCAAAGCTTTCAAACTCGTCAGGGCGTAGCATACACTCTTCTTCTTTTCTGGCACTACAGTTTTAGGTGAACCTTGGTCTCCTTATTCCTCCTTAAACTAGTTTACTTCACTCCACTCGGTTCTCCGCCTTCCTACGCCATTCACGGACTTTATCTGATTAGGTATTCCTGTTAAATAAAAGCAAATCTACGGAATGTCTTCATTGTGCTAAATGGTACTCATCTCGTTATATTTGCCTGCTGGCCTTCTTTAATACATGTCAAGAGTTACTGAAGTACCTATAGGTATGATCAGTTTTCTTAGCTTGATATAACCCGAACTAGTTTCTCGTGCTTTGACACAGAAGGAAATGTCGACCGATACGTTTTATTACTTGAATGACGTTTACTGTCAAAAAGATTTAATATTTATACATACAAATAATTTTCAGCTTTGTTATTGGCTATTATGGATCAAAAAAGCTTTGTTATAATTAACTATATAAAATTCGTTTTAATGAGTGTTTGCTTATCGGTGTATTAAACTAAAGCTATTGGTATATCCTGCAACACAATGAACCTACGTACACCAGTTTGTTTGATACCATAACCGGTTGTAAGTTAATTTTCGTGATAATGAATACGAAACATATTGACGAAACATGGGCGTAAACCAATTAATAATTAACTATAATTGTTTTCATAGTACTCCCATGCCTATTGTACTAACTAACATCTCACCGATTATTCCGTGGAACATGCAGCAAACAATTATATCGCGAGATTGGATTATCGACCAAGCCTCCTCTCGTTTCAAGAAACAGTTCGGCGCAAATTCACAGCCGGAAACGGTATCTAATAATATTTCGTTTATTTTATGTGAATCAATATCGAGAGTCGATTAACTCTACATTGTCTGAGAAAAAAATACGTAGCGGTACTTTAAAATAGATTCAGGAAATGCAGCATTAGTCACCGTTTGGTGAATAAGAACGGTTCCATTGAGAGTTTAGTGAAGAATTATTTCATGATAGATACAATAATTTAATAACAGTATGAATAGATGATTCGTGACAGGTGGAAGAAGTTTCGCTCAAAAGAAATAATTCATCTCAAGTTGTTGAACTTCATTTGTAGGTTGTCATGATTTTTCAGAGAAAAGTGTCGACGCGAAATAAAAATGACGTGTTAGTGTACATATATGGACGCATTTATTTTAAAAAAAAATACAGTCAACGGAACGGGATACATACTGGTTTATACAATAGGCACTCAGACGTCGAAACATTCACGGCGCTGTTTTTTTGTAATAAAAGAGTGCAGAGGGCAGCAAGACCCGACGATCCTGACGTATGGCAAACATTTCGACACATTATATCGATTCATACAAAAATATTGTGTTGAGATGTTGGCATTTTATATTTGGAATGAAATCTGCGTATGTTTTTAATTGATCATGGAAGACGTCTTGGCCGCAAAGCCTGATTCGATGTCACTTTATAGTAAGAAAAAGTAGAATACTTATTTCCGTTTCCCGCTCCAAGACTATGGTCTCATTTTCCTCTAGATCCCAACGTCCCAAGTCCCAACGTATGATCTGCGCAGTGTCTAGGGTACTCAACCTCTCTACTCGCGATCCGTAGCCTGCTAGTACTTCTCTCTATCAAATTTTCCCAAAAAGCAATTTTCGTTGACGAAAAAAATATATAACAATAAGTGTCAGGTTTAATTTCTTGAGCTGGCAATAATGTCTGCTAGGTAGGTAAGCAAGTATTTTCTTCCATTCTTCATCGTCAAAGTAAACCAGAAGGTCATATAAAACTTGCATCAAGTTCATTGATATCAATTTGTATCTGCTAAGGAATTACTCATTATGCATATTTTTTATTTCATCAATCTGCATATGACGAGCTCATAAAAATGCACTTATTTCTCTTATCTTTATTTGAGGGTAGTCTTCAATGGCATCAAATACAAGGAAACATATTTTATAATATGTAACTTGTGATTTATTAATGTCGTAGAACGATTATGGTTACTGGAAATATTATTACATACCTTCATAAATATAAATTCACTGATGGGAGCGGATTAACTTACTTAAATTAGATCGTGGGTTCATATCAGCGCTTCTTGCCAACTTTCCTATCCAAGGTAGTCTGCATAGGTAGAAGACGAATAAGGAAAAGTTGTAGTTTCTGGCTTTCTCTATTAACGTTCTCAACCTCTTTCCCTATCCAGGATGGCCGCTTTTCAATTATCAACTTCCAACGAGTGGCAGTTATAGACAGTTTCGTCTAGTTAGCGAATTCTACGCCCGACAGGATTCCTGGACATCAATTTATTTCCCCTTGTTTATGAAATTGATAATTATTACATACGCTGTTGAATTTGTATTTAGTTCATTCGTGTAAATCCTACTAAAAACTACCCATATAAAGATTATTATCAGATCACAGTTCAAATATGGCTTGATAATCTAAATGTGAATCAATTTTATATGCAGCATAAGGTGGCCTATAATTTTTACCATGCCCGCTCCCAATGTGGAGCAAATTGACTCTTAATAGAGTTTTCTCCATAGATGTTTTTCTACGAGATCTGCTTGTTACTCATTCGCTCAACCTCTTCTTTTCGAAGAGAGATAGAAGAATAGGGCTAGGGCAAGACTAGTGGTTAGCTTATCGCTCTCGCTATGCCCCGTTTTTTAGGATCTGATGGGTGGGAGGGAACATTAGACATCACAGACACACATGCATTCGAACAGAAATCCATAAACTGATTCAAAAATGTAATTATAAAACTGTCCATACTGGGATTGGATGTGAGCACCGTAAGCACCGCAACCCGCAACCGAAGCCAACAACATGAATATGGACCCTGAGCTATATTAAATGAATAAATAATATTTCGATAGATCCGATTCAAATGGGTGTATTTTTTACCATGTACACTCCCAACGTGGAGCATATGACCTTCTAATGGAGGTATATCAACGGAAGTTTTTTTATGAGAACTGCTTGTAACTCAGTTGCTCAACCTCTCTTTTTTCGAAGAGATTAGGGATATAAGGATAGGGTTAGGACAGGAGTTGCGGTTAGGTAATCGCTCTCGTTACGCCCCGTTTTTGAGGATCGGATGGGTAGGAGGGAGGAGTTTTACACATCACAAACATGCATGACTACAAACAGACGTCCATAAATCGATTGAAAGATCAATTTATGAAACTGTCCGCACCGGGATTTGAACCGGAGACATCCGTAACCGTGGCCAACGACGCTACCAACTATACGTTATACGTATATATCTGTGATTTTTCCCTGCCTTCGTAACGTACGTAATTCTGTTTAAGAGGCGTAGAGTGAACACTTTGCTGACTACCTATTCGTCTCTCAACCTCATCCACATATTCTCTGTAAAGTGAGTGTGAGTGACCTGACTTAAAACTAATTCCGGTTGCATATAAGTTCCGTTGAGACGCTCCTTTATGAGTGCATATAATAATGCGTTTAATTGCGAATCAGCTTGCTTTAAAAATGATGCTATGATTACAATGGCACACAAGTTAGATATAAGGCAATTATCGAATGCTAATTGCTTACACACTTTTTATGAAAATAAAACACATTTTTTGTACTATTTGCGTTAACAACTGATTAAAAACTGATGGAAATTAATTCAAAACGGGGTGGGGTTATTTATGTAAAATTAAGTATGTTTAGTGACAAGGAAGGTTTACACAACAATAATTTATAAAAGAAATATGGTAGGAATTTTCAGATAATCAATAAATAAATTATCTACAATTACAATGCTTACAACCTCTTACATATAAATAGCTACTAATCTGTAATTAAAAATTAAACGACGTTAAAAGTAAATTCTGTAAGAAAAATATTCAAATAATGGCAAAAATTTACAATAAAGTTGAGAGTCACTTAAACGATTTCAATAACAATTTATGTAATGCAATACACGACGAGTGAAACCGGCCCAGATCATTCTAAAAAATTATGTTTTATACCTTAACTGTTCACTTACTGCTTGTCTTAATGACAAAATAAGGCATGGTTTTTATTAACGGTGAGATACGAAACCTGCGATGTCTATTATTAGTATTACTTAGTTGAATTTCTAAGTATGTATTTATCAATACTGTAACAAGAAAACCGACTGTCTTGTCATTAAAATATCGGTCACGGTCAAGATAGACCAGCCGCCAGTCTGATGTTTCCATTATTTTATATATAATTACTATAAATATAGTGCATTTATTAAGTAGGTATACTCCGAGTTTTGAATCACACTACCTAATCTTTTTGTAAATGGCTTTATTCCAACGCAAGTAATAGAGTCTTCCTGATAGTTTTACTGTCCATCTAAGTATGTATCGATTTTTTGTTTCATATGCCTGCCCGACTATCAGTGTTTGGGGTTGGCAGCCCTTCTCGCAATCGAGTAAGTGGCGATTTTTCACGAGAGCGCGTCGAATATTTTTGAATTTGTAATTTATTTACACTAGCGTTTCTAGTACATATATAGTGTAATGGTGAATTAATTTCTAGTGCGCAGAGATAACGTGGCGCAGGGTGACCGTGTGAATTACGTTTACATTAATTTATTCTTTCATACATTTATTATTGTCTTTGAAAGCAGTTTTTATAAATATACGAGATTGTCTGACAAGGTTATCGGATATTTTGAATATGAATATAATATTGAAAATTTTTCATATGGGTATGGTTTGCGTAAATGTAAAAATTTTACTATGATATTAACTCATATTATTGTTAAATTTAATTTATAAGCTAATCATTGTATAGATTAAAGAATTGACTTCATGATTATTGTATAGATTCACCGTATTATAAATCTAGAACATTTGTTATTACCCACCTCTTCAAATCTTTCAAACAGTAAGTTAAAACGAAAAAAAAACTATATCAACCGTGCTATAATAAATCTAGTATTGAAAATTAAATGTATTTCGACGGAAATTTAGTTGAAAAATTTGCTTGCAATAAATAAACGCTTATGCCACGAATACGCGAATGAAGATGAGGTCACTGGGAACCCTTTTTTAACAATCAATTTTATTTTGACTCGTCTATAATCGGGTTATCGAATATAATCACATCTTCTGTCCGGTATCCTAGTTGATAAATTATTACTTTTAGGTATCTGTGAACCGAATTATTTTTTAGTATCATTGGATTATCTATAACACTGGTATGTTCCGTGTTAGACAACTCCGAGTTCCATACGGCCACGTTTTTTTTGTTGTTTATTCAAATTACACAAAATCACGAAAACCTTTTCCCGCCAATTATGTATGCTGCAAGACCAACCTAAGTTCACTATTTATAATATGTATATGATAATAATGTTGTATTAAAGTATTCTATGTGAACGTTTTCTATTGAAAACGTTGATACATATACTTATTATATTTTCTTCGCCTGTAGGTTTTTTTTCGCGTCATTTATTGTTAAAAACGTGTTTTTGAAATGCGCGGTACAGAAGTATTCACTGTTTTGTAGATAAACCTTTAATCGATAACCACTGCCTGCTCTATTATATACTGTTTCATAGTAGCTGTCATTAAAAATGATCTATTCTCATAAACTCATTTTTTAAAATATATATTTACTTGTGCTGAATGTGTGCAAACATTGTTCCCCGCGCCTTTCATTGAATTAGTAAATGGGCCCGCGCGTGCTCCTGGTAGGTATGTATGATATTATTATTGATGTGTCGGTGGCCGTGTGGTACACTCTCGCCGAGTCTGTGTTGGTAAGTTCATCTCCTGGTTGCGCGCAAAATAATCTCCCCTATTCATCAAGCGGGTGACAGCTTTCGAACCTGGGGACTTCGTCTGGACGGGGTTAGGGTTGCCCCTGATATCCAATTGTGAAAAAACTTTCGTTGTCACTAAACTTGAAATAGAGGTTTTAACACTTTGAATACTTACCTACGTATTATGTTGCATTACTGAAAAACTAGACAATACCGAAGCGATTGTTATGTCATACGAATATATGAAGCTTTGCCTTAAAAATGAATTGTATCAAATTAATATGTGCAATCGTCTTGTAAGTCATCCTTAATTAAAAAACCGTAAGTTTCTCAGTGTTTAATAAACACCCTTAATAAAGAAATATGCAACGAAATATATGGGCGTTTTCCCAAAATGACAATTATATATAACATATTAATGAAAATCGTGAAATCCTAAAATCTTACATACAGAATTCTATGATTGTAGATAACGAATATACGATTGATAAATCGTTAAATTAGTATTTAATATTCTTCTTATCGCCATTATTTTCACGATGTATCATGTGAAAAAAATATATCTCTGGTTACATTTTGTGCTAAAATTCCTTCCGCTTACCATATTTATGTTCTTAGATAACACGGAAAGCAAATAAAACCGATACATTTCTGTAGTCCCTCAAATATATACGTAATAATATTATATACACTTATGTCAGTTGCTATTTAAAATATCTCTAATTTTGAATGCAGTCTCAAAAGACTGAATATTTAGTCCAGTGTATACGTCACATAAATAGCATGCCTTGGTTATGCATTTATGTATCGAATGAAAATGAAACAAACGCAAATGTCTATCTGAGGAAACGCACTAGAAACACAAAGCGTTACAACTCTGCCACGGGGATCAACAGTAATTTTTCACCATTGCGTTAATTTAAAACGAACAGTTAATGCGCAACAGTATATTTTTGTTTTATATTTCGTCTTGTATTTGAAAAAAATTATTGACGTTAATTAGATTTATTGAGTTATGTAGTATGATATTTTTATACAGCAAGTCTTTGCAAATATTTGATTACACTCTTTCAGCGATGTTGTATTGCCGTCAGGGACTTGGGGCAACCCTTGCTGTGTTGACGCTGGCTTAGCAACTACCACCATTTCATCCCAGTATGCTTCTCTCAGTTTGTTTTTTCCTCCCACTTTGAGAATTAACTCATTCAATGGCATCAAACAGTGTTACCACTCACTACGCGGAAAATTTTATGCACAACACCTTATGTTGTTTCTTTAAAATGCACATCTACTAAGTAGATAAGAAATAATCGAGTAGGTAAGTCAATATAAAATTTGGTAGTTGACTCAATTATTTCGCAATGCCTCTATTTATAGTTTTATTTAGTTTGTTTCTAATTTGGGTATTGATTAAATACAATGTCTATGACACATTTGCATTCGTCATATTTTTGTATGTGGGGAATTGCCATTATTTAACACGCATACGTCTGCCATTGTAACTTATACTTACTGATGACGATAAATAATATACCTAGTCGCTGTTGAATCAAGTTACGTTATGTTTCTAGGATTGGGTATTATATTAAGTAGACATGGGAAATGGGTCACTAAAACGCGAATCAAACAGTTGCCCTATCCGAGTCGTTCTGATTAATTCGTTCATTTGAGTACGTATTACTGCGCTACGAAAACAATGTAGGTACCAGATTTACAATTCCCTTTAGATTTTTTGTGAGTCATTTTGATTTTCAGTGCCTTTAATTGGCAAAGCTGTGTTGGAGTATGACCATATTATATGTGTATTACGACTTTGGTTTCAATTTTTATTGGATTATCTGCTGTTCATTTGTGTACTCTCTCTGTCTGCCACTGACGATTGTCATTGATGCTAGAGTGGGAAAGTAAGTGATTCGCGACAATTCTATTACTTCAATAGTGATCGAATGATTCTCGTTCACTACAAATATAGGCCGTTTGGATTCATTCGTACGAGAACAACACGTGTATAGTAGGAAGGATTGAAGATACAACAGTCACCGTCTCGTATGAAGACATTTATATATTGATGGAGAAATTATCAGATGAAATGTCGCTTGAACTCTGGATCGCAAACGAAATCCTAGAGAGTTGGTTTCTCGATCACTACTATCTGCATTCAGAATGCTTAGATATTGAATTATAACTTGAATATGTACACGCTAATCATCTACTCTAAATAGTTTGGTAAATTCTTATCCATTAAAATGTCACAATCCGTGTCTTCGTAACCTTCTGACTAAAACGCAAATAATAGATTACAATTCACTAGTTAATCGTGGATTGCATGAAAATTGTGGTTTATTTGGCGCCTTGTTTAGCGGCGCCGACTATCGACGCCCTGCGGGTCGAGCTTTGGAGGCAATCATTTATGAGTTTCATAAAAATACTATCGTTCCCGTCTCCATTGACGTTGTGATATGATTCACCAATAAGAGTATTTTATATGAAATTATTATTAGTGGTTTCTGGAATGAGATATTTACATAAATGAATCAGTACATCATCAGTGTATGAATATTATTGTGGCTTTCTTTTATGTATGTCGGAATCAATTTATTGAATCGCCTCCCCTAGCTCACTCTGCACTTTTCTATCAGTGAGTATCCGTTTTTTTTATAGTATTTTCATGTAGAATCTTATATATTAGGTTGATGTAAATGTTTTAACGTTATTCCGAAACATTTTTCTTTCAATTTATAATGGTTTTCACCGGTCGTTGTAAACTATTTTTTAAAATATAACGTCTTTCCACCAAGAATTGACAGTGAACACCTTAAAAGTGGTTATAAACTATATTCCACGATAATTATTTTCCATGTAAGTTGCTTTCAAGTAAAATAAGAGAATGAAGAAGATGAAAATAAAATAGCATTAGAAAAACATGTTCGAATCATCTTTCTACAATTGATAATTAGATCCCCGAAGTACATACTCGTAACTACGTTGAACGCAATAAATAATACTATGCCCCAAAATTCTACCCCCCCACTTGATAGTAGAGGATATTGTTTCCACCCGTATAGCGACTATTGCTAGGAATATTATAAGGGGTGCACGATGTATAAAGCTAACATTATAAACTAATGCGTTTTACGTTGTACCCCATTCTAGATTGAACCTAATAGGAGCTATTTCATTACTCCCTCCCCTCGCTTCCTTCTCGCAGCTTTGACGAACTCATTATGAATATTTTATTGCACCTCATTTCTTTTTAGCCCATAACTACCCAATATTGGGCGATATGCGGTAAATGTTTATGTTACTATTTCATTGCTAGTTTTTTCCTCCAGATATTTATTTTGGCTTGTATATTAATAATTATCAAATAAAGAAAATTATTTCGGTTTTTGCCGACAACTGTGTGGTGTTTTTTTTTGAATCGATAATGCTTTTCTGTCGTGCTTATGATAGATGCGGTGCATGCATGATTATATTCGTTGAAATCGTATATAAGCACATGTGTGTCGCATAGGTTTAACTCGATACACTGTGTAATCGGACGTGGAGTGATCGGTTTTCAGTCAGTATTCATAACCGCATACTTATTATCTACATTTTCTCGATATAGTATCGAACGATGGACGCCTCATTATTTTATTAGTCACTAGAAACTACCACGTATCCATGTCACCTATCATCATTCGCTCAATGCGTTTGATGCGCACGGTGCGAAGTGCTGGGCGCATTAATTTAGCATTCATTACAAACGGATAAACCAAGCCAGATATTTATATTGTAAGGTGACTTGCAAAAATCTGATCCAAGTCCACATATTTATTATACTTCACAATTGTTTACCATATCATAATAACGTGATCAAAACATTACTGTATTAGGCACATTTCTAAAACATGTTCTGTTATGATTAAGTGCTCAACTGATAAGTATGTATTATCTATTTGGTGATTCATTTTAATGCACATATTTAAAAAAAATCCTATCTTAATTAATTAAGAGAATATTGGAGACGGAATTCGGTAATTCATGGTTTATCGAAACAGAAATGTATTTTCTTTTTCCAGTTGAGTAGGTATATGTAACAATTAATCGTGAATTGCAGGTAACTTGAGATACCAAATAGTCTTTTGTTAAATGGCCTGGTCTGGTTTTTGGTTTTTGCAATAAAATATAAAAATAAAGATTGAAATGGGAATCAAATAAGTTTCACACAATATTGCGCCCGTATAGTCACTATTTGTATTAGCGAGTTTGAGTGCATTGTCTTTTCCATATCCGACTGGAAAGGGGTATGTGGGTTGTGGGGTATTATGATTGTCAAATGTTTTTTTTTTTATAATTTCATGTTACAAAAGAATTCATGTATTACTTAGTCGGGCAGATGTTGAAATTTTGCAGCGGTAGGAAGATTACTATAATTTATACCAACATTATTCGGGGGTCCTAAAGTTTCATACCTACCAAAATAATAATGAAAATAGTGAATACCTACCAATCGGCGCGATTGATTGTAATCGTGAGGTAAAGCTTATTTTATTTGGGATGCATATCACATTCCATGTAAAATATAGTCGTAAGTCTGAATTTGTCATCTCGCAGAAGGGCCATCTGAAGTTTACAAAAATATGCTTTTAAATACAAAAGAAGTCTGGATGCATAAACTATTCTTTGGTTTTATAGGAAAACATAATCTATGTAAAGCTTAGTTTTATTTAAAATATATAAAAACAGAAATATTTTTACTGTTGATTTCACCGTTTTTTTGTAATTTGAAAAAATTAATTGACCGATTTTTCTCTGACAGTATTTATGAACATATTTTACAAGAATAATGCAAACAATCATGAATCCATGATTCAAAAATGACAATTACAGACTTACGGCACTTTTTTACTGAGAGAGAGTGCAAATTGTATTTGATTACGAAAACTATATCCACCTAGGTACATGTAAAGATATATACATTACTGGTGTGAATTATACAGTTATTTAAAAGAAATTCAGTCGTAATGCCGTCAATGCATTGTCCAAATGGCATAATCACTTCTTTTATTTTATAGAAAAAAAAAATGAATTTACTCGCTTTAGTATTGTATTATATAAACCTATGACAAACCGTATTGTTATTCACCATGTAATATTTAGTCATTTTTTGACAAAGATATTATGTATATCTTTGGAAAATTGCGAACTTGATAACATATGCTACCTATCTTGTCTTTTTTAGTCTGAAATATCGTACAACTTCTCAGAATTACTTATTCGCAGGTACCTATGTGGTAATTTATTTTGACTGACAATGACGGGAATTTCGAAATTATTGTTAGTTCTTGGATCGAAATTCTCTACGATGGGATTCCAACAAATACAGACCTCGAATTGTTGTCAATTTGCAGACAGAGCTTTTGTATATGCATCGGATTCACAGATTCGATCAGTGGTTCTGTAATGTTTGATGCTAGTGTCATCAGATTTCTCACTTATGTGTTATTTTCAAATTCAACAACTTTATCGTTTGTTTCTGAGGCTAACCGATTAGTTAAAATTAATGATTGTGTATCATGTTTTTCATAACGTCGTTGAAAATATATCATAGATGAACGTTAAAGAATCAGCTTTTTTACCCCCTATCTCTCATCCTGTTCAGAAGGTTTCTGAAAAGATAGCGATTGGTAATGAATATTTAGGCATTCATGTTTATGTACTATGTACACATTGATTGCTATTTATTTTGTTTTGTGAACATTTTCTGATACATTTTAAGTTTATCTACTTTATGTCGGCGTCCGTGGCGCAGTTGGTTTCGTCGCTGGCTCCGGTTACGGATGTCTCGGGTTCAATTCCCGGTGCGGACGGTTTTCATAGATTGATCTTTCAATCGATTTATGGATTTCTGTTCGTAGTCTGAGTCCTCCCTCCCACCAATCCCATCCTCACGGGGCATAACGAGAGCGATTAGCTAACCACTAGTCCTGTCATAGCCCTATCCTTCTATCCTTACTCTCTTCGAAAAAGAAAATAGAGGTTGAGCAACTGAGTGACAAGCAGTTCTCGTAGAAAAAAATTCTGTCAAGATACCTCCATTAGGAGACCATATGCTCCACATTGGGAGCGGACATGGGAAAAAAAAATTTTATTCAATACACTATCGCACCTTTGAGAAAAATGTTCTTAAACGAAATAACAACGAAATTTATCCGGCTATCTATCAATATGTTATCTTTAGTAATAATGTAATCGAGGGGTTAAAATTGCATTTAAAAAAGTCGCAAGAAACATCTCATTGAACGCGAGGATACACCTTCCCAAATCATATGCATACCTGTGGGTATCGGTGAATTTAAAAGTTTATTGAAACTTCTCCAGGACTGGGACAATCGGTTTATACAAGTTGATCAAAGAGTAACGAATATTTTTGATAGAAGCACATAGTGTATATTTACAATTAAAACTATGTAAACAAAAAACAAATTCTCTTAAGTCATCAAATATGAAATCATAAGAGCATTATTATTTCATTATAAAACACCTCCGAATGTCACTTTCCATTTATTATATCAAGCAGAGTTGAAGTTAAACTTCTTGTCTTTATTGTTGCCACTGTTAAATTGTATTATTCTGAGAACACTGCATATTTTTTTTTCTTTTATTGATGGTGTAACATGTACCATTACTTATTATGTTTAAGAACATAGTTTATTGATGTACAATATTTTTGTGAATTTTCTTTGACATGTCTGAACGTTTTATGACTATGCAAGTTATGATGGGTGGTGACAGATATCTGTTGTTTGAGAGCGCTCGGTCGTCAATCGCAACCGGGCGTCTGCCGTATTGTATTCAGCGGAGTTTGTTTTATTTTGTCGTGTATGCATTTCGGTATTGATTATATCGCTCCGGAGAGGAGTGTGTATTGTTTGTTGCCCCGCCGTTACCCGGCCAAGTGAAATCGTACGGGGAGCACGAAGCCGATCAATTATTATGGAAATAATCACACAAATAATATAATGCGTACCATCTATGATTAGACAGGCGGAAATGATAGTCCGTAATAGGGTGTACGTTAGTCGAAGTACGTATTCAGTATTCACGTAACCGCATGATTCCATTTTGAAGTTTTGTTAGGTTTGTAATGTCTCAAATATAATCAAGTCGATCGGCGGCGGTTATGGATAGTTTAGGGTGGTTTCAGTTTAAAAGATAGAAAAAAAAATGTCTCTTTTGTAGGCATCTTCGGGATTATTGGATCATAAAAAATACTTATATATTTAGGTAGGTATTGATCATGCGATGTAAAATATCTTTTAGTGTTTGATGCTATTAATATTATGGCCGTAGCCAAGTGGTAAATGCTCTTGGGCTTTCACTCTGATCGGTGGCGCTGCCAAGAGTTCGGATCCTCGAATGAAATATTTTATAATATATTGATTTTTCAATTGGTTTATGGTTTGTATCCAAATTCACGGATGTATGCGATATTTTCATTCCTTCCCACCCACCCCTTATGCCATCCTGAAACCGGAACGCAGATATGTATAGTGTTTGGTCAAGTATGTACTACCCTTTCTTAACCGCATTCTTCTATGCTTTCTGTGAGATAGTTCGAGCGTCTAACTTTTATAATTATTTTGTTCTCGTTAAAGAACTTCTGTTGAGCTTCTTCGGGAGCAGCGGATTAGTTTAAATAATAAAATGTCATATTCATTTTCAAACGTTAAGAAGCACCCGAATTCATAGAATGTAGCTAGACTAGTATTGGTTAAAATATAAAAATTTGAAATAAAACATCTGTCAATCGGAACCTTAACATCGCATATCTACAATTTTTGTTTTTTTAATTTCGTCCATATCACCATAATATTTGAATATGTAATCAAGTAAATTAATAAGAGACAACATAGTCAACGTGAAGTCTATTGAAGAAAAAATTAGTATTTTGTATCGCAAATCTGGAGATGGGATATTGAATAAACCACTTATTTCTGTTTTGTACAATTTGTGACACAATGGCTCCGGACCACAGATTCTGTGTACCTATTTGTGATATGTTCCGTTCCTCCTTCGCTCCCTTTCCTATGTGCCAAGTGAAATGATATTTGAGTTAATGATTAGCATGTAGCCCTCTTCAAACTAATGTTATAGGTTCAAATAATCGTGTTATCGAATATAAAAGTTATGACCGTACTTGACATAATTAATACTTGTGACATGGAGGTGCTTCGTGGATATTTTAAATCATTTAAATATTACAAGGCATGTAAGTATGTATATTTTACAACATAGAGGTTTTTTTACCTGTTGAGGTTGTTCACTGGAAAAATGTCGGTCATTGGACGCCTATTACCTATCTGAGAATACATTTTGAACGTATCAGATTACGGGCATGTTTAAAGATAGAATTTATTACTTATGACTTCGTATATTTTGATAAACTCTTATTTTCATATTTCTTCCAGAAACGTTTTAGATTTCTGTTGATGCAAACAGAAGAATTCGGTTATAGTGGATATATTTGTACGTATGTACCATGTACAACTAGGTATGTGATGAGGCTTTGGGGAGACAGATAACTTAAGTGATTTTGAAGACATGGTTAAACATGGTTAAAATTATTAGGCCATCTTTTCTTGTTTATAGGTTTGAACAATACGAGCACGTTTGTATTTATTATATCATTCAGTTAGGTGGATACGTAAATCTGTAGTTAATACGTTTGCATTTCAACTGAAAAAACATTGCTCGTCTCATGAAATCGCCGTCAAATCCTAGCCTAAGTTAATTATAGATCCATCGATTGATACTGTCATAATAAACCCGTGCCCTACATTCAGTCTGCCCTTAAATAATGGTAGTCTTGCTATGTGCGTAGTTAGAGTGGGGCTTTAATTCTGAAAGTATGTAGTATGTTCGAATTTGATTTCTCGATGCATGATGCCGGTTGGCGTCTACGCACGGCTTATATAGGGACGTGAGAATCGACCTGCATTCCTCAGGTAAAAGACCCTCGTGTCCCCTAAACGTCCTTCAAAGAAATGTGCAACATTTTGATGGAGTTGCAGTAAGTTTATAGGTTCGCACGGCAATACTTAATTCAGAGCGGTGGGAACAATTAATGATAATTTCTTGAGCTGCAAACGACACATATTATGACGAAAAATCGCTCATATGTTTTTCTCTTTTGAGATGAATTTCATATTCAGACGTTAACTTACTTGTTAAGTTAATAGATTTATTGTTATGGAACATTTGTAGATTATGTAGAGGTTAATACACAATCATGATGTTTGTTTTTCATAGATGTATGGAAAAACGTTCGATACGTTCTAATAAATTATGACTACATAACGCTGTCAAAGTTTTATTCATGTGTGCCATTTCTACGTACACATTTCTTAAAAATTGTTGAACAAAAAAAAATATTGTATTTATGAATTATCTTTTTATTAAAGTATTTTTAATTGTAGTTACATAAACACATTTATTCTACTCTGAAACTTTCATGGATGTTTTTGAAAAACTTTTTGCGTCATGTACTTTGTTAACATTTCTTGTGAATATTAATCACAATAATTTAGAGGAAATTCTGAGACATGACATATGACGGGGTCCGATTCATTCTAATACAATGCGTCGAATTCATAAGATTTGTCGTAATGTCCCCAACCGTTTCGCTAGCTTGATATTTTGATATAGCTGATTATGTAGCGATAATTATTTAAATAAAATAAGTTCTACCAATCGAAATGAAGCTTCTAAACCTTGGATCAAATATAATGTGATGTTCTTAGAGACACTTTATAAATAATTTATCTTTGATATATTATGTATTACAATCGTGTAATAACTCTAAGCAACAATTGAAATATTCGAAAAATACCGTTTTATCCGGACTAAAATTTGGATTGTTTGACGCAAAGCGAAAGACGTTATTGAATACTTCATTATTCATCTTATGCAAAATAATTATAAAAAAAAGTGCTCATTGCTTACGGCATTGCTTACAGAAATTTGCTTCGCATGTATGTACATATGAAAATTGTACGGAATCCCAACCACGATGGTTGTCATCATCAAATGAACGCATATGCATGAGGGCAGTGAATGCTGCATGCTAATTGGCTACGTAACAAGTGTGCTGACGGCGCTGTTCTATTTGACTAATCTTTCGAGGGTATTCAGGAAACAGTGGACAGCCTGCAGAGCAACTCGTATCGCATAGGTCTTACAGTCAATGCGAGTAAAATCTGTGTACTCTGCAACAGTGCCTGTTTGGATCCAGACTATCCTCTGACGAGCGCCGGGCAGGACATCGAGAGAGTCGACTGCTTCAGGTAATTGGGGGTACACATCATGGGAAATAGCAATCCGCGTAAAGTGCTCGCGATCCGATTAGGGATAGCTGGAGCAACTTTAAACGTAATGCGAAAAGTCTGGGACTCACGGTTCTACTCGATCAGAACCAAGTGCCACCTATTCAACGCATGCATTCAGACAGTGCTGATTTGACAGTTTCGAGTCATGGCACCTCACTAAGGCATACTGTGCTTTGAAAACAGATGCTTGCGGCGAATACTATTGGTGCGGTGGTTTGATATTGACAGGAACTCGGAGGTAAGAGAACGGATGGACCGGCATCTTACTACGTTCAAAATAAAAAAATCGACAATGTACCTAGGTTGGACTCGGACATGTGCTGGGGATGCCACAGGAGAGCCGGACTCCTGCATGTCTCTTCTACCAACCGGATGTATTCCGTCGCCCTGGAAGCAAGATGACTGGCCGGGGACAGATAATCTTAGAGGAACCGTATGGTAGCCATATGTTACGAGTAGGGAGCGGATATGGTTAGAAAATGTACCAAAGCAATACTAGTTCGTCTCATAAGGTCAAACATCCGTTAGGTATATCATATGTTTAGTTTTTTAACTGCTCTCAATGTTAGTGTACCGAACAGATTTTTTTATATTATTTAAAATTATAAACAGACAAATCATTATCTAATTGGAAAGTTTTTGTTGTGTCCTTAAGCAGCTACTTGATCATAATTATTTTTGAAGATGTTTTGATACAGAGATTAGCTAAGTGAAGTGGTTAAATATTGATTTTAAGTGTTGATTGAGGAGATGAATAGTAAGTACCTATATAAAAATTGAGATTCCTGATTGTTAATCAATTTCTCGAGAGTATACAAGATTTTTTCTTCTCTATGATTTTTTATTGATACTAAAACATTAACATTGTCCGCGTTATAAAATATTGAGAAAATTACCCATACGCGGGTTTTTTAATCGAGTTTGTTACTATAAATATAAATCGTATTTTTTTAAATATTGAATTAAATAATATTTCGTATAGTTTCAACATACTTTTCGAATAATCAGTTGACATAGATCATTGTTCATAACCGCTATGCAAGTCATACTACAGACGTCGGCTATGACTAGACTTGTATAATATAGATATGTAGCGGTCATCCGCGGGGAAAGGTTAATTTTGGCAGATAACAGATACATTGCGTCCGCACATAGATCTGGTGAAAGGTGAATGTATATTTTACGTTACGTGTTTAATGGATTTTAATCATCCTTTATTCCTCTTCTCATTTCGATTTGCAATGATGGAATTATACAGAATATAAGGTTTTTTATTGTTATTCATTATATTGCATCAAAGTAGGGTGTTCCATTCGGTCTTCATTCTGAAATATGCGCAGTCTCATTTAGGTAAGTGTAATTCAATCAAGGTGTATGGATACAAATCGAGACTTCAGATCATTTATTAGCATTATAAAAGAAATGAGTACAAAATACCGCTATCAATTTCGTACACCTTTCTCATACCTAGTGTGTGATTTGTTCTCAAACAAACTAGCATTGTTCAAAAAATGACTATTTTAAGTTTATAATGCAGAGTTGATCGTATATTTTTACTGTGGCATTTTTTAAAACTATGTTCGTCACAGATGTGAAACATACGAAAGAGATACAATTATTGTATCTCTTTCTTCTCGTGATTAAAATTATTGCATCCATGTTTTACTGTTTTATACATTTTACAACTGACTATGGTCAGACTCTAGTTTCAATCATAGCACGGTGCTTTCGCAGTAAAAATCGATAATTGATGATGTTGGTATTATCTGTATATAATTTTCATGTAATAAGTGAAAAGACACTAATGCCAACATTCATTATTCCGATCAATGAAACATAAGCTGTGATTTCAACCTTTGTATTAAAAGAAGTGAAAACTTCGATTCAATGATGTATCGTTATTACTCTGAATATGACTTACTGCTAGCTGTCTGTTTTAAATTATTACGGCAGTATATTATTTGTCAATATGCACCCAGTCTACAATAACAGGCACAAGGATATCGCGTAATTCATACAAAAATAATTTTGCAATAAGTCACTTTTACCTGTTCTCAGACGAACATTGATGGTTTCATGCACTCGTTAAAACAGTGAACTTGTTTAGCATTTGGAACCAATCCAGATGGGATTTATTTATAATGGTATGTGTATATGTATGCTGCCATGCTAAATAAAAACACAGTATTTGCATGTTCAACGATTCGTCAGAATCAGACTTTTTATTTTAATTAACTGTTTTTTGTTATATCTGCATAGGGATTTTTTTGGGATAACGTGCAAAGGTGTTACGTATATAATTATAAGTAAAAACAGTGTTATCACAAAAAGGACTGTGTTTTTACTTACAAAGTTAAGTGAACTTTCGATAAGTATACAATCGTTTTGACCTATTTTTAGTACAAAATATAAATTTTACTGTGGTTTTTCTTGCATAAAATATTCCAATTTCTTCACTTTATCATACCCCATTACATACTTTCATTTCGATATTTTCTTTAAATATCGTGTTTTTACTAAGCAGGGCAGTATTGTGGCCATAGGTGTTTTATTGAAGAGAATAGTCCTCTATTTCAGTGTTCTGTCCTTTACATTTATCTACTTTCTGAAGTGGCCACCGATTCCTTTCTTTTGTGAATTTATAATAGGCGTGTAGCACATGAGCTACAGAAATCAAACGGTCATTTTACCAGCATTTAGCGGCGCGGCGCCGGTGTCGTTTATTTGCGTGTGCATTTTACACCTATCTACGTGACTATGTATGATCGAACTTTAAAAGAGCAGTCCTGATATTGCGAAGCTGAAATGTCATTAGTCAGTGATGTAGGTACTTTGGCTAAACCTTAATTCGTTGCGAAAAGGGTTTATTCAAAGCTTTTGTATGGCCGAGAAGATAAGTTATAAAACATTTCATGATGATTTATCTTTTATTTTATTCAAACAATGAGGTCACCGTATACATATTACTATTATGATAATATATGCATTTTGATTGGTATTCAATTATTTTTTAACTATTAATATATTATGAGTGGGGGGGCTAGTTAAAGCCTTACAATATTATTTTAATATCCATACTAAATTATTAATATGTAAAATTATATTTGTACCATATCTCGTCGAATTATCTTCCCAAAAGTTGACATACCTATTGAATTTTTGCATAAGGAGTTCGAATATGTATCGAAATCATTTAAAAAAAAAACAGCCAGAAGTGACTTGATCAGAACAAGTAAACAGTATGTATTTGTAATAATTTTATGCTTTTGAATTACACAATCATTTTAAATCTGTGATACAAAACAAATCGGATGGGTTAATATTGTGCAGTTTTAATTAAGTGGTTGAATATTTAAAATACTATTAACCGTTTTACCTTTGCTTGCGTCATGCAATTTTTGTCGTTGGAAAAGAATAAGATCAATCAAGCAACCGATATCTAGTTTTATTGTATCTTATGACAGCTTGTGTCGTTTTACGAACCGTAGACGAAAGCCACGCAAAATAGAGAGAATCTTGGCTAAAAATGGCTAAAAAAACACCGACACAATAGAAATCGTCATAGTCTGCTAATAACCAAGATGAAAACGTGTGACGTCTCGGAAGAATATTTGAGACGTCACACGAAGAAAACTGTGTTGCTCAAATAGCTATTGTAAAAATAATAATTAGAAAAATAAATCTAGAAGAATGTATGCGTACATTTTTATATAAATAAAACAATTTTTCTCACTAATTCCACAATGCCTTTCCACGAAGAATTGACAGTTACCACCTTAAAAGTGATGAATGTGTGTGTTTTGTCAGAAGATAAGAGTTTATCGAGTAAATGTTTCTTTTGTCCGAACGCTTACGATTTTTTTTATATTATATGCTTTATTTTATTACTGTGCCTCTGATGTTCGGTGTGATTCTAAAAAAACACTTTGAAATGTACTGCATTCTTGATTTACTATGTGGGAAATTTGGCAAACATTCAATTATAATAAACATGGAAAACAATATTGTCAAGATCCTATTTGTGATGATGATTATTGTACCTAATACATCGCCAGCTACACGTACACACCGTGTCAAGCGAGTCAACCTTCATATTTTGTTACACATTCGTAAGTACGATGTGAAAGATATCTACGTCGTACGATCCAAGGAACACTTCCCCACTCGATATCCTAATATTTTTTTTAGTAATATTGGTAATAGAGATTCCAAAAATTCGCGAAATCAAGTATTCGAATATCGAATCATTTGAATAATTGAATATATTTGAATAATTTTGTATCTTATATTTTCTATCGCATCGATATGCGATAGAAAAAAGGGGACAAATTAATTTCATATTTAAAATATGTGTATTTTAAAGACATCATAAAGGCTTCAAAATTTTAATTGGTTCATAGTTGAATCTACTAAGCTTATAGATCATTGTATTTCTTGGACATCGGATTAGAAATTACTTGTCAGTTTCCTTAAGATTTTACCCCAAATAAATTTCTTCCGTATTTGTATCATATCGACTGTTTTTTGGCCAATTTATGTGACCCTCAAAATTGAAATTGTTCAGGAGAGTAAAAACTGTTTTTATCGAAAACTCATTTTAATTTCTTTTATCGATCACTTTTAAGGTGTTAACTGTCAATGTGTCGGTGGAAAGGCATTGTATTTAAAAAAAATAAAATTATATGGTGAGTTGCGTTTGAATCTTTGAAATACACGCCTGTAAATTCTCACGTTTGAAGATACGGGATTATACGTAGGGTGTGTCGATATAATAGTGGCTTCCATCAAGTGGCCGGGTCAGAATTTTTAAACCTAAAACCAATGTAAAATGATGTTTCCCTTCCAAAAATTGTTAAATTTATTTTTCTAATTTACATCATTTGATCGAGACCTGCTCTTTCGTCTTTAAAATGAGATTCAATTCGTTAACTCATTTTCGTATTTTTGAGGGCTACATCAATTGGCCAAAACAGTCGATATTTTATATATTCAGTAGAAATGGGGATGTTTTCGTTTTTAAGCATGATAACAATGTTATAAGATCTACATTTCTTCTTTCGTTCATTCCTGTCTTAATCGTCATGTATCTATTTGTTGGGTTTTCAAAATATATCATTATTATTTCACGAAAACTGGTCGGTAATACCTAGTTGCCAGTACGTACAAATTAATAATAAATTAAATTTAGTAAAACACACATGGTCCTCGTGCATTTTTATAAACTAAATCCAAAATTAAACAATAGAACATTCCGTAATCAATGATCGGTAGGTATACAACAATTACTTTTATCGTAAATAGACGTCGGAGTACCCTCTTCTATATCCAGAAAATTTCATTATTATGTTTTGCTTGCAATTATTATTTTTGAATTTAATGTATTGCGGAGATATCCTGCTGTGAAAATATGATTTGTTATGCTTTAGTAATAAACTAAGTAATTTTATAATGGTAGAAACGTTTTTTTCGAGCATCGTTGACTTTTCCTTGAAAATATCTCGTAAAATATGCTGTTGCTTTACAATTGCTTAATTTTTTTTATGTTCCATTGACGATTGTTAATTGACTCTCCGTAAAATGTGAGATAGAGATAATCGCGAATATAATTTTACCAGCCAAACGCTTGTGCACGTATGCTTAACGAAAAGTTGTCTCGGTTGAACGAAATAATGAAATTTTACACGCCGCGTGTGCTCTCTGATGGTTTAGATTTGGCCAAGATTAATTTTTATTGTAAAACGGAGGCTATTTTTTTATATATTATATGAAAAGAATTTCGCTGTTTTTTTTACTCGGCAGCATAACATATTTCATCTTTTGGAGTTATCCGTGTATCTCAAAGTCTAAACATAAAATATACTTACTATATATCTAACTAGTATACATAAAAAAAAACAACTAAACTACTTAAATAAGTATAATGTATATATAAATGTGTGTTAGTAGATACGTCGTTCTTACTATCGTACAAATTCATTCATGAGAACACCCACACATCCCAACGGATTTATTTTAAATACATACACTCAAGTATAACTTTTACTGTGCACACATGTATACATATACTAACGAGCTTGACTACAGCTGGTAGAGAGAGAGTATCTACCTAGCTTGTATTTCGCGGATATGTGTTTCTCAACCTTTTTTCCACTGCATCTAAAAAATGCTTGAAACTTTTCTAATGACATGATTTATTTGCTGATTAATTTCTACTGTTTATTTTAACTTGTGGATGGAAATTGGTAGATTAAATATATTCAATAACGAGTAAATATTGAGACATATGTAGTGATATTGTCGATTTTCGCAAAGCTACTATGTCAGGAGATTAAATGTAAATTGCCTACTGTTCACGTGGGCTGACATGCATATCGTCTAAAATGATAACAGGACAAACAGACAAAATATTATAAATTATACATGTGTTTATATACTATATATTTACATATATTTTTTAAAATCTTAATAAATCATTGACTTCATCTCATGTGATTTAAATATATCTAGCACATTGGCAATCATATGTTTTGATGCCATTTTTTTTCAATTCCTATATTATCTATTTGTGATGCACTTATTAACTATCTAGTGCAATAATATTTGAAATGGCTTAGTTTTGACAATAGGTCTACCTTTTATGCGCATCTATCTTATTATTGAACAGTAATTATATCACTTTAGAGTAGGTGTTTTTTTTAACCTTAACGAAGCCATCGCCCCCGCCCTCTTTACCACAAATAAACTAATCACCACCCCACCATTAAAAAACACTGCTTTAGAAAGATTTTGATGCATTGTCAAATGAACCTATGCGATCCCTTACATTGGCCATCACTGATTATGTTATCTACAATATAGGAAGTATGCTGAGAGTTTGCTGTATAAGCATAATAAGCTTATTTTTACTAGGTCAAGTTCATGGACTCTCTGGAATATGTTTATTTTGCTATAATTAATGAAACAAATAATTGAAATAATATACTACTACTCTATTATTTGTTTCTCCAAATTTCATTTTAGTCATTGATTTTTCCAAGAAAGTTTTTTCTATGAAAGTTCAGTAATGGCAAATAATAAAAATGGTTATGATACAGCTCAAACAATGAAAAAAGTAGCATAGACCATTATATGAAAAATTAAATTTGGATGCGAGTGTTTTGACCCCATGTCAGGAAATTGCTTAAAATATAGAAACCATGACTGCTTAAAAAGGTGGTATGCTAACCTGTCAAGCAAAGTTATAGTTATTACAGTTTGAACTATTTTGATTCATTTTTTAATATTTTTTAAGAATATATTGATATGCCTAAGTTATACCTTATATTTAATATTTGTTTTATTAATCATAAATAATTCTAACTTTAACTATCTTTCCTTGGCAGTAAAATTTTGATTTTCTTTTTTTCAGACTTGCTGTCAGTTCTTCACTTCAAGATGAGGTTGACTATTAAATCGGTCACCTTGTGACAGCTCCGTGGATAGCATACCTGTAATAAGTCTCCAATGCGGTGATCCATCATGTCAATTATGGTGAGACCGAGACGTCTTTTCGGATGGATCGAGACCGGCCTCTCATTCAACCGAATCTAACTCAACTGTGAGTATAACAAATAAATGATCTCCACATCGATAAGGATTTATACTAAATTATAATTTTTAATCATTCTACTATCAACTAAAGAATTGTGTTGCAAATTTTTAGTAAATTTTCAGCAGACTTTTTGCTATGCTCTTTGAAAATATTTCATTAAATGTTTCTATTCAGTTGTCATTAGTCATTCAAACTTTATGCACCTACGGGGATGGAAAATGTGATTTTTTTTTTTAATATCTTTTTATCAACAGTATGAAGTTTCATTTTAAATGATTTATCTGAATGCATTTTGCTTGTGTGAATTTTATTCAAAGTTATTTTATATTATTCATAATTTTCGTATAGTTATCGTGAAAAGCATGAGTGGACGAAAAAAAATATTTGAGAAAATAATAACAACAGCCGGCCACTGTGGTCTAGTGTTAAGAGCTTTTGCTCTACCAGGTGGGTCTGAGTTCAAGTCTCGGTATGCTTAATATCAGATATAAATTTTCAATTTTGTACATGGGTGTATGTGATGTCATTAAATTTGTTGAGTTAGTTGATCTCGAGTGAATCTCATCGAATTTGTATGATTTTCCAATTTCAAAATATTTGGCGCATTTGCATGAGCCATTGTGTAAAATATTTTTAGTCTTATTAATAATAATTATATTTTTGATATATAAGGCACCCAAATTAACTATGTCCTAACTCAGTTGAAAATTCGCACTATGTGCAACACTGGTCCTATTCGTTGGATACAATTGAATTGTGGTAGAAAAAATATATTTTATTTTTATAAAATTATTGTCTTTCCATCATGAATTGACAGCTGTCACCATAAAAGTGATTGAGATGACCTAGCTTCATTTGTGGGGAATTTTTGCAATTAATAATTGCACCTGATTTATTTCTTCAGAAATTAAAGTTAAAGCGTGCAATAATGTCATATAGATGTCGCTAGCTAGTTTTAATGATATTATTTAATTTACCACCTTTTCACTGTAAATAATAGATGGCGCCTTTGTCGTATATTAAAAGGCGCATGTACTGCATTTTTGAAATTATATATATACCCTATCTCTTCAAACAAACGTCTCTGCTAGGAAGCTACTGAATTTTAGAGTTCCTTTTTTGTTTAAGCTTCCTAGCCACTTTGGTAATCCTCCGGATTCATTCTTGTCGAAACTAGCTTTGTTTGAGTACTGCATCTTCAGTTAAATCGGTTCCCGGTTAATAAAATCGAATACCAGCCTAGTGAAACTATCTTCTGACGGAGCACTGCCTCTGCTGTTTGATCAGTTCTCACCTGACACGGATCTACGGATTCAAGCTTCCGAATGTCTGATACATTGTCAAATACCTACATCTCCGATTGCTACGAAAGTTAACCGCTACAGTTAAACCCTTTGTCAACTTTACTCATATTCTAGTTTTCATGTTTTGCTGTGTTTATCTACTTGCTCAAACATACAAAATGTGTCAAAAGACTGCAATAAACGGTTATCATTTGAGCTTTGAGAAGACTTCTTATTTTAATTGTGACGTGTGATATACCTGGCTCCTGAGCTACGAGTGAGCTATATTTTTGGCCATGACTGATCGGAAGGAAGATTAGTAATGAAAATATTGTTTTTGTGTTTACAGAAGTCCACTGGGCTTTTTGTTGCGTTATGGAGAAGGAAAATGGTGAGAATGGCGGAGGTGCAGGTGACGGAGTGGGCAACGCTGGCGGTAAAGGAGGAGGGGGAGAGTCTTTACTCGATGCTGCATCACTCTTTGGAGGTAAATGAGCATTAATATAATATCTTTACTAAATTTGGATTATTGAGATTTTGTACACTTCCATGTATTTTACAAAATCTCAATAATCCAAATTTAATATTGAAATTCCATCAAGCACCCTCAGTCGATGTCTTAAATTATATAATATCTTTACCTTTTTTCATATTTGAATTGTTGAGATGTTGTACATTTCCATATATTTTGTCACTAACGACCAGGGTTTCGCCTTTCGAGTACACAAATGGAAATGTACAAAATCTCAACAATTCAAATTTGATTTTAATATTCCATCTAGCACCCACAGTCGATGTCTTAAATTATTTCTTTTGTTGGAAACTTGCTTTTGTGTTGGATAATAATCCAGCAATAATAATTTATGTCACATGTGAATTTATTTTCATTACCCTCATAAAATGATGATACTTGGTAATACAAATGGAATAGAAAATTTTATTGAAGTTCAGTAACACATCTCTCCAAATCATGTCAAAATAAAACTCATATCTTTGCAAAAATCAAAAGCTATATAAAAACATCTGTGGATGTGCAAACATTAAGTTTATTATTCTGTTGATGATTATTTGAGAATATGTTATAATTACTAGCCATTATATGATTTTGTAGGGATGTGATTTTGAATCCAACTGTGTAACAATTTGAGCTTTAACAAGTTTTTGAAGAAAGGTGAATTGAATTCAGATTATCTCATTTGTAATAAAACCATATGAATCCTGACTGTTTATGATACATGGATGTCAGTTTTGCAGCAGTTTTTGTGCTATGTAAAGAACTGTATAATCATTTCTAAACAGATGGTAACTGATTTTTAAAATACCTGTCTATAAATAGTAACAACTGGTCTAATAGGTGGATGCTTCTAATACAATTTGTTTTATTGTATTTGTTGTCCACAATGAATGTGGTCTATCCAGCTAGAGGTGTGATATTATCTATGAAAAATATTAATATTGAAGGATTATAAGAATAATGTAAAACTTAAAATATGTTTTCATTTCAGCGTATTGGGGCCGAGACGCCAATTCTCTATTAGGTGCAGGAGCAGGTTTCCATGGAGGCGCTGCCGGCTTCGGAATGTTGGGAGCTGGCGGAGGAGCAGGAGGAGGCGGCAGCGGAGGGGGAGGTGGCGGTAGTGCCAGAGGTGGGGGCGGCCAAGGGCAGTATCCTCCAACCTCTACTCTATCAGTCGCAGCCAGCCAGGCCGCCAGTCTTGGATTGCATCCTGCCGCCAGTGAGTCGTTTTTTTTATTATCAAACTCTTGGATTAATTCATCTTCCAGTAATTTAGCTCACAGATGTGTATATTTATACCTCTTATTTGAATCTAGTATGCAGTAGATTCCCTTTTAATTGGGTGCAACTGTGAAGCATAGTGCACGATCCAGGTAGACCAGATTCAGGCAAGTTGCGATAGAATTTACTTTTTAAAAAACATCTGAGCATGAGGGAAACACACTCAAGCTCAATGATATTCACTCTCTAATGTAGTTATTCTATTGGTTATAAACGGTCAATATTTGGTGAGTTGTTGATCAGCTTTTTACACTAGGTATTTCATATAAAATCGTAGTTTATTGTGAATCAAATATTTAATTATCTGAATTTGTTCTGGCTATAAAAACATGTGGGCTTTTGTTTGGGTTCAGTTAATAAATCTGTAAGTCTGGGGCCTGGAACTTGCTCTTTTGTAAAATTTCGGACGTGGAAACTGTTAGTGCAGGTTTACATTTCAAAACACCATTTATTTTAACTTCTTGCACTTATTTATTTTGTATGTGGTCATAACTGATAAGTTGCAAGTTCATCATTGCAAATGATTACATGATAACGTCGTCCTAAATCCTGTTTATCGAGGATACAATGTTCTAAAAGATACCTACCTACATACAAAATAATCATGATGAATTATACGCTTGTTATTACTTTCGGCAGAGGGCCACTCTGAACAGTACATACCAAAATTATTTATATTTTGAAGAGTATATATTTTTATGGATAATTTCATTACTATATGCTTGTGGAGATTCTTGAGTACGGTTTATTGTTTTATATTTCACAAAACCTTCTACCTCCCGAATGAAAGAAGTTTATACAAAGAAATTTTAGTTTGCGTGCAGTCTTCATAGTAAATCATTATGATTTTTTTTGAAAATGTGACCATTTTATAATTTTTTGATATATCGAATAGGCGCAGCGTGGTGGTCGATGGCCTCTCACTTGGCGGCTCAGGACTACCTTGCCCGACTGCAAGCATCGGGACTGGGAGGCTTCGCCGGAGCCGCTGACCCTTACGGAGCCGCTCTCGGTGCTTTAACCGCCGGCGGTGGACACGGCTCGGCAAATAGACATGGTCCGCAGAGAGGACGCCAGCAGGGGCAAGGACAGGGACAGCAGAGTGGAAGCGGGAGGGGGCGCCAGCCAAAAGATAAGGGACAGGGACAGCAGATGCCCTCGCAGGGCTCCCAATCTAGCAGTCAGTCACCGCAGCAGAGTATGCGTGAGTGTCATTTAGTTATTTTTAAATAATTTATATTTATGCTACTACTGTACTAGTTCCATACACTTAATTTAAGTTTATCTATGCATAGTAATGTTGCTATGATTTATGAATGAAAATTTATCCTAGGATTCAAAAAAAGGTCCGTGCTTACAAATTCTTAATTATATATCAATGTCACAAATAATGTGTTTTTCTCCTAATTGTAGGCTCTTCATACGGCTTACCGAAAACGTCATCCCCATCGATGTCTTCGTCGGCGAACGTGTCGAACATGTCAAGTCTGTTGGGACTGAACAGTTTGGCCGGATCTCGTGCCATGACACATCCCACACAGTCGCACCAGTCTTCGTCCCATTCCGGCAAGCATTCAAGTGCGTCTCATCAACGCGGTGATTTTAAATGAGTTTTACTATAGTAGATACCCGTGGTGTCAAAGGCTTATGAGTCATCAAAATTTTTTTTTTTGACACTTAATCAGTGGGCATTATTTTCCCGTGTGGTGAAATTTTATGTTGTTTATAGTGTCCGCACCTCGCGTCAGATTTCAATGTTTTTTTTATGTTAACAATCCATATATTTATGTACAGATGAATGTCAAAATCGGTACAGGTCTCACTTTTCTATACGCCACAGATTTTACTATTAGAATATCTAAAGGAAGTCTGTGTAGATTTTGGCATTAATTAAACTTACACGATGTTTAAATTTTTTGTTGTAGAGACTTGTTTTTAAAATCCATAAATTCTTAACCTTTGTAACATGATAATATCCAAATGATATTAATTTGATTTCCTCCCTAGGAAAATCATCGTCCTCAGCAGCCGCAAAAGCATCGGCACTCAGCGGTGCATACCTGGCGCAAGGCGGAGCCAACTCTTCAAAAGGAGGTATCCCTTCATCGTCTGCCTCATCTATGCCGCAGTCGTCTTCAATATCTGGCTCAAACTCCTCCCTTAAGGATAAAGATCTCGCCATGTTGAGAGGGGATTTAATCATGGCTCAGGCGGCGATGGCTCAGAATGCTTATCAGGCGGCTGTGGCAGCTGCTACGGGCAAAGGAGGGAAGGTAACATACAACATATCAGTCTGTTTACATATTTCTGTCAATTTTAATATGCAAATTTGCACAATGCGCAAACATTCTTTAAAACTAATAAAATTGGTTTTTTTAAAATTTGTTTCAGCATGTCTCAGATGTAAATTGTAGAAATAAATTTTAGGCTCGACTCGTAGATCTCGTAGTTTCTTAATATGCTCTACATGATTCATGCTTGAAGGAGATTGTCCACATATTGAAGAAAGTAGTAAAGAATAGTAAAATGTTGATGAAAACTGTTTGAACATTTAAAATTCAAATTACTGATGAGTTGGACATTTTTTTCAGACAGATGTTACGTTTGTAAGACATCAAATACTTCTTAAGCCATTAACTTGAAAAATACACTTTGTCACTGACTCTTGTGTAATGGCGATATGTACATATAGAGAGAGTATGTCACTTAATATTCATATTTAATACTAGTAACAGCACCTGTCATAGATGATGATATTGAAATAGATGATAATATTGAAACTGAATGTCTGCAGTAGCATTGCATAACATTTTATTCTATATACACCGCGGAGGCTTAGGTCATGAGAAAATTTCATACCTAAATATGATTATAATAAAATATCTACAGAGCGGTCTGGGCTATTATATATATAATTTAAGACATCGACTGAGGGTGCTTGATGGAATTTCAATATTAAATTTGGATTATTGAGATTTTGTACACTTCCATGTATTTTGTCACTAACGACCCGGGTTTCGCCTTTCGGCATCTTCAGGCATTCGAGCACACGAATGGACTCGAACTGAACTATTATATATATGATTATTGAAGTATCGCTTGCACCTGGTTCTTAAGTGTGTAATAAACTGACAAAGAATTGGATAATTTTAATGATCTTGTTAGTCATTTTTGAACTAAATTTAATCTTTTCCAGAATTCCTCATCTTTATTCAATAACCCATTCGGTCTTCCGTCTATGGGTGGATCGGACAAAGATCGCCACGTTGGCCTCGACTCCATTGCCAATCTTCCGCACACCATACTAAGGTTTGTTAGATACTCTTTGTTAGATTGCTGTTACATACAGATTTTGGAATAAAAAAGTGGGATATTTATTGACTTCAAAATAAAATGTACAACACTGATCATAAGGGGAAAAACAACGATTAAGCTTCTGTTCTATATATCTATTAATGACAAAAAATAGTTATCGAAATGAATTAGGGTGTTATTGTTGATTAAAAGTCGCCGTTTTAAGGTATTCAACATTCTACCAAGTTGGATTTTATGAATTACACTACTATTTGTGTACATTTCAATCATTAATTTTTCTCTTAGTTATATGTCACAAAAGCTTCAGTGTTGCTCTTTGCCTTCATCAGTCTATTGAATGATACAATAGTGTATTGTTGGTAATTATACATATCAACATGTCTTACGTAAAGTGTCTCTGCCAATCTGTTTCCATTGAAGTTCACCCACTTTATGTAGTGAATAATATTAAAAATAGTGTTGATTGTGATGTTAATAATTTATTATTTTGCATATCTGTATGGTGGTGGGCTCAACCTTACCTTCACAGTGTAATAGTAAATACAGTTTGGTCCTTTTTATGCGGTAAATGAATTCCATGGAAACTGCATCCAAAAGAAATTAGGGATACATTCCATAATTTTCTAAAACCGCATAACGCCAAAGCAATGAGTTAAAATAAACCCAAATACATTATTCGAATGCTCACTGCTTACATATTTACTACTTGTATGTACAAAATGAATCATTACCATTATAATATATGTTTACACAACAGGAAACCCCTAGATTTTGAACAATTATATATTCACTGCTACATTTATATACAGCCCTGAATCTGCTTGAAAGATTAATTAAATTAATTCACTGCAAAAATTAAAACTGAGACGCATAAAAAGAGGCTTTACTGTATTTCAATAATTTTTGCATCTTTTAACACTTCTATGTATCTTATCATATTTCTACTAACACCTCTGTTTTTGTTGTTTCCCATATTCAGTGCTGCTCTGGAAGGAAGGTAAGAGTCACTCTTGTATTACTTTAACCATATCAATAGGTTTAATCATTTTTATCACATTCTTTTGGCATTGTATTTAGTCAATTCACACCTTTGTCTTGAGGGAGAGGAATATTTTAATTAGAAAAGTTTGACTATTTAGAAGCAATTTGATACACCTACAAAATATGCTAGTGTTTTTTTCATAATCTTATTAATTTTTGCGCAAATTACATTGCAATTTTAGTTCATGTTGGACGTCTTACTTCGACTAGTTAGTTCCAGAATTGTCTTTGTATAATAAAAATACAGTAAACTCCCTATTATCCGTTTGCGGATTATCTGGTTTGCGCATTATCCGTTTACAAAGTATTTAAAATTGTGGGGTTATCATTTCACTAATGAAACAACATTACTGTACTTCTTCTTAAATTCTGGAAAAAATGACAATACTGGATAAAATAAAGTCAAAAACACTTGTTCGATCGTGGAGGATAATTTTACCAGATAAAGAATGAGAGTTTTTGGATTCTTGTGAGCATGAGATAAGTTAAATATGTGAGGTAATGGCATGTTTATAAGGTTTTTGATAATGTCGAAAAAGAAAATATTGAGGAGAGGCTAGAATACCACCCGTGTGATCCGGGTTTTTAACTTAAGGGTGATTATTTCCAATCTCAGTCTACCAGAGAAATATGAGGATGCAAGTGTTGGAGAAGAAATTGTCAATCACATTGATCACAACCTGGCCCTGACTTCTGTTGACATTTCATTGAAGTAATCGACCGATAGGGTTTTGAATATAACGATATAATAGCTCTTAAGAATATTCAAACCAATGTCAGAAAACCATCAAAAGATTCCTGTAAACAAACTAAAATCACAGATTTTCTCAATAAATAATAATAGACTGCTTTAGAAATGTAATGTTTAATAGAATAATAGAATGCAATACAAATTATTAGTTTGAATTATCCGTTTTTCGACTATCCGTGCTGACCTTCTCCAACCTTAGCCTTGATAATCGGGAGTTTACTGTTTATTGAAGATTATCTAAGTAACCAATTTGGTGTATTGGCGAAAATAATAATTCTCGTAATTCTGAGACACCTTTTATAACAATAAATTGATGATTGTAAGTTGCATCAATTGACTCGCTATAATAAGGAAAAATATGATGCCTATGGCAGCATTCCAGTGCAAAGAGTTAAAGTTAGAAAAAATGTATATATTAGTTTGCTGGTATCATTGAATCTCACTTAGTATAATATTTTTCATTGCAGCGATGGTGCATCAATACTGGGCGGAGTGCGTCTCCCGCCGGATACCGAGATCATCAAATACACCTCGTCCATCGTGGGGCCAAAGGTGAGAAAGGTTCGATATCACTTTTCATTACTATTTGCTTGCCAAAAAAAAAAAAATGAATACTACCCTAACTCTGTTGTGAACCAGTGGTCGGCCGTAGTGCATTCCAATAATCCTTTTCGATGCATTTTAAATTATGGATTGGAGTGTTGCATGTTTTTGCCAATATATTGTAGACATTAGAAATTTTTAGTTTGTATTAGATATCCATTAAATTTGGATTATTGAGATTTTGTACACTTCCATGTATTTTGTCACTAACGACCCGGGTTTCGCCTTTCGGCATCTTCAGGCATTCGAGCACACGAATGGACTCGAACTGACAGACAGTAAACAGTGTCTAACGTTTATATAGAAGATACAAATACGACAGATATTATTTACGAGGTAAGATATTATACGTCTGAGAGCCACACTGATACCTGAGTTAAAATTTCGAGAATTGCTTTAATACTTATTTTGTAAACACCGCATTTACAGAGTGGCGAATTGTCGCTTTCCAACTTCTTATGGAATTACCAGTGATTTTACAATTATAATAGTATTGTGGGTTTCGACGGGATGCAATTCGACGAAAGGGTAAATATATACAATCATTCCACGTTTAGTGACATCTGTTAGGTGTTTCAACGTAATGACAAAATACATGGAAGTGTACAAAATCTCAATAATCCAAATTTGATATTGAAATTCCATCAAGCACCCTCAGTCGATGTCTTAAATTAAAAGATATCCATTAGTTTATTGTTTGATACTATTATTTGTATGCTAAATTATATCTATAATCTTTGTACTGCAAAACTTACAATCTTAAACTTGCTTAATCTTTAATGTAATCAAGGAATCTCTCCGCCAATCTCTTATATTACTTTAGAGTGTAATAATAATATAATCGCATCAAAATGTATTTTTTACCTTCTCTAAATGGCCTGTGGTCTACTGGTCAACATCGTTGCCTTCGGTTGCCGTGCTCACAGGCTCGAATCTCTGTATGAACCGTATCTGAATTAATTTTTCAATCGATTTATGGATTTGTATTCAAAGGAATGGATGTCTGTTTTTTTCATTGCAACCCCACCACAAGGAGGTGTAGTGAGAGCAATTAGTTAACTATTAGCCATTTCCTAGCCCTACTCTCATCTTCAAGAATGAGGTTGAGCAAAAAGCAGTTGCTTGCAAAATAACTTCTGGTTAGGTCACTCTTTAGATGCTCTGAATTGGGAGCATGCATGGTTTAAAACACTTGGTAGTGAATATTATGGCTATGTATTTTAAAATTGTTTTGCAAACTTCTATGAGATTCCAGAGATTGTTTGCTGTTTTTTTAAAAAGACATACTTAAGTTTCTTTGAATTGTTTTGTAATATGATTGCTATCGTTTTACTTAACATTACAATCTCGTAAATAAATGCATGTGGCACTACTAATTGTATTAGACTCTCAAAAGCGATAAAGGATCAGGTTTAGATCAGTTTGCGTGTCGATCAACTAATCTAATATTTAGTAGAAAAGAATATCACTTTTAAGGTGTTAACTGTCAATTCTTGGTGGAAAGACATTATACCCTGATCATTATACATATGTGGAAGTAGTACAAAGGAATTGTGTTTTATTTTTTTAAAAAAAAAAAGAAAAAAATATGGCGCACCTGGGGATGGGATTTGGTAAAATTTTCTTATTACAGAGAAAAATTTGTTTTATTTCCCTTTCATTGACTTTATCACATTCACTGCGTATGAAATATCTCATGTAATACAGAGTACCTAAAAATGCGAATTTTTGAATCGCTATAACTTAAAAATCAAAAATTATTAATAATGTTATCATCCTAGACTAGTTTATTTCTTCACTTCACCAAAACACGTGTCACTGACGTGTGACATGTCTCATCCAGATGACGTTGTATGAGCGTATGGGAGCCGCGTCCGACGCACTGGACATGTTAAAATCAACACTTTTATTATTTTTTCAGTACTCCTCCCATTCTCATGTCTTCTAACTAAACCTTAGAAACAATAGAAAAGCTACGCATGTGATTGATGAATTTTTTTCTTCTCATAATTTTGTTTTTTTTTGTTCTTTAGTCATTGATATATTATAATATGCCTAATTACAAATAGTATGTATTCTCGCTTTCTGTGCATCCAAACTCAAACGATATTTAAAGAAATAATGAAAATTAATGATATTGGCTACTATACCCTGGTAAAAATGGAAATCAAAAATCTTTCCGAGAAATTTTCACTACCGATTCAAGAAGTATTAGAAAATTCATTCCTAATAATTATATATTATGATCATTAAAATGTTATAATCGTAGATTTTCATTATTAAGCTACACAAAAGTTTACAGGTTAATAATGAAGGGCACAATGAATTCAATAAATTTACATCATAAATTTGATTTATAAGACATACAAGATATCTTTTGTGACATCATCTTCAGCTGAGATCTCTGAATGAATATTGTCATTATTTCGTTTCTAATATTAACATAATATATGTGCCTATATATTATAGTTGACTTGTATGCACTATACATTTATTATTGGATGATAATTATTATTTCCGTGGTGTTCTTAATAGCTTTTTTTAGTTACATAATATACTTCTGCTATTCATACCTCTTGTTGTCTCATTACTTTGTAATTTTCCCAGGTGCCAGGAACAACTAATCGCGGCAGGAAGAAAACGATTTCTCTCGACCCTCCCCATGTGTCCGTCCTCCCCGCTCTGTCTACCACCGGATTACTCGTGGAGAGAGGGGGACCCCCCAAGAGACCCAAACTTGTGAGTTACCCGTTTCTGTAAAATACATTTTACTTTGCTTATAACGTAAGCGTGACCTGCGAATGAATTTGTGTTGCCGAAATTAACTATTGTGTAAACGATTCAGGATTCAGAATACGGTCATTTACCGATGGCTCACCAGAATTCATCGTCGGCTTCCGGCGGTGGCACGAATTCGTCAGACAGAGTGGAAGTTATCAAGCTGCCTTCGAGCCAATCGACCGCGCAAAACTCTCTCCCGTTCAGCATCCCGGGCTACACTGGTCAGTACATCTTAACCGCGCTAATATTATTAAATTGCGAGTTTGAAAAATTAAACACTGTTAAATGTGTGTCGATTAAAATTAATTTAGGTTTATCAAAAGAACTTCTTCAGTCGATAGCCAACCAGAGCGGTCTGAACCTAGCCGCATTAGAAAAGCAATTCGCCGAGCAGTTCGGAGCTTCTTCAGGTTATTCCAGTCGGACGGGAGGTTTGTCTTCATTTGGTTATGGAGGATCTTCTGCCGTTGTGCAGGGGAATTCTTCAACACATCAGGATGTCGGTTAGTTTACGATGACTTAATAAAATTGTACCTAAGCAAGCAGGTTAGTCAAAGATACTATCTGTCATCAGCCTATGAAAACTGAGGAAGGTCCATTTTTCTATTAAATAATTTCTATTATCCCCATTTTGGCAAAACAAATATATCAAAAACATGCAAAAATAAATCTTTTCAAATACAAACTATTATACATTCATATGCACTTATTGCTTATTTTTATATTTGAACAATGAATTGTCAGTCTGAAAATTCCGACATAACCTATTTTGGCAGAACGACGAAGGTACATGAATGTAACTTTAACTGATTTATTGAGTGGCTTTTGGAACTCATGTGTAAATTGATATTAATTTAGTTTTCGTACCCTTATATTGCCTATTTGCTGATCAAGATTTGACTAATATTCCGTTGTAAATTAATTTTTACAGTATTAAAGAACAAACACAGTTACTTTATCACGATTTGATATTCTTCCATAGGTCTAAATCTGAGTTCAAAACCGTCTCATTCTTCATCAGCTTCAATGCAAAGGGAAGAATCTCCCGCCAGCACGGCCAATGACGACGACGCTCCACTCAATCTATCCTTGAAGCCTAGTGCATCAGCGAGAAATGATAATGGTAAATATTGTAAATTGAATTAATATGAAAGTCAATTGACTGTCGTGTGATTGTGTATGCGATTAATTATTGCTTCGGTCACTTTATTTCAGACTGGAAGAGCTCCAGTTCAAGTTCCAGCGGTCGACCGACGTCTCGTGCGCCGGACGAGGCAGCCAGCTCTTTGAGTTCTCTCACGAGCATCACGGCCAGTCTCGGCGCACCGCCTCCTGACAGAGTCTGTGAGTTCATTGTCTTTCCGGCCCTACTGGAAACTGAACACTGATATTATCCTAAATTAATTCCCATCTCTATTCAGAACAAAATGATTTATTCTTCAATTTAATCGAAATCATTGAATGATGAACAGTTTCCAATATTTCTTACCTTCACAGTGGAATAGTACATCTTAGTCTTATGATTTCATTATGTAGCAATATTATAATATTATATGTCTATATTTATTATTTTTTTACACCATTGGCTGACATATATTATTTTTTAATAGATCAGACCTAGTGTGAGGAAAAGCACAAACTTTCAAAATTGGCCTAAACTATCCTATCCTGGGAATCTTGGGAATAATTGGGAATGCTTAGTATTGCTTGCTAACTCGGTAGTAATATTTCATATATCATATGTGGAACCAAATATAAAACCAAAAGTATCAATAGAGAACAAATACATTTTTTTTTTATCGTTGAAATAAAAAGTGCCAATATTTATGTGTCTTCCCCAAATAGAATAATTTATATTTTGTAAAAAGTATTCAAATTTTATGTCATAATGTTTTTCAAAAGCTCGTCGAAAACCCGGTGCTAAACCTCGCCGAGTGATTCAAGACGCGCATTCCCCTCAGAGAAATCCCTGCCCCTCCCCGTCCCCGACTCCCTCTCCATCCCCTTATCATCACTCGCTCGCTAATCTGAATCCTTCCCATGCGCATGCCTCGCAGCAACATTACCACTCTCTGCAAATGCAGCATTCTCATGCGCAACAAGCCGAGGCGGGGGCCAGACTGGCTCACCTTTTAGGGCCTGTGGCCAGTGAAAGCCCCGGACCCAAGTCTAGTGGCAGCGAAGACAATGATGGTAATTTTCTTATTTCTTTAATATCTCTTAACAAGTATTAATACAACTTGTGTTACTAAGAGTTATTCATTTGTTGAATGGAATAATAATTTTGATATTTTTATATTTCAGCTGGTCCTTGGCATTCTGGGAAAGAAGGCAGACCTCGTAATCTCGGACGAGGAGTTTCAAAGCCAAAAAAGAACACGGTTGCTTCGCTTCTCGCTCAATCCAGAGCGTTAGGCATTCGACCAGCTTTAGCCCATCAATATTTACAAGAAGCAGCTGATCTCGTGAGTACTCACTAGCAAGAAAACTTACGGAAATATATAACTTATGCCATCTTGTAGATAATTTATTGAACCTAAGAAGGTTACACTCACAAAGAGTGAGCAGATCATTTTTGTCCACTAAAAATAACTTTGTAATGTAAATATATAGACTTGGTAATAGAAAAATATAGGCTAAAAACAGCACACATGCTGTTCAATGTGTCATTACTCTTATATTTTTATGTTAAAGAATTTAATGTAGTAAGGGAAGTTGGGGCCAAATGCCTTAAAGTTCTAATAAATTAACTCTGACATAATAAACTTTACCCATAATTCATGTCATCTTTAAATCTTGATCTTATGTTTTAGTTAAACCCAGAAATGCAAGAACGCCTGAAAGCGGCAATGGCAGCAGACCAAGCCGGCTTGGAACTTTCTGGATCCGATTCCGACGACGGTGGAGTCGGCGATATGTCAGGAGGACTAGATTCCTGCCCTTCTGATTCTGACGCTTCGGATGCTCTCGTCGGTGGTAGTCGGACTTCATCCGGTTCACGGAAAAGATCCGCACAAAGAAATGATGAAGCGAGACTGAGACCTCCACTGGCTATGGGTAAGAAACTACTCCACATGATAAAAATAAATAGAGCAACATGAAATGCGAAAAGTGAAGTCGTGATATACAAAATGGAAACAAACAAACAACAGGTCCATTTTCTTACAAGGAGCGTGGCAAAAAATATGCACCCAAAATTGTCCTTCCTATTGCCACTTTCCAAAAATATATATTAATTTAACATTTTCTTTCAGGCTGGAAACGTGAAACTTTAATGAAAGGACTTTCAAGAAGCGGTGGAATAAAAGGAGATGTCATTTACTACCCACCTGAACCCCATTCGTCAATCAAATTGAAAAATGCTCAAGATCTTGCAGCTGTAAGTGTTTTTTTATTGCAATTTATTTCTGTTTTCATTTTCGGTTGTACGATTCATTGAAAGGTTTTGTGATTGAAAAAAAATTTAAATGTGGTATTTTCAGTATCTGGATAAGAACCCGTGTCCTCCGCTCGGCAAAGACAACTTCAGCTATTCATCTCGGCTCCTAATCGGAACGTTCGTCCAGGCTGCAGTTCTCGGTGAAGGGGGGGAAGTTCTCAGAATGTCCGAGGGAGAAGTTGCAAAAAGGTTACAATTCCTTTATTTTATTATAACGATGATCAAATAATATAAATTTTTATGTTTATAATGTGTAAAATGTCATAGCTGAATATATTTATTTTGTCAGTTTATTATTAGTGATTCATCCACTTTGAAAGGACTTGGAGAGATGGAGATATGAAGACAAATTGCAGAGCCGAGAATATTCCCTTATAATTGTAATACTCCAACATTTCCTCACCATTTTGCCTGTAACACTAAGCAGCGATCAGGCTAGGATTAACTGATATGTTATCGTATTTCAGGTTAGAAGAAGCTCGTCGGGCGCTTGGTGGCTCTGGCGCCGGTCTGGCAGTAGAGCAGAGAATTGAACTAGCCCGACAACAGCAAGCAGCTCGTGAAGCTCGCAAAGATGCCGCTAAGGGCCGAGAACAGGTTAGGAATAGTAATTTAAAATGCTTGTATCTGACAACTTCTTTTAACAACCAACTGTATTATTCCCATTATTTATGTCACTTAGAAAAATGTTTCAATTACAATGATTTAGATCGATCAACTGAGAGCTGGAATATCTTTGTATCCTTTACGAATTCCCGAATGTACACTTCTATACATTAATTTTTTCAATTGATTTCTTGATTTCTGTGACTGATGTGTGTGATATTTTCATTCCTCCCTACCCACCTCTATACATTACCTAGAAAACAAGGCGTAATTAGTTCCATAAACAATTTAGAAGTCCTTTCCTGACCATGATATTGTTTCCTTATCCAGACTGAAAAGAGAGGTTTAACAACTGATATATAACCAGTTCTTATTAAACGCCTTCCGTTCATATGCTCCACATTGGGAACAGATATGTTTTAAAAAAATATGAAAATTTATTTTTGATTTTAATTATGGTAGATACTCTTAGGTTTCAATGGGATATCAATAAAACAACTATTAGTCACAGAGGTTCTAAATTATTCATCTCAGTATTTAAAAATGCAATTGTATAAAGCATCACTGTCTTTTATTAAATCCAACTGCGGGTTGGTGTCAAGGTTGTTTGCAAGGTATTTTCGACACATTCTTGACGTATTGTGTTTGCCTGGGCATTTTTCAGGCACGCCTGGCTCGTGAGCAGGAACGAAGCGAGAAAGCTGAACAAGCAAAGAGAGATCGAGAAGTCAGAAATCAGCAACTGCTCGAGGTATGTTTCATTTGCATCAAATTATTGTTTTTACAAATAGATCCCCGACTGTTCAATCGCAAATTTCTCATTGTCAAACTTTTTTGATGTCTATAGACTTACCGTGGACTTGTATCTCAATTATTAAATAATATAAATGATTCAATGTTCAATTTAAACTATATTAGGCAACAAGTGATATATGAGAAGAATTTTCAAGTCAACGGTTATTTTATTTAATGTATTATTTACGATTGGATACTGTTTTCTTCCTCTAAATTATTTTGTAAATAATTTCTCCCCTTTTCATTGTGCTTTATTATTATTTATACATATTTTTTTTTTACATTCAACATGTTTCTTTTATGTATTCAAGATTATGAAAAACGTAAATTACCTTTCATAAAGAATATAAAACTGTCAATAAATGTTACCTTAAACTGGCAGCAAAAGAGTTTTTTTTATTGAAGCAATCCATTGAATGAATATATCAGAAAAATATATAATATTTATTTTTTAAAATTCTGATGTTTTATCAACTTAACATTATAAAGTTGTATTTTCATAATCTTGAATCAAATTTTTGGTCTAAACCGCTCATTTTAATTGAACCATATAATTTTTTCAATATTGATAAGTTTGACATCACTATCTGTTTCCCATTACCAATGTATTTTATTTTTTTCTTGTTTAGAATATTATCATCTGGCCTAGATACCTAATTTCTACATTTTTGAATGGGCGGTTTAGTAATAGGCTATTTATTTATATCTAGAGTATTATTATTTTAATTAACACTTAGCTACTAATAAAATTTACCCCATATCATAGTGTTCCTTCCATATTAGGTGTTGTGTATGTTTTTACCTTTTTTTTTTTACCCCTAGTTTAAAAATTTCAATCAAAAGTAGTTACTGACGCTTTTTATGATTCATTGTTTGTTTGTGTAGTATGTTTTTTGTTTGCATTTGTTTTATGATTGAGAGGGACTTTATTTTGAATAGATTTTACACTACCGGGGTGTGCGGTGAGACTGTTGCAAGTCGTGCAAACCGTTCGACTCTGATAGCTTTGTATTTTTCGTGATCGAAAAAGGGGGTTAGAAAGATACGTTGGTAATATTCCAAGTTACGCTGTAAACTGAGAAAAACTAATCTGCAAACATTCAGTATTGCTCATCATTGAAAGATTCGATCGCCTAACAAATACGTATCGCTTACTCTACTTCTGATACCTTTTTCTATACATGCCTCTGTTCTTTTTTATATTCATACTCATATAAAATTTTGGTAAAAAAATAGATTCAGACAACTATAACATATTTCAATTCTTGCTTTTATTATTTTGATACTATTTTAAAACATTGCATAATATATATTCTATGGATGGTGGATAGTATTAGGTGAAAGTAATGATTCAGTCGTTGAGGGGAAAAAATGATTTTTGTTTTTTTAATTCTTCACTGTTTTCATTGAAACTAAAAAAAATATGTGATATATTTGATAGCTATTTTATCAATACGCCATCGTCAAAACATAGTTCTGTCAATATCTATTTACTATATTACATAATTCCTGCGGAACTGAATACTTTTTGCTATTTTTTTTACCTTTTATAAAAACAGATTTTGGTGATCACAATGAAGTATAAAAAATCTTCCTTCCCGGCGACTGAATTGTTTGACCGTAAAATTGTCAGATCAAATTGTTTGTATTTAGATATGTTCTGTTGCATTTCCGGTAATATTATTTCAAAATGGTGAAATTACTAATTCTATGATTGCATAATTTCAATAAAATAATCAAAAGAGACAGGAATGTAAAGGGAACCCTTGAAAGTTACTTTTTTGCGGAATTTGTAATCTTTTGCCACTTGTATGTGCGTTAGTCTGCATGGATGGATGAGTGGATCAGGCTCTGATGAAAGGCGACACCTTTGCAAGAATGACAGATTTATTTTTGTCAGACATGTCAATTTTATGTATTGAATGTAATTTTATTATAATAGTGAATTATAATAAAATTATTCATTATAAAAATATGATTAATTATGAGAAAACCCAAAAAACAAACACAGCACCCAATTGTAACAAAACTAACCAAAACTAGTTTAAAAGTGTACATCTTCAGTAATAATTTAATTTTAAGTCTGTAGTGATGCAATAAAAATATCTTGGTTATCTGAAAGTGTTTAGTGAAAAAAAAATGTTTTTTAGTTGGGCCACACATGAAATAAATTCAAAATAAAAGAAATCTACAAAATTGTTTAGAATAGAACTATATATTTAAAAGTTAGAGACGCATCAGGAGTTTTATAGTAAAATTGTTTCAGCTGTGAAATTTCAAACATTTTTTTTTACAAGCTCATTCAGATCGCACAAAACTATTGCATTTCGCAGTTGCGTTTATTGTTTGTTATTCCATAAATCATTATCGAAATATAAAAACAGGCGACGGAAAATCTGCTCAACGTCGACAAGCAAAGGCATCACTCAAACAGCTCAAATTTCTGGAAAAGCATCGAATCCATAGCTTCGTCTGCGGCATCGGGACGTCCCATCACTGTGCCTTCGATGTCCCTGACATTGACTCCGGTGCCGTCGAAACCCAACCAGTGGGCCGACAAAGACGACTATAATGCCTTGGACAAAATTGTCAACTTTGCAGAGAACGCTGCGATGGATTTTGCCCCGTCGAAACCGAAATTAGACGTTAAAAAGGATTTCAAACTCACCGTTGTTAAAAATGATCAGAATTCACTGTCGAATCGTTCGAAAAGTCATGCTATTTCTGTCATAAGAGCTATTAAACACGCAGATAAAAGAGATACCGGCCGTCGGAGTATCATGATGAAGAAAATACTCGAATCTTATTCAAGAATGAGCGAATTCGTGTCCGGCGACTGCGAATGGTTGGCGTCCGAAGTGAATTTAAAGAAACAAGTGGACCCAAAAACACTGGAGGTGGAATATCTGAACGCAAAGAAGGATTATATGTCTAGCAATTTAATGCTCATGCCCAGCGTCGCTGTGGAATCCGTTTTGGTGCCGCCAGACCTCTCTGTGGTCACCAAGAATGAGAGCGCAGAGATCTGTAATGACGTGATCATCGACTTGGATGCGGACGAGGACGACACCGGCAAGGTGGATGTTGTTTCGGTACGTTTCAACTTGGCCAAGTTAAATTAAGACGGGGTTAATATTAGGGTTCAGGGAATTGATTGTTTGGTTACGTGTATTCCTCACCTTTTTATGTTTTATCCTACTTTTATAGGATGGCTTTGAGTATTTTATTAAATTCTCGACAAATTTTAAGTCTTTCAAATTTATCGCTACATTGCTGTGGAATTTTATCTAACATCTTTGAAATTGTCCATACATGCACCTTCTACTTTAACACTGAAATACTTTTGATTCTGCGGCTACAAACATACGTGGAATTAGGAGTTTTGAAGGTCTAATAAAGCAGAAAATTGTTCAATGAACGATTGTTTTTCTAAATCATCAAACTTTAATTTCAGACATGATTTATCAATTAACATCATTGTACCAAGACTTTTGTAATTTTTTGTGATTAATTCTATATATTGTGTATGTAAATATTTTATCACTATGTTTCTCGCTAAGGGAATATGGTGTTCTTCGTTTCTTTGCTTATAATCCTAATACACTTGTTACCGTGTGATGTGACGTCACAAGCTTGGGTTTGTTTTTGGGTTGACTAAACTAAAAATCACTAACCTGGTACTAATAAAGGTTTTGAATGGCTTTCCTGCAACACATCACATATTTATATACGAACACTTGCCCTGACAATGCACGGTTAGCTGTAACATTCCACATAAAGTTGGTCAACTATCACACGATTCTCAATGAGTGCAATTTGCAATATGAATGTTTGAAATGTATAATGTATCAGGGGTAATATCGGTCTGCTTTTATCGAAATTTCACGGGGGCTAGTTTTATTCAGTAAAAGCTTTTGAAGGAATGCTGTGTTAAAAAATGCGCTCAATCGGTTGTCCTCGTTTTCAGTTGTGTTAATGTAAAATGGCTGAAGATGTTTCTGTCTGTGCGTTCATAGTATTTACAGTGCGTTTTTTTTTTTTAAATATTCTAGTCGAATCTTTGTGGTCCGTCTCGTTCTACGTCAACCTAGAAAAAATCGGTCTGCGATTTCCTGCGTTCTTTTCATCAATCAAAATATATAGAATTATCTGGTAAATATTTTTGAACGCTAGGTTATTGAATGCACAAATTCGCGCATGCAACTCTCTTGATAACATGAAATATTATCCATTGAGAAAAATAAGTAATAAAATGAGAGAAAAATGGGATGACGTATTTGGGTATTCGTTGTCTGCTTTTTGCCGTAGTTGATTGACATTAATATAAAAAGCGGTATCGAATTCTTCCACGATTTGTGAATCCAATTTGAAATAAACTGTGATTGAATATTCTAACATTTAAATTTGGTATGTGTGACCATCAGAAAAATGAGATGTAAGAAAGGTTATTTTAAGAGACGCATTTCATTTTAAAATAAATGAAATTTTTGATTACTGTTATAAATGCCATTAATGAACGAAATCTCTGTTCTCTCTGATCCGTTGCTGTTAACTTTCATATTCTCGATGGATTCTGCAGTTACTTTGTAGGAATTTGTATTCGATGTAAAATTAATCTTGATAACATTATTATTCCACTTAATAAAAAAAGTTATGAATTTAAATTTTATTGCAGCACGAAGAAGGCATGTTTTAAAACGTTAATTTAAGCCACAGCTACAAAAATATATGTTTTTTTTTATTATGGTCACGATTGGTCTGCACTGATTTGGTATAATTTTACTGTTTGAAATATCAATCAAGTTAGTGGGCCTCGTCTATCCCAGGTAGAATGTATTTATGTAAATGGTCAAAAACTAGAGTTATTGCTGTGTGAAGTATATTTTTTCCAATGAAACTTTAATTAGAGTGATGGAGGAATATGAGCATATTTTGTAGGGGTCTAGCGTCTCCACTTGAAAATTTAATTTCATTATAGGAAATGGAATGATTATTATTAACATTTTCCAACCGCTTAGCATGATATGATATTAACGCTATTAAGTGCAACATCCAATGAATATAGGAAATTATATTACCAATAATTTATCAGTAACACTTAGGCAGCATTTTTTTTTATAAATAACACTGTAGCTTATGCGATATCTATTGCTGAGAATTATTTTGAATTTCTTATGAATGTTAGTATAATTGCTGAAATCTGGTTCACTGGAATGTTGGCAATGTCTCAGATTGTATTTTTCAAATTATTTTCATTATCGAATTGATTATTTTCATCAGTAGATGTCACTTCAGTGTTGTTCTTCCTGTTAATGATCGAATTGTAGGTAATTATGTCAATTTAATTAATCTCAATCTTAAAACAAACTTTTATCTTAAATATTACAATAGGATAAAAATAAAGTATTCAGTTCCACAAAATTTATTAGTTAGTTGATGGCTATTTCAACTACATGGCATTAAATTTTTTTAAGAACTGAATATTTTGTTATTTTTATCCTATTATAATGGAGTTCTACCAACTAAATGCCAATTCAATCAATAAAATATTACAATATTTTATTTTGTATTTTTACTAAATTATTTATTATTTTGCATGATGTATGTAGTGCAATGCTAGACATTTGTTATCATAAAAAATTTCTACTTTTAATTTTCCTTTGTTTTTCCAATCAATAATTTAACTTGACTTGCTTTGTTACGATGGTTATAGATGTATCTCAACTAACGGTTTCTTTTTTATTTACAAATACACTCTTGAAAACCTTATATTGATATATTTCTACTATTTAAATAATATTCCATATTAAAGTTTAAATATTGTAGCGGAATCACACTGTCCATATGATTAGATGTCAATTTTTATTCAGAGTTACATTGTTCTTGTGATTGAAGTAATTTAGGAGATTCCAGTTTCAAATAAATTTATTTTAATGATCACATCGCAGGCCAGGAGAAAGAGACAGGAGGAATTGGAGAAACAGAGACAGGAAGACCAGACCAGAAAGCAGCAGGTATGTATTTATACTAAAACTTTTACAGTTGTGCATTAGAAGTAAGAGATATTTCTCTTACCACGAGTCAGCTTCTCATTATAAACATATCTTGAAAAGCGGAATGAACCCCTCAATCGAGGGTGGACAAAAATATCATTTTGTTTTCCACACATTCAATACAATAAACTTTTAACAAAAAAAAGTATGGTAATTAACTGTTGTAACAAATGGACTTCTAATAATTCAGCATCTCAATAGAAGTTCACTCAACTTATTATTTTTTCAAGAGTAGGTAACACGGAGAGTTTTTAGAAGTTTTGTCTATTGGTGTCTCAAATATTAACAAGAACATGAAGATAGTTGTAAACTTGCACCACCGATACTTAAATTTTCTTAACCTCCTCAAGTTAGGTATGTTTTCACTTTTATGACTCAATTATGAACATGTTTTAATTAGATTTATTCAAATAAAGATACTATGTTATGAATGTGTTATGCAAAAACATGACTATAATGGATGCAGCTTAATTTGACACCTTTTATTCAATTGATAAAATTCACCAGATAACACGTCCATTAGATCCCCTGTAATTAGATATCTCTATTGACAACAATCTTGCAGTAAACACATTTCGTAATTCGATGTGTTATTGTTCTTGCAATGTTGTCGTTCACTCAGTCAGTCGGCTGTCTGAGTTACCGCCGAGAAGGCATCTCGTTGTGCGTCTTTAGATGATCAAATAAATTATTTATAATGAATTTATACAGAGAAACTGGATTCCAAATGGCATTTTTGGTATATACTAAATAATAGTTATCTTAAAATAACTAGATAATATCAGTGTTTTGTAGAAAAAGCGAATTAATCAAAATATTATTTTCTTATTAAATACACATCGATGATTATAAAGTTACCAACAAGTTTATAAGAATGTTTAGAGAGAATCTATAAATTTTCTCTAAATCTAAAAATGTGAATACTATTTTTTCACACTTTTTCAGAAATGGTTGATTCGCAATTTTTACTAAACGTAAAAATTTAACAGTTTTCCATTTCTATTGACATTTATTTCAATTAATTGGCAGAAGTAGTGCCCGTTGAGATGTATATGCTCAATTTGCTTATCTCTCTTATTCAGATCTTATTATCTTTCTAAGATTATTTCTTCTGTCGGGTGATCTGATTATCGTGGGATAATTATGTTGAGTTTGAGACAGAATCGCTACTGTATTTTGGAGTAAAAAATGGAATAGTACATGTTTCTTTGGATTTAAATTTTTTTTCGTCGAAAACTCTTACTGCTTTTTGTTTTATTTATTTTTAGTTGATATTTTTTCAGGAGCGGGAGCTGAAACGTCAGCAAGCCGTGATGCTGAAAGAACAGGTATTTGATATTTTCAAATAAACATATTAAAATATACATGAAAATAGTCCCCCGAAAAACATTGGAATCTTGCCCTCTCCCTTAAAATGGTCCGGCTTGATATTAGGTACACCAAATGAATCCATGTTTTCTCTCATAAACTAGCCAGTGTGGATGTGAATTAGTTGACGCTTTTTAGGTTAGGTTTTATTTAGTGTACCCATTTTTACTCTGATAATGAAACACCATACTGTCTTAACAGTCTCATAAGTTGTCGTTGATACCATTATATCTGTCAACTTTTTGGTTGTTAGTAGACACACTCACATATGTTAGAGAATAGTGCAGAATATTGTGTTTCATTATCAGATTTACTTTAATTCTCAAGTCTGGTCCAAAATTTTACGGTTTGTGTTAGTATTATTTATTTTCTTATGTTTGTGTATCAGTTGTTTAATTGTATCATTTTTATTTTGCATATTGGTTCTTATTGCCTGTGAATTAATTATCTATTTAATAATTCAAATAACAATTGAAAAGAAGACATAATTTTGGAAATTTTTCATCAATTTGCAGAATGATTTTTAAAATTGACCATGACTTAAATAATAATATATATATTTTAGAGTCAGTGAAAAAAGCATAAATTCTTTATTTGCATTAATAAAAGTATAAAATAACAAAGTATTTAGTTCTACAAAATTTTTATCAGGTAGTTGATAGCTATTTCGTCTAATTGATAACTATATAGTTCTGACGATGGCGTAAAGCCGAAATAGCTTGATAGCTGTTGATACTACCTGATAAAAATTTTGTTTATTATTATTTTATCTTATTGTAATGGAGTTCTACCAAGTAAATGCCTATTCAATCAATTCTTTATTTTCACTCGGAAATATAATGTCAATTTGGTGTAAAAATATTGTCAATATTAGCAATAGATAACAATCTGAAAAAAGTTTATTTGAAGAACTTGCAGCTAAAAACTTTTGATAGTAACCGAATTATGAGGCTAAGACATCGAAACTTTGATAAATGTCTTTTAAGAGAGTTGAGTGTAATTCATCAAAGGCTATTTTTGAATTTCTAAAATTGATTCAAGGTAGCTATTTAAAGTCGGTTTCTATTTTTAATCCTAACTTTAATCTTAAACTAAACGTTGATTGGTATTCCATGCGAGCTATGCCAAAATGAATATTTATATTGCGCCGGTTCTCGGAAACGAATCCTGGTGTTTTTAGTTAGCTACACTGAAATTTTCCCTTTTAAAGCTTCCTAGTTTGTCATAAATTAAAATTTTCTTCAAAAATATCCATATCGCAAACTTGCAGAATGCAAAAGTAATTTATTTTTAATGAAACGTATATTTTTAAAAAAAAGTATGTTCAATGATTATTTTTATATTTGAAGAATGCATTGTTTGTGATTGGGCCCATAAATATTCAACATTGATTTACTTAACTAGTATATCCTATTTAATTTGTTTGCCGGTTTTTTGCCAGAACAACGATGGTATCCTTTAATTTCATATAGTCAAAAAGTCTCCCCGTCAATTTAAAAAATCAACAAGCAAAATTGGATATTACGCCAGTCCAATGTCAAAAATAGTAATTGCCTATATTCATATTTATTTATTTTGTTTTGGTAATAGACTAGAAATGTTTATTGTTTTGCTACATTGAAAACATAGGTCTTCGAATGCTGTGTGTATGTGTACGTGTATAGCTGTAAATCTTCTACTCTAAAATAAACTTCAATTCATTGCTGAAAAATCTTTCATTTTTCTAATTATCGTATGCAATCTATCTATGAGCCGCCAATTTTTCTATCTTCAATATTTAATTCCTATATCTGTATGCTGACTCATAATTATTTCATTTGTTTCACTTACTAATTGTGGGATATTCATAGTTAAAATTTTTGATTAGTACTATCGATTATAATTGCAATGGGATCAAAGTTTTTATTATGATTCTAGCAACATCTAACCAAATGTTCCTTTGAACAAAATATATCTAATTCAATATGATTGTTGCAAACTTTAATAAACGATGGGCTTATTTACTGGGGTGCAATACGACTGATAAAACTGAAATTGATTCTGTTTGCATTGCTAATTTTATTATTGATTTACTAATTTGGACTTTATTGTGTCAGATTCCATCAAATCAAAATATGAAATTAAAATAAAAAATGAAAAGTTTATAATTTTAAGACATCAACTGAGGGTGCTTGATGGAATTTCAATATCAAATTTGAATTGTTGAAATTGTTTACATTTCCATGAACTTCGTCACTAACGACCCTGGTTTCGCCTTTTGGCATCTTCAGGCATTCGTCAGTTCGAGTTCATTCGAATGCCTGAAAATACCGAAAGGCGAAACCCGGGTCGTTACTGACGAAATACTTGGAAATGTACAAAATTTCAACAATTCAAATTTGAAAACTTCATATTTTTTGGAACCTTTTAATTAATCGAATAAAACACTCGTAATATTATTTTGTAAATATCAGGTGGTGTAAATAAGACAGTGTTTATTTCGCTTCCTTACCCATTATTTATTATTGATTTTACTGTTATCTAATGGACAATTTAATTCTTACGGGATTATTAGGTAGTTTTTTTTAACAATGGCGTGTTTTTTTATCAAGTTATTTTATTATGATTGTGTAAACTTTTCTCAGTTCTATTGAATAAAAATTGTCGATTACCACGCATATAATGATATGATACTGATGATGGTGATGTGTGTGTGTTTGTCTGTATGTCTGTCCACGGGTTCAGATGTACATAGCCGAGGTGGGCAAGCAGAGGGAGCTGATGTACACTGTCGAGCTGGTATGTCTTCCTCTCCATCATACCGCTCATTCTATCACTCGGTGTGACGGAACGATCGTGTGACGGCTGCCGATTGCAATGTCCATCATACCGATAGCATGACTTCATTTATTTACTAACGCTTCTTATTTATATGCAAAAAAAATAATGAAATAACAGTATGCAGGAATTTTATAGCCGTTGTCGCATAATAAAAAAATAAAAACGATATGCATGTAATCCAATTTTAGGTATAAATAACCTCTATTCAGGCTTAGGTCATAATCACAAAAACTGAAATCAGAAAAGAGCTGAAGTTCTGGAATAAAGGAAGGGATGAAACTGAATCTTTCGTTACAGCGACATCTTAGTGTTACTGATAATTAAATTGATATTTGTATAAATTTCAATTATCAATAATTCTTCTCGTTAATAGATGCTGCTAACAGGAAAGCTTCAGCATTGCTTTTCTCCTCAATAATATATATGCTCGAGTAATTGATAAAAGAATGAAATTTGGATGATTTTAATCGACAAAAAAACTATCTTCATTTCTTTTGTTAGTATTGCGTCCATGTATCTGCAAGTAGAAGTAGCCTTGTAAAAACACAAATTAAGGAATGAACGAATGCTCAAAGGTGTCTTACCCTGTCTTATAAGTATAATCTAAAACAGTGACTCTATGCTTTAGGATGTGTAGTCTTAAAATGCATGCTTCTCACTTTTTCTTTACCATCTTTGTAATCATTGTTTCCCCTAGTAATAGACGCACCCGTATTACAATTATTTCTATAGTTGTGCATTATGATTGTTTTATTTCCAAATTGTGATTAGCTAACAATGTAACATATTTATCCATTTTAATTAGTTCTATAACAGGCAAATCAGTTTTTGTGCTTTATTCAATCATTTTAAAATAAAAAAATAATAGTTATTATTGTAATATGCTTCATTCCTTACTGATATATATTTTTTATTGATAAATATACTATATTTTCCAGTTATGCAATTAATTTGTAAATTTAATCATTATTGTTTAACGAAAATCAAATCGACGAATTTAATTTAAAACATACTTGTTTCCAGGAACGAGAAAGGCGTCGGCAACACATGGGCTTGGTGAAACAGTTGGACGGCCGAAGGCGGTACGAAGACAGAGAAAGAAGGAAACATCGCCTTCTTCTCGACAAGCTGGTGCTAAAAGAAAAGCGCATGGAGCAGAGGAAGAAAGAATTAGAACTGCTTGCCGAATTGAGGTATGACTTTTGGGTCATTTTGATTATCTCCTCTAATATGTATTGACTGATTGCTATATTATTTGACTAAACGGTTACAGAAAACCCCAAGAGGACTCCACATTATCTGATCAGAAACCTCTTCCGACATATAACAGAATTCCTGGACTCAAGTTGCCAGGACAGGCCATGGCTGATATTCTTATGGTGTTCGAGTTCATTCACAACTTCGGACAGACTCTTGGATTCGGTGAGTGGTGTAATAGAAACATTTATAGACTGGCTAGCTATCAAACGATGCGTACCATTTTCAAAATAATTTTAATGCTGTATATACATTTTCAGATATGGAGACTTTGCCTACACTAAATACTCTTCAGATGGCTCTCCTTCCAGACTGTTGTTGTGACGCTGAAGAAGAATTAGTTTCTATTCTCACACATTTGCTTGTCTGCGCTATAGGTAAAGGTTATTCTTTCATTAAATAAGTAACAAATACAATTTTAATAGGATTAAATAACAAAGTATTTAGTTCTACAAAATTTTTTAACAGGTAGTTGGTAGCAATTTCGACTTTACAGAACTGTCAGAACTATACTTAAACTTATTTTTGCTAATTAAATCTAATTTTAAAATAAACATGATGTTTGAATACGTGAGATGACATGATATTGTCTATCTCTTCTAAACAGTATATAACTCTAAGCAAAAATAAGTTTAAGTATAGTTCTGACGATGGCGTAAAGCCGAAATAGCTATCAACTACCTGTTAAAAAATTTTGTAGAACTAAATACTTTGTTATTTAATCCTATTATAATGAATTTCTACCAAGTAAATGCCAATTCAATCAATAAATAAAATTTTAATCCTACTCCGAGATAAAAATTATGTGTCAACAGTATAACAATAATTTCTAATCAAATAAACCGAAAAGTTCCTTGTCTAACTTCAGGGAAGAGTAGATATTGCAACCGTGATATGCAAATTTAATGTTTTTTTTTTGTATTTTAATATTAACAGAGGATCCTGGTATTCCACATCCCGGACGCCACACAACTATTTTGGGTCAGACTTTACGTACCAATGAAATCACTCCCGCCAACCTGAGCGAAGTCCTCAGGATATACCTTTACGCTAATGCGACAGGAGAAATTAAGTCTCTCACAGGTTTGTTACATTCAATTCTTATTCAAACGTCTTAATATTATTATTACTATGCATCAGACACATTGATATTAATATGTAATTTTTCAATAGGTATAAATGTCGAACGCGACCGAGAAAAGCGTATAGCTGATCATCATCAGTCGGATAGTGACGCTTTGCAAAATTCATGCCACGGCCGAAACTCTGCCTACTATTCGCACCTACACAGCAATCACACTTGGATATTGGCAGAGAAGTTACGCAATCGCCCCTACCTGGCCCTAAATCCCACCTCTAAAGCCAGGATATTGGCTCTGATTTGTGATGAACTGCTCCAGAGCAAGGCCGTTTTGAGGCAGATCGATTCGTCCCTCGAGCAACTCAATCAGCTAAGAAAAGAACGCTATCTGATGGATGCCAAGTTGAGAAAGTGAGTTCATTTACTTACAAATCATATTTGTTTACAAGAATGTAATATGTATTCTTATTTATGATAATGCGGGTGCAATATTTTTGCCATTTTTTAAAAATATTATTTATTTGATTAAATCTTGTCCTAATGTGGAGCGTATGGACACCTAATGGAGATATCTTCCGAAATTCTTCTGAGAAATTCTTCTGAGAGAACCGCTCGTTATTCATTATTTTTTGAAAGAGATTAAGGATGAGGATAAGACAGGCCTAGTAGTCAGCAAATCGTTCTTGCCATGCTTCATTTATTACAATTGGACGGCTCCGAGGGGTAAATCTAAACATCGCAAACATTCATGCCTATGCTTTAAAACTGCCTAAGATAGTGATGAAAAAATTGTCTAAGGATTTAATGAAGGGACTTTACACTTGATTTATTAACTATTGCTTATGTAATGGCAAACATATCGACAGAAGATGAATGAAGTGAAAGTTTTTAATCTTTATTGATTTTACTATTTTTCAGAGTAAAAGTGATGCATGGCCGTAAGCAGCGGATAGAGAATTCGGAAAAGCAACAAGCTCTCGCTTTGGAGCGCATGCAGCGAATGGTCGAAGAGAGCGATCTGGCTGCCCAGCATCACCGAATGAACCAAGAGTCCAACAATGCCAACCAGTCCGACTCGGAATTGAAACTGGACGGTGACCTGCACAATCTCACTCCTCCGATGGAGAGTGATCAACTCCGTCAAGAGCGAGCTCTCGACACTGCCCACAACGAAGATCTTCTCAATCATCACATCGACGAGGCACTGATGGCCGTGATAAACAATAATCAAGACACCGGCAACGCTGACAAATTAACTTCGGAAGGTGATGTCTCTCTGATGCCGGGATCTGGTAAAGACGAGAAGAAGTCCAATGGTGTACCCGGCAGTCAAGTCACCCCGGGTGCTATTTTAAAAGATACAGCTGTGGCCGATAAAGACAGCGTCGCAGGAGATGCGGAACTTATTTTAAGCGATGCAGAGAGTGAAGGAACGCAACCCGAGGAGGTAAGAAATTCATTCTTGTCATTTATGAATCTCACTGAAGAAATAGTTGCGTGTAGAAATAATCGTTTTCATGTATTAATATTGTTGTTTGCATTTCTAGGATGAGGACAAAAATTTGCCTGCCGAAGAGTTATCACGTAAATTGGAGAAGTTACTCCGTCAATCGGATGCTCAACTACAGAGCTTGGCAGCTGGAGCTCACGCTTTGAGAGCTACTTGCTACGGTCAAGACAGGTTATTACTGAATGATTTATTTGAAGAAGGCATTGATGCAGGAGAAAGTGATTATTGTTTATGTTAAGCACAGTTTGGGTAAATTAAAAAGTAATTAAATGGTGTACAATTTGTTAGAAATCTGAGTGATCAATTTGGAACTAGAGTTATGGAAATCACATGATGTATGATTTATTTATTATGATCATCATAACGTGATGCAATTACCTGCCAGTGATAGAGATTGTTGTTATTATAAAGATGTATTGATTAGTCTTTTATATAATATTTAATAATAAATATAGTTTATTATGTAGGAAGGATAATGATAATTGAAATACTGGTCTCATCGATTCTTTTTCTCATAAAACAGGTATTGGCGCCGTTACTGGTCCCTCAGTAAATGCGGTGGCATATTCATTGAAGGGATGGAATCGACACAACCTGAAATAGTTTCATATCAAGAGGCGATCGAGGAAGTCGCCAAAAGAAAGGAGGGGGAAGACAAGGCGAAGATTATTGCTCAAGGGAGGAGACCCAGACCAAAGAAAGGTCAGTACATATAACTTAATTAGATTATTTGAATAGCTTGAACCAAAATGTGACTCGTTTTTAGAGAGATATTTAAAACAATGAAATAGATTGGTAAAAACAATTTCCCCGTTGCTTTTCAAAGGTCAAAAGTGTGATAAGTCTAAAACTGGTGTCAATTCATCAGAAACGTCATCCGATGCATCGGCAACAGGAGGAGATGGAATAAAAACATCCGATCAACTTCGTTCAGAGTTGGAATTGAAAAGTATTAAATCTGAACTTAATCTGGGAGACCACACCAGGATTATCAAATATGAACCGAATCTAGCAGCAGGCCACGGAAAGGTTGAAGGTAAATTTGCTAACTCTAAAATTTAATATAAATAATCTTGTGATATTTGCTTATTAAATTTTGGCTTATTCAATATTGCATGGTATGGTTTTGAATTGTAGGATCCCCAATCAAAATGGAAGAAAAACATATACAGCAGCAAAAGATGGCCGAAGATCACTTCTTGGATATTGAAGATTCGATTCCGACTGCATTCTTAGTGCAGAAACCGCAGTCCGGCAAGAATCTCTACTCCGTCATGCAGTCGTCGCAAGACAATGCTGAGAAAGGGGATGCCGCAATCAAAAGCGAACCTGCGCCTGATAATAAAAATGAATCCATCAAAAATGAACTGACAGACTCTCAAATGGTGGACAATAAGCAAGATAGTAAAGAAGGAATTCTTTTGAATAACTTAGAAGAGCTTAAAAAGATGGCTGAATCTGTCGAAAAGACAGAGAATGTTGAGGAAAATAATTCATCTTTAATGGTCATGGTGAAAGATGAAAAAGTTGAAGTAAAAGATGAATTGAATGACGCTGAAGCGGCCAGTGCTATGTTAGCACTAAAAATGAACGAAGGTCGATGGTTTTCTATACTTAGGAAAGAAAATCCTTTGACAGGCATGGCGCAATGCCCGCAACAGGCCAACGGCATCGAAAATTCAGCTTTGAACATGCAGGACAATAAGGAATTGATATCGAAACTATCCGGTGATGTCGTTTTGAACGGTGTGTCTGTCCCTGTCTTCGCAGACAATCCTCACACCTGTTCGGAGATCATCATGATGCAGGGGAACAGATGGGACGTCGGAAACAATTTACATCTCTTGACTAATCCAAGCATGGCGATGCTAGCCGGTATTAATATAAGTATGAACAGTCAGCCGCCTGTCCCTAACGCAAATCTGTATTACCCCGATTCGACTTTGACAATGTCGGGTCTTGATCAGGAGATGATGGACTCGAGCTTGAATCCGAAGCAAGATTTGAGTCAGAGTGAATTGAATGAGACCGTGGAAAACTGTATGAAAGACGTGGCGGCATTGAATCACGTCAGCAGTACCATGCAAGGCAACTCCGACGAGTCCATACTGAACATGTCCACTGATCTAGAAAGCTTGGATAAAAGAAATTCGGCAGGATCCACAGTAAACAATAACACGAGTATCGTTAGTGTCAAATCAAAGTCCTTGAACAATTCAATTTGCGGCAATACGAGCCTCAATAGCGGCGTGAATTGTCTGTCGATTCAGAATTGTGCACTGGCCAATATGAATGTGTCGACTTTGACTGCGTACGTTAGCTGCGATAGTCCGGCACCCATTCAAATGACTCCTGAAGAAAGTGAGCAGTTGGAGTATTGTAAAGTGAACGGGCTGCCAAAGAAACTGGAGGGAAATTTTGTATCAAAGGATTTAAGGTAAGAATACATTATTATTCATTTACATTATTATTGAAGCAAGTATCTTGTGTGGAACAATCACATTTGCTCATACTGACAGTTTCACATCAAGTCTGTGATTTACTTCATAAAAATAAACCGATTGATAGCAAAATATTTGATATTAACACTTCTAACCTTCAAACGTCATTATTAATTACATAGGCACGGCTGGTGGCGTATAACGGAAACGGATCAACTGAAAGAAGTGCTGTCCAAACTTCACCCCCGAGGTGTCAGAGAAAGAGAATTACATAATTCTTTCCTTGTCGGATTGCAACAGACCAACAACAAGGTAAAGAATTTAGAATTGTGCTTTTCTCTAATTTCAAAACACTTTCTTCGACTAAGTGTACTAATATTAACTACTATTTGCAGCTACAAATAGAGAAAGGAGACTTATTAGCGACAGAGCTTTCAATATCACATTTGGATCGAGTGATTGCCCTCAACGGAGGTTTCCCGAGTCCCGATTCCTGCAACAGCTTCAGCATGAAGACCGCCAGGAGGATTGACACATTGCTGCTTGAGCAGGTTTGACTTCTTTCTACTTAACGGTTGCATCCAAGCACTCTTATTATATTGGCTATAACTATTCAGCTATTATCTGAAAGATGCAATCTAATTTTGGTTTTTTTTTTGGTTAATTCGGTAAAGTTATTTTCTAGACAGGTTTTATGCTCCCGTGAAAAATTTTGGTTTTGCAGATATACAATTTTGAAATGCGAAACAACAATATGTTCCTCAATAACTTCATAACACTCGAATAAACCAGGGAAGGGGCATCTCATCCAGTAGTTTAATAACATGTTTGAAAATACTATTCAAATAATAATTATATATAATGTTGTCTGCAGGTAGAGGCATTGGAGGAACGTGTAGCAGCGGCTTCCATGCAGATAAAGGGTTGGAAACCACCGCTACGTGGTACAATTCATTTAAATGAAAGCGCTTGTGCCGCAAGAGAAGCCCGCACTCGACTCATCAACCTTGAAGCTGCAATCGAACGGAGATATCTACGCCCGCCTCTCGGAGCCGGAAGCGTACCGCCTTCATCAAGCAATAACAACTCCACTACGAATTCCTCATCGGCGTCGTGCAACAACAGCAGCGGTGGATCCAATGACGGCTTAGGACAGCAGTTGATGAATACATCACAGCAGAGCACCGGCGGAGATATAACCCCACGATCCGCAAGCCCTGTTGACAATGTCAACGGACCTGAAGTTCGAGGTGAATAATTTACGTTTTTTTTTTTTGATTCGTTGTTGGACATCTTTCATCCTCGTTGGAAAGATATAATGAAAACTACTGTCTTGGGTATATCTTCCGCATTATTTTTATTTATTTGAATAGCTGGCTAAGCTGCAGTGGTACGATCAGCCGGATTCACAAAATAAAGATATTCTGTGGAAGTATTTGGCTGTGACAGAATTCGGGACATTGGAAAGAAATAACATTTACAATTTATTAATATAGCTTATTTGATTTTGTGCTCAATTATTGGAAATTCTTGCCAGGGATTTCATTGTAAATGATTCATCATTAATGATAAATTTATCCTACTAAAATAGTTATTATTATTTTCCTTTTTTAATAGCAGTAGGTGTCCCACGCGGTCTTGCAATATGGCGCGAGGGTTCATCGCGGTGCCAGACTTCCGCACAGCTTGCGATGGTTCTTCACGCTCTCGAGTCTGCAATCGCATGGGATAAGAGCATCATGAAAGCAGTAAGAAGTTTACATTTGCAGTATTTTGTTGCTATACTTATAATCGTATGTAATATGTACTAAAGCATTTCGATTTTTTCTTTCAGAATTGTCAGTTTTGTCTCAGTGGTGATTCTGAAGATAAACTTCTTCTCTGCGATGGCTGTGACAAAGGATATCACACTTATTGCTTCAAGCCCAAAATGGATAAGATACCGGATGGTGACTGGTGAGAGACCATTGATTGTTTACGTATTGATATCAGCTTTCAAACCGATTCCATTTATAATTTTTACTTAGTAACGTGTTGAGTGTGGACCACGAGCAGACGCGTTAATGAAACATTGATCATGAAATAGTTCCCTTGGCTTTTGGCAGTCAGTTTTTATTTATTCGCACACATGTAAAGTAAATATATAATTACAGGTACTGCTTTGAGTGTCTAAACAAAGCCACCGGAGACCGAGTCTGCATTGTGTGCGGTGGAAAACCTGGCGCTGCACCATCCGGTCGAGGAAGACTTGTTCCTTGCGCACTCTGTCCGAGAGCTTATCATCAGGACTGTCACTATCCGCCGCTTACTAAGGTTCGAGTTTTGAAAACTACATTATTTAAACTACCATTAGTATTTATATTAGTAATTACGTTCGTCAGTTTGATTGGAAGAATACATTACTTAACTTCTTTCAATTAATGTTTATTTATGTTGTGTATAGGTACCCCGTGGGAAGTGGTACTGCGTAAACTGCATTTCTAAAGCTCCTCCGAAGAAACCTCGCAGCGCCAAGAAATCAACAGGAGGGAGAAATTCGTCAGCCGCCGGAGACATCTCTTCCGACGCCATGCAGCCACCGAGGTATATACATTGTTGGAAATTACTATGTAAAAATGTAACCCTGCTTCTAAATTGTGGCCATACTTTTTGTCTAATGCATGCTAAATGAGATATAAGTAAGTAGAATATTTGACGGAGCCAGAAAAACCACTATAAATTTAGGAAATCAAGGTGATCTATATCTAAGTTTACTTAGTTAGCTAGGCATTTGGATTTTTTAAATATTTTATCCTATTGTCCCAATAAAGGTTGTAAGGACACTGTTAGCATAATGATTGGTTAAGTTTCTTTTCATAACAGACAATGAGCAAAGAGTGGTTAAAAATCTTATTTAGTTTTTTTCTCCAATGTTGAGATGGGTCAGCAAAAAATAACCTACATAAGTTATATACCATTACCTGTGCATAATACAAACACTGAAAGAGTTTTTCTATGATCAATTCTAATTGAATGAGAAGTGTAATAATGAATGGATAAAAAACAGAAATTTTCATTAAAATGTGTGATTTCCAAAATATGCTGCTTTATTTGAAAATATACATATCCACTATATCGATGTTTAACAGCCAAAGCATATTAACCAACATTTTGGGCCAAATGCACTTTTTCACATTTTCGGAATGGTACGGATGTCCTTGATTTACTGATACCATATCTTATCCGATTTATTTTAGGTAAAATAAAAAATCAACAAATACATATTTTATCTCAAACAAAAAAAATTTTTGTCTCCTTAAAACTGTAATGTAAAATTAAAAAAAAAGAACTGGCATTACAGCTGACAGCGAATGCGGCAAATATTTTGAAAATTGGAATATTAAACGAGATAAACTCGATGAGAATTTTTATAAGTCACTCATGTCCAAGATCACAAATTTAAATTGAAAAGAAATCTAAATTTGGTATTGACTTTCTGGGACTTGAACCATTACCCACTTGATCGCTAGGGCGAAGCTCTTACCGCTAGACCACAGAGACCGACAAAAGTATAAGAACCTCCATAAAGTGGAATCACATAAAATACATACAGTGTTGGCCTTATATTGCGACAAAACCGTAATAGAGCAATGGTGACTTTGATTTTTTTGTTGCAACAAGAGAACTGCAAATCTAAATATAATTAAATTAACCTTTCTCCTGCCAGCTCATAGCTATTTATATGCATGTGACTATCGAAAAATTTACAAAACACCATATTATTTGGGCTTCATGTGAATGGACTACTACTATTACCAATTCAAGAACAGCACCATCTCGTTACTAAGTAAATGGTTTGAATCGCTCTGAATTCAAAGGTTGGATATCTTTGTGTGCTAAGTTTATGCCAGCTAATAAATATCATTTATCTATGTCTACATTAAGACCTGTCACATTTGAAGAAAATAATAGCAAAATTTATTTTAAGTATGGGTATCACGACGATAGTCTCACAGTGGAGATGGATGTGAAAGGTACAATTACTAGAAGCATCGATCTGAATCATTGTATTCTTCTAGATTGCCCATTTTCATATCAAAATATAAAGATTTAAAAACATTATGTGAAAAGGGTATTATTTCTCAAAAGTTAGAGAAGAAATTTTGACCATTCCCTTTAAACCTTCAGTACATGGTACATTTCTTGAACGGATGCTGAAGATGAAGATAATTTATATTAAATACATTATCTTCTAGATATTAAATATCAAGCTTCTTTCTACAGTATTAAACTTAATTTATAATATTTTTGAAATAATTATAAAATATTTTAAACCTTTATTTCCATAAATAAAACTTTATATCAATCCGATTTAATTATGTAACGTAGGTTTTATCTTAAGTAACATAGATAAAATAATATCACAGTTTTGTGACCATCAGAACAGCTTTAGTACATTTTTTATTTTATTCACTGCTAATTCAGAAGAAAACAAATATGTCATACGATAGACATTTTGATTACCTTTTGTTGTATGAAAAAACAAAAATATAATGTTGATTTTTCACAATACAGGGCGGTTTTTTCTTCTGTAAAATTGACAAAATGTTGGTTGTTAACCATCGATATAATGTTATGTAAAGATGATATTTCGTTACCTTACTTTGAAAAGGTTCTAACTGCACTTGACCATGATTTGAGATAGGAGCGTTTGAAGTTTTGGCTGATCATATTTTGTATTTTGAGTGAGTAGGCAGTGTTTGTAGTGAGTTGGTAGATATTTACATATATTTTAAAAAATAAACACAATTCATTTGTACTACTTTCACATATTTATAATGATCAGGACCGGTTTCGCTCATCACGAGCATTATCAACTCAATTTTTTTTTAAATATAATGTCTCCACCAACAATTGACAGTTAACACCTTAAAAGTAATTTATATATACATAAATATTTTACTTGCTTTTTATATAATTTATTTTTACTAAAGTCTTTATATTAGAAAATAATGAGTATCTAAAGCCTTAATTAAAACTCACAACAATAGTTTGTTTGAAAAGGTTTTATCAGATATTTCAATTTTACCAAACAAAATGTTCTGATTTTTGAGATATTTATCAATATTATATATTATCATGACTTGCTGAACCATATAAGCTAACAATAATATTACAGAATATTATACATATATACTGTGAATGTTTGAACGAACTCGGCTAAATTTCGTCAATGACCACATCGATAGAACAATGGAAGTAAAGGGTAAAACACCCACCAACCATTGAGCGAAGAATGTTCGACATGACGTTAAAACCTTTTTAAAAAATCTGTGATGTGTATTTTTTTTCTGTGAGATGATAAGTAGTTATATTGATTTATAGAACCGTATAAAACAAATTTATGAAAAAAAAAATGTGTGGATAGAACTCCGGAATACTGCTAACTCGCTTATTGAACAATGAGACTCTGAAATCAACGTATATGGTAGAATGTGGCTAATATGACATTTTCCAATCAAAAGGTCATTTTAGGCCAAAATGTCAATTAGAACCTTTTCAAAGTAAGGTAACGGTTTGTTAGAAGGTCAACCATTTTTTTTTACATTTCAGTCCTGCTCAATCGCAGACATCAACCGCTACAACTAACGAAGACTGTCCGATAACACAGTCTATGCTTAGCCAGTCATCTTTGAGTAGTGTGCAATCTACACCCGAGAAGCATTTTAACCAAGGGTTGCAGCTCCCCAACAATCAACCGCAGAATCAGTTGGCCAGCTTGCTTTCGGCCGAAGGAAAACCTTTCTCTTCAGTCAACAGCTGTTCATTGAACGCCATCATGTCTGGAGAAAAGGAACACCTCGACGAGCTGGAGAGTAAGATGGATTGCAATAGTGAAGTGAACGCCATTATGGATGGATATCAAATGGACTGTGCTGAGAGAGACGAGAGTGTCGGATTAGGCAAAGAGTTTTTTGGAGACCCTGAAATTGAAGTGAGTTATAATATTACTATATTTCATTAAATGGAGTAAGGAAACTATTGTTTTTTTGTAGATCTTTTTCAATATAAAATCAATCAATGAGAAATGGCAGACAAATTATAATAAGAACAAAATTTGTTACGGCAAAAGTTATATACCACAAATTTTATAGGAGGAAAAAAAATTATTTAATAATATGGTATGAAAAAACATTTAATTGAAAGATTTCCAAAAATATGTCTCGTATCTTAATTTTCAATACGTGACCCTCTGGAACCTTTGCACATTCAACATGTCGTCAATAACATGAAAATAGATATATGCATAAAAAAACCAACAAAAGAACAGAAATCTTAATAAATTTTTTCTCAATATCAATAGGCTGATGGATCTGTGCCAATGTCAGTGGACCCTGAAATCCCTGAACTAACATTCCCGGACGATTCGGAAACCGTGGAAGAATTTCTACAGCATGCGGATAAGAGATTGCTGAACAACTCTGCTTCAACGGGTGGAAGTAAAGCGGCGTCAGTCTCATCCTCGTCGCCGGCTCCATCCGGGGTTGCCGGAATCAATTGCATGTCTTCCTTGTCTGTTGCTCCGGCTTCGGATGAATGCCAGAATGCAGTGGACGGAGACATCTCCCTCGGTGCTACTGAAATGGACTCCAACTCGGGAAACAACAGTGAAGATTGCAGCAGTAAAGGTAAAATGACCTAATAAATTGTATGTCAATAGTTTTACCTTTTAAAATAAATTGAAGATCTTCAGTGTTTTATCATAATTTTTATCTCTGTTTATTATTTGCAGGTAGTATTAGACAGCAAGATAAAGACAGCAACATGTCAGTGGATACCCCCCCGTCTCCTGTGAAGGAAAGGGATGCCAAGCATTCGGGTGGTTCAGTCAAGAAGGACAGAAATTTTGCCAAGAGACTCAATAAAGAGCTTGCCACTTGCAAGTGAGTACTCTATTATTATGTTTGCAATGTTATCAAAAATATCAATACTCGACGGCTTTGTCGTAACGCTGGTTTACTTATTTTCACAGATCCCTGTTAGAAGAGATGGAACTCCACGATGACTCCTGGCCGTTCCTTCTTCCTGTCAATACGAAGCAGTTTCCGACTTATAAGAAAGTTATCCGTTCTCCCATGGATCTTTCTACTATCAAAAGAAAATTGCAGGATCTCAGGTAACGATAGCATGAGCTCAAGTTGTAGTAGTACTAAAATAGTAAATTTATTCAGTTTCGTTTTAAGACTGGTTTTGAAAATACACTGATCAGTTTGGAATTACAGTATTAGAACCATAGACTGATGTCTATGGTTTTTTAATATCATTCTGCCATCCGTTTTTTACAGTTAAAAGACAGAACAGCATAGAATTGCAAAATTTGCAATGATTGCTACCCGTTTACTCGGTTAAAATTCATTTAAAGGAGTTGAAACTCTAATTGAAACGTAACCTTATGAAACTTCGCATTGGTACGATGACATGGAATAATTAAGTAAACATACCACTATGTATTCCGCCTTTCGCAGCATTCAGTGTAGATGTTTCCCATATGACAGTACTCATTAAAAACGTGGTACTATGTGACCCGCTTAAAGTGTGTTTAGTCACAAATAGTTGATTTTTTTAGTTACAAATGCAAAGAAGACTTCGCTTGCGACGTCCGTCAGATTTTTCACAACTGCGAAGTGTTCAATGAAGACGAGAGTCCCGTCGGTAGAGCCGGACACGGAATGAGAAGATTCTTCGAAGAGAGATGGGCCAACTTTTGAATATCGGCGTTGTGTTTGTTATTTTTAAATGACGAGACAATCTGCACGGGGCTGACCATATTTTAACTCTGGAGTCTTCGGCGAATTGATTTTAAAATAACGAAACATAAGTATCGACGGCGGCTACTGACAGGCCGCTATTGACTCTAGCAATAAAATGAAAGTAAAATGCTACTTAGCTCGCGTACTCTTTGTGCTTAAATATTTTTTTGAGAAATAAAAATTTTTCCATGACTAATATGATATATAATGACGTACATTCATGACTGAAATGGCAAAATGTGGTTATTGATCTATTTCCGTACTTTAAAATGTGTAATTTATTGTATAAATTTATAATAATGACGTTACGCTTTCTGACGGCATCTATAATAAATGTTTAGCATACAGCCGAAGTATGAGGCATAATATTTATGAAACGATTTTAGTTCTCAGATAAAAATACATTATAACTTTTCGAATTGTTTAGATTTCAGTATTTAAATTGTCTGAACAATCCGGATTAAGACTTTATATGAAATGATTGATAAAAGCTTGGATCGTCAGGAATATTATTACATTCCGAGTACTTTTAACCACCGAATTTTAAAAGAAATGATATGTAACGGTAGATACTGCCTACCTGCCGCTGGAGGGTGTTCAATTGGATGATTAAATTTTGACTAAAACATTGCATCCCGGTTATTTTTCGTATTATAATTAAGAATCAGTTTCCCCGTATGTAGCCATTCACATGTACAGGCCATTCTGTATATTTATGTTAATTTTAAATTGTTTATGACAACGAAACGCACATAGAACGGAATCAGTTCTCCTATTCCAGTGCTTGAACAGTGAGAAACCTGCCAAGTATTATATGAAGCATATTATTATTATTATGAAAAAATTGACAGAACGTATGTAAACATTTTAAAATAAATTTACGTCCGTCTGCTTAAAGTGGCCGCTCGCTTCTTTGTGATTGCACGTAGTCTGATTTTTTTTAAACGCTAGAATATTGATATTTTTAATTTTCGGACGCGCTGAAATAATGCACGTCCAACGATGGAAGTTGAAATTTTTTGTTTTATAATTTTTTACTAGGCATAATATGAATTTTTTTGTATGCTAATTTTGTTTATCGTATTTATAAATAAAATAAATTACTAATTTTTTAAACAATAATAATTATCCACGTAAGATAATTTCATTGATTATTTGCATTTTTAAATAATGCAACCGTCAGATTATTTTCTTCAGTACGCATTCTGCTAAGACCTGGAGAATCGGTGAAGTGTAATGAAATCTTTTATTTTACTCTTTTCCCAACTGATTCCCTTTGATTGCCTATAATTTTAATTAGTTGTATAAATAATTATTTTAAGAATAAACATTATTTTCCAGTGATGTATAATATAGTAATGTAAAATTTTCACTCGAATGAATTAGGTACATATTTAGGTGATTAAGAAATATTTTCCGAGACTTATCTGTAATCCAACTACGTAGCGGTCTTACAGACTAACAAATTACAGAAGCATCTCATTTTATGTAACTGTTCCCTATAGTTAAACATTTATTCATATCTCGAGTTCATAATGTAATAAATCTCTGGCGAGTAACAGTTGTGTTGTATTTCAGAAATCTAGTTATGATCTGGTGGTTTTTATAGTGTTTTTTTTTTTTAAATATACACATCAATAGAAAAGGTCTTATTTGTTTATCTGTTAACTGCCGATTATGAGAGTGGCAAAATAAAGAATAATCAATAGCAGACCAAGTGACTCGTTTTAAAATGAAAGTGTTACACTGTGCACAATCATCAAATCGCCATTTTTTTTTGCAGTATCTATATCACCAGATAAAATTTATCAGATTAATACAAGTATTTTTCAGTATCCCGAATAATAATAAGAAGATTCTCGATTATCTCAAAATATTTTTGATGATATATTTAATAAAGCCTGTTTTTTTATTTACGATTTACTCATACACAAATTATCTATCACTCCCAATTTTCTTGATTTCATTTACACTTCTAATTTTTAAGTTTACACTTGTACTTAAATTTTTGAAAGATACAATAATTTCCCAGATTAAAAATTCTAATATCTTTGAACCGACAAATTTTTTGATCGAAGAGAAACATTTTTATGCAATATTTTACTTTACGATAAGTAGTTTATTTTTTTAATATTCAGTATTATGCCGAGCAATTATTCTGAATGATAATATACATTAAAGTGACCGCTGATTTGAAAACTAGATGCCATCTGTATTAACTTTCATAATGTTAGTTTTTTTTTTTTAAACGTTGCCAGTGTACTATATTATAATTTGACCTAATATGAAAATATATTTTAGTCGCGTTGAAATGATAATTCATACAATAATTTAACTATAAGCCTGACGACATCCAAAAGCTGAGTATTTTTTAAAATTAACGTCAATCGACTTTGTCCTCTACTATCCTTAAACTATTATCTTCGGTAACTCTCATAATGCCGTCTGTTATTGACATCGCAATCTTATATACTTTTTACATGTCGTAATTGCTTCCAGTGTTTGAATTACAATTATCAGAACAAAACCACTTCTATATAAGTATTCATAGGATGTTTCTCAACATAAATTATGTGTAATTTTTGATTATACATGCTTTAATACTGCAGTGAACATTGGTATTTATAATTTAGCTTGATGCGCAGTTGAATTGAACACTCGAAACATTTTCATGGAGCCTGTGAATAAGTTCAACATCATTATAGTGAATTAATTCCCAATAGTTTATAGTGAAATTATCAGACGGACTGTGTTCGTTTCCAACTCAACATAATCAAAACAGGCGGTGCTATTTTGAGCTATATCGATAGAATCTATGACAAAGTTGAATAAAATTACGATGTTAAGTACAATTTATTCCTCAATGACATTTTCCATACACAAAATGTTAGTTATGGAATGGTTGTTTGTTTTATTACGTGAAGCATTATTTTTACTTTAAAGTAACGTAAATTCAGTGACCAGTATTCAAAAAAATATTCAATAATAGAAGGGAGAAAATAATATTGTCAAATTGTTTTGTTTTCCGGGTTTGTTTTGTAAAAAATGTGTCGGAAAATAAGCTTTGTATTAAATAGTAAAATTTGTATTCATCACAAAATATCTAGCTCTTAATCATTGTGTGGACTTATTCTCTATAAATATATATATATATCAGGCGCATTCCGTGAATTTCTCTTCCTCGCTCAATCGCATGCGTGAAGTAAAGAGTGCGAGCGTGACATAAGAGCATACCGACATTTGCTTTTTTTTATCCTACTTGTCCGTACGCAAGTGAGGTTGTGCGATGGAGATAGAAAAACATCCACAGCATGCCGATGCTATATACATATATTTGAATCATGATTTTTTTATTATTTATCTAATAAACTTCTCTAGAGCTATTTTAAGTTAAAATTTTGAATTTATTAGATTACTTAGTACATCCCTTAATTAATTTTATTGATACGTATTATTATTATAAAGTGAATTTGTCGTCCATAAAGAAATTGTGTGTCTGATAATATTATTAAAAAAAATTAGTTATTCTCCGCATTATAATGATTTTGTTTTGTACTTTTTTAACACAGTGGGTAATCCTTGAACAAGAAAAATATGATGTGATGCATTAAAATTTTCCCTCCTGATAAATGATTTTGTCTCAATTTGATGTATCGCCGATAAAATATAATTATATAAAATGTGTCAGTTTTGATTCATTTTCTATCGTTTATGTCTTGTTCATCGGTCCACATGTGCATGAATATTTTTTTTACATTTTTTCACGATGTATGTTTTGTTTATATTTTAATTTTTACAAAATATATTGTACCCATACAAGATTTTTGGTTTTTTTGTTTTATTTTTTTCACATTTGCTTTTCTATTTATTTTTATTAATCTATCCGGAAACCTTTTTATATTTATTTTGTACATGAACAAACGCTTTTGTATTTATATGTCTTAAAAGCTGTAGGCAGACCCTCTTTACAGAGGCTCAAAATGAATATAGATACAATTTCATATAGATGTCGCTACCTAGTTTTAATAATATTATTTAATTTACCACCTTTTCGCTGTAAATAATAGATGGCGCCTTGTTGTATCTTAAAAGGCGCATGTACTCTGTTCTTGATTTTTATATAAATATCCTAAATAATCTCTTTTATCAAATGTCAATGCTTGGAAACTATTGACTATCAGAGTTCCTCTGTTGTCTAAGCTTCTTAGCCACTTTGGTAATCCTCCGGATTGTGTCTAATCGCAACCATCTCCGCTGAGCACTGCATCCTCGGTTAGATCATTCCCGATTAGTAAAATCCTACTGATACCATTCAATTGAAACCATCTCTGCTGGAGCACGGCATCCCCAGTTGAATGGAATAAATCCCACCCTACCCTTCATTTTTAATTTAAGAATTAGAATCATCGTTTACCTTTGAAATAAATAACTTCGCGATATGGTTAGTCTGAAGATAAAGTGATAAAGCCGGTGGAATAACAAAGTTACCAATTTTAATTTTATATTATTCAGGGAACCAATCTTCGATTTTTCTATGAAATCACTTTTTTACAAGGTTTTTGTTGGAACCTTATTCACCGTGTAAAAAAAGAGTTGAGTGTACTCAACCTATTGCACGCAAAATAGTATTTTGGGTTATAAAAATTAATGCTTTAACCTTTTACAATAGTTTCACAGAAGAAAGGCTATTCAGTACTTTCATAACAATAATAATATAGTCAGGAACTTTATGATAGCACGCATTTTGCCAAGATATCACAGTAAGAGAGGCTTATGTAAATTTTTGGTGCAAGAATTAGTTTTGTTTGCTCAATATGTTCTGAATAAACAATGTGCTTAACTACGTGGAAAGATTTGTGTTCTAATATTTCATGCCAATTTCCTTTTTTTTTCAACCATCAATAAACTACGCAAATGATTATCACCACTAATTAGAAATCAGTTATTTGATAAGTAAATAACTTCATTGGTTGGATTTGGTTGGTAAAGTTTCTATTACATTTGAAAAAATCGTTCAAGTGTGATAAATCTGTAAATAATTTATTATGATTGACATAATAGATTAAAAGTTTGCACAAAGAATAAAAAAAAGTTGTCTATGATATTGTGGTTATGCCACTCATTTGAATGTCTAGTTTTGTATAATGGAAGATGATTTGTGTCATAGTATTGTTTGTTATAATATTAATCTGATTTGTGATATGAAAAAAAAAAAAATAAACCAATTGTATATTTAGTCATAAAATGTCAAAATATGGCTGCAAATTGGATATACGATATAGACATAAAATCGTAGACAAATCTACGAATAGGGTGTAAATATTTATAGGTAATGCTTATGTTATATATTATTAGATATAATTATATATGTAATCGGTTTAAATTATTAAGTTACTACTTCATACAAGACGAACCGACTTATACATTTCAAAAATGTTTATGCATGCTACTTTTGCAACCGTGATGATTTCATTCAGATTTGATGTATTTTTGGCATTCTGTGTTTTTAGTTATAGATACATTTTATCACTGAAGTATTGAAATTGGTTTTATATTTTCTTTATTACCAATAAATATGGTCACAAAGTCATCAATTCTCAATATGGTTGATTTTCTCGTCATTCTAACATACTGGTGAGGTAGTAGATGAATGGAGTATGTCCTGTTGGTAGAAATCTTATGTTTATATGGTTAAACATGAACTCAAAACGTAAAATAATCATTTCTAATACAATAGCTCGACAGTTTCGGTACTTGGATGAAATGGCGAGAATAATGTTGGAGAAATTCATGTAAGTATTTGGAAACAGTCAAATCTATGAAAACTTTTTCTATAAACCATTTGATATTCTGAAATAATTTCGGTGCGGAAGTGCAGATATTATTTTGATAATTCGAATAGTATACCTATGTTAGTAGTTTTTTATTTTAATGCTCGAATAATATGACTTTTAAACAGATTGGCTTTCGATTAAATTATGCTGGACAAGTTATTACAATTTTGCTGGATAAAATACCAGTTGCATTATTAACAGTATAACTCTCTGTGAAGTGATCTCTCAGACATCAAGATCAGAGATGTATTAAGATGAATATATTTTATGTCATTTTACTTTGAATTAAGTTGTACAATATAAATAATTATTAATAAGAATGTAGGCATTTAAGAAAATAGATTTAACAAACAGGTAGAATTCGTAATTTTTACTCAGCGGTATTATTTATACTATGTAAAAAATAATGGAGGTGGTTTTTTCAATTTCAATGGTCAGCTTTTATGATGAGTATTTCTGTAGATTGAAAATTTTTCTGTAGAATAAATAGTAATATTTCTAAATGTGTAAATAACTCAACAATCAATCGATATAAAAAATTGAGTCTTAATTCTTTGAGAAAATTCAATTATAATTAAACTGTATATAGACAAATCTTTAACTTTTTTTTTCACATGATATTACCATTCAATATGGAAGTTGTTCTATCCTGTAGTAATCCAAAATATAACGAGATACATCTTTGTCAATGAGAACTTTATTCTTCTTGCATCTTTTAAAATAGAAATTATTCTTCTGTCATAAAAGATATCACGATACGTGCTTATCAATAAATTTTGATTCGATTGTATGACAATGTAAGTTGAATTTAAAATTACTTTTCTAAACTCAAAAGAAGACGTGAGTTAATAATTTAAATTAATAACCATGCAAAATTAAACTTAAACTTATTACTTCAAAAAGATACACTTTATAAAATCTTTTTGATTCTTGAGATTCTCAAACCACTTATGGCAAAACGAAAACGAGTTTGTTTAACATCTTTACGTGAGTATTGCTATGTCCCAATAAACTCAACGGTGGTTCAGATATTAAAACCCCGAGAGCGATGTATACATACCTAATCATAATTATATTATAATTAGGAATATGATACTCCAGGTGGCAGTGTCACCTCTTCTGTCAACATTCATCCATGAATCACACGCACACTCTCTATCTGCCCATTGTGTATAAGCGCAGTGTTTTGCTGTGCGTTGCAGACAGATAAATCAAGACAAATATATATCGTAATAATTAGAGTGAAATGAATCAGGCTATTCGGTATCAGCTGACCGCAGACGGGTGATGCATGCTCGACCATCCGAATGGTTGAGTTCATATTTTATAAACGAAAATGGCCTGTAATGTTTTAAAATATTAATACGTAGCGTAAGTATTTTTTAAGTTGTTAAGCAATTTGGCATGTAAATTTATTAAATTTGCTTCAACGTATGGATACACAGATGTCATTAATGTAAGAGTTTTTATTAACGGTTTGTGAACTGCTGCAAGTGGACTGCTTAAAAAATTGTAGCATTTTTGAAATGTCGGCGAAACTTAATATTGAAGAAATCAGAATTGAAAAGGTAATATTGCACGTGAGAAAGATAATTTAAGAGTATAAATATTGTTAAGTTGCAAAAACAAAAGATATCGAATACGGTTTATGTTTAAGTAATTCTAGATATAAGCAATTTCCAAATATTACTGTGGGTCTAACTCATTTCAGCGCAGAGGCTTAGAATTATTTTATTTATACTTATATACATCAAAATCGAATGTCTGACGCAGGCTTCAGGCATACTAGCTTCAAATTAAATATTGTGTAACAAAATCAAAGAGTATTAGATAACTAGACGAATCATTACCGATTTCTTTTTCTATTCAAAATTTAAAACAGTTATTTCATTTCAAGTTAACTGTTTTCTTCATTCGAGACTAGTGTGTCTGCAAGAGAAATTTCCTGTATTTTAAATTATAGAAATACAACTTGCGTTTTTAAATGCGTTCGAAATTTTTAAGTGATATGTATTTTGACTTTAAAATAGAGATTTAGTGTTGTGGAAATAGCCATTTTTTTAAATAATGAAACATTTCGAGTAGATTCTTTTGAAGTTAGAAAATCAACAAGATAAGTTTAGTTTCATACAATGGGAATTTTGATAAGACTCAATTGAAGAATTGAGCAATGAATAAAACTACTAACGAAAACTATACGAATAAGCCATGTCAGCAATTATGAAAAAATAACGCTATTTATGTATGTGTAAAAATAATAATTCATAAATTTAAGAAAAACTATATGGTTGTATGTAATGAAATGATTTTGAATTTATTTGTATTTGAATGAAAAAAAAATAAAGATAGTGATGTATGCAGATTACTTCTGGAGTAAATTAATTAGTAGCTGAATCACCAACCGGATGTGGGCCTACAACATGGTGTAAGAAGTATAGGTGAGCTGGATCGTTCTTTTTGTAAAATATCTGATGTCACTTTGACGAAAAAGTTTGTATTGTCACCAAAACTTTATTGCAAACATAGTAGCTTGTAATTCAATAAACACAGATTTACGTCTAAAAATGCAAAAATGGCGACGTGTCATTTTTTATCCGGCTCACCTATAATACTTCTTACACTATAGACCAATATCAAAAATTCAGAGAGACTTGAAAATGGCATATGGTGAAATATTATAACATATTTCGTCGATTATTAGAGGTACCCCTATTTTTGAATACCAATAAATAATACGTAATAAAGACATAGAATGAAAGTAAAAAACATTTACGGAAGCCAGCGACGTTGACCACTCGATCACGTGCGGTGCCCACAGGTTCGAATTCCAGTATCCTAAAAACTGGGCATGGCTAACCACTAGTCCTGTCTTATCCTTCCATCTCGATTCTCTGCAAAAAAGAGAGGTTGAGCGATAAACAGTTTTTGTGAACCACATTGGGAGCATTACATATTTACTTTCGTGTACAGTAACACAATTGGAGCCTTAAACATCTTGAGATTCAGTGTCTGATTATAATATATCAACTCGTTTTCATTCTTCCTATTAAGTATCGTCTTCTGCGCCATCAAGAACATAAGTGGTGCAGCATTTCTTAAAAGAGTTTTTAATTTAATCTATCATTTTTTTTCATTGAAAAATTAGTTGTCTTTTAAAAAAGTCAATCTGCTGCGCCGATCAAGTTGAAAAAATTTAACACTTCGATTCATCTGAGCAGAAAGTAGTTCTAAAATAGTGTGTATACAATAGATAAGGAGTGGGGATAGGCATGGCGATTTTTAAATATTTATAAATAAATACCCAATAAAACTATTTCAAATAAAATTTATTTACAATAAATAACAGAAATTTAATTCTACAGTTTACAATCAATCACACGACGCAAAATTCAAATAAACAATTGTAACTTTCTGATGTTTTTTTTTTAAATATTTTTCTCTTGAAATATTCTTTATCTACTGCATAGTAATTACGTTATATGTAATGAAGAAATTTTGTGAAATTCAATAATGATAAGTCACTAAAAAGCTGTCGCCGTCAATGTTGAAGAAATTATAGAAATCTTAAAGTTGATAGTTCACTTTTTGCCAGGTGTCCATGCCTCAATTTTAGGAACTGTCGTGCTGTAAGGCGAGTATTGGCCAGTCGTACCAGACATGTTTTCTGTGTGGTCTTGCATCCACTTGTATTTGGGCCTAGCTCCATCCTATTAATGAAATATCAAAAAATGGATTTATGATAGCAGAAATTGCATCAAGACCAAACCTATGGATTATTAGAAACGTCAAAAGAATATAAAAGAGTATCACATGAAGCAAATCGATTCAGAATTCAAAAGAATCAAATTATTTACCAGTGTTGGTCAAATCATATTACACTTGTTTTGAATAACTGTTATTCATCGGTTTAATGCTAACAACACATTTTCAGTCAAATTTAGACTGTCAAGAATCATAGAATGAATAAAATCTGTCAGATGTTGAATTTGATTAAAATTACTATTTATAGTTAACGGTAACGTCTTACCACAATAAATTCAACATAGAAGGTCACTTGAGACATCTACCGAAAAATGGCTCTAAGATCCATACAACAACTTTCACCATTTGTCGGCAGGGAAATGTATCAGGTTCTAATTTTCCCCCGAAGTTTGCCTTTGACCATAATATGTAGACGTCAGATCTGTCACTTTGACAGATCTGACGTTTTTATATTATATTGCGCATAGAACCTCAAAAATGAATCGAATCAAATATGTATTACCTCAAACTCGAGCAAGCATCACTATTCGTCATTATAGAATATACATTTGCATTATTATTGATGGAAATCGAGTAAACCGATAATTTACACGAAGTACGTAAATATGAAAAAGTCACCGCGTCGTATTTTGTCGTAAATTATCGAATTCTGTTGAACCTAGTGATCGGGTTTGATCATTCATAATATAATGTGAAGTAGATGTATCTCAAAAAATCCGGCAATTCAATCAAGTTTATCTAGAAGAATTGCCAAAGAAACTATAAAACTCTAACTAAACCGATGTAACAATATATCTGTCACAATATGAAACACTAACCAGACAGTTGAATAAATAAATGCAGCTTTCCGATGTTGAACGGCTTTATTGAAATGCTTCCAATAAATCATAGACATATTTGCCTTAAAACACAAATCCATAGAATGAAAAATCAATTTATGTAGTCGTAACCCGTGTATTGTTTATTTTTCTTTGCAAAACTGAAAAAGATTTTACCAGTTATTCTTATATACAAGGTATTTCACTACCTATCAATATTCCATTGGATGTGTGGTGACATTTTGTTGTTGGTTTTAACTTGCAATCAAACGAAGCAAGCAGGAGTTTTAGTAATTATTCGTTTTACAAAAGACAGTTGAAAGGGTCAAAAATCGTAAACGAAAGCTTATGAATCTTTCATTGCTGAGGTTTGAGTCGGCATTTGTTTTATGCAAACTTAAGATGGCTAGAAAACTAAGTATGCAAAGTCTCAATCGTCGAAATTACAATTTGACATCCAGTAAAAGACAAGATATAATTGATCTGGGCATTGATCTGCACGGAAAGATTCACAAAACCGAATCAAAATTCCTTCTACTATTTTTCATGTAGTCAATCATACATATCCATTGCATATATTTATTTTATTTAAAAGTAGAAAATCATAGAATGAGGGGATATATAAGTTCCAAAAAGAAATATGGTAAGAAACAAAAAATCGGTAGGTAGCACAATTTAGACAGCGTTAAGTGGTCAGCCAGTTTTCAACCATTCATTTATGATCTCGGTATAATGTTGAACTCTTCTTTCACATTTCATTCACATATTAATTCTACTGTTATGCGTGCTAGCAAACTTTTTGGGTTAATAGTAAGGCTAAGTAAATCTTTTGAAAACCAAATTTGCTAAAGCATTTTGAGAATATCATACTAATAGATAGTATATATAATAGAGTTGAAGATACCCACTCTGAGAGAGTGATCTTTCCTAATCATAGTTTAGTAGTTTCTTTTTCAAATATTTTATTATTTTCTTTAATGTACTTAAACGTCAGTAATTTAATTTTCTTAAATGAGGAAATAATGTCAAGTTGAAATTTTTCTTTCATTACAATGTAGTTTTACCAAATAAATGCTACTTCAATCAACGAATAGAAATGTGTCGACCTCAATTGAAAAATCAATTTATGAAACTGTATCTACTGGAATTTGAGCCCGTGAGCACCATAACGGAACCACTAGACTACAGATCCGGCAATATATAATTTACAAGAATAGACAAAAAGAAACCAATGGATTCGAGTTAACTAGGATGGTGGTATAGTGAATTATACCAAGAGACTTAGATAACAACAGGCTTTTCATATCTCACGGGTTCACGAAATTTCATACCTCGTTGAATACGACAATCAGCAAGCTGATTTGGTTTGTTCTACTGTAAAACATTAAATTTCATTTCGCGTACTTTCTGAAGCTGTTCCAATCTGTCATAAATGTCATTGTGTATTGATAATTAACCAAAAACATCCAATGACAGTCCGACATATCATTGTTAAAATTATATTCCAACGTTTTCTTTCGTCATTCCCGAATACTTCCCATATATTTACACAAAAGGCGGCAGAAACAATCTAGATTGCAATACAATATGTCAACTGTCAAAAAGCAAGCATGTGTGTAGCATACATAGTACTATACTGGTGTGCGTATATACATACATGCAAACACACACCAGTAATGGTGTTTCTAACGAATAAATAAATCGATCACAGAATGGAACGTATAATTTTGCAATCGTCATTTTGAAAACGTGTAGAGACATCTATGTAAGAATATCACTATATTCGCCTTTTTTGTAAAAAATCGGGCTAATGATTTGTTTAAAAATAAAATAATATTTTTCTGATTTTTTTTAGATTTATATCCACGAATCTGGATATATTTAATAGTGTAATTCGACAACGACTTTTGTGCTTCTCTTACCCTTAATATATTTTAATAACTGTTAAAAAGTAGAAAAAGCAGTCATTCATTGACAGAAAGTTCTTATATGTTCTTGTTCGAAAATATTTTTTTTTACCATGTCTGTTCTAAAATGTTCACTAAAATGCCAATCTTGTTGATGTCACTGTAAGGTGAGTATTAAGACGTTGGTGTGAAGGGGTAGGGTTTCTATAGCCTTTCAAGAATGCAGTACATCCGCTTTTTAATATACAAGAAGGTGCCATCTATTATTTACAGCGAAAAGGTGATATTTGGGAATTAAATAATAATATTAAAATTAGCTAGCGACATCTATATGAAATTATTGCACACTATAAGACAAATTTACCTGATGCGGGGGAAGGTCAGTTTTGTAATGCATCCATCCATACCATTCAGCAGAAATCTGAAAAATAATAATGAATATTTTCATTTATTATGATAAATTATTGGTGTCCGATTCATATACTTAATTCTTTTTGATTGTGAAAAGAATATTTTCGCCCGCGGTAGTATTTGAAGTATACTTATTTTGCTAATAAGATTTCGTTTGCGAGAAATAGACCCTTTTTCATTTGGTATGTATAAATTGTTTTCACAAAAAATAAATATAAATCAAGAAATTAAAAGAACTAGTTTTAGTGACGCCATTTAAAAGTTTTAATAGAACTTTTAGGTGAATTTAGATTACCATTGGAGTATTTCTAGACAAGAAAATGTGTAACAATAAGGAATCATTTCGTAATATATTCTCAGGATTATTCCTATTAATTTAGGTCATAAAGAAAGCGGGAAGATTGTAAATGGTAATAATTTTTCATTGAATTTCTAACAATTAAAACCCTTGTTGCATAATTCTTGCAGTTAAAGAGTAACGAGCCAATGCTTTTTACCTGACTTCCATCATAGTACATTCCATGATCGGGGGAAAACTCTACCCATCTGTTCCTAGAATAGAAATAGCGAGGGTTTTCAAAATATTTGTTTCCGTATTTATCCTCGCCAACCAAAGTTCCATCTTTCAGTTCATCTTGCCTGAAAAAATAAAACAGCATGATATCTTATGACCCGTCAATACATGCAAGAGTCTATAAAACTCCGAGCCAATGGCCTTTAGCTACATTGAAATTTTATAAAAATGAAGAATACATCTGTTTATTTTTGTTATTATAATTTTTATATGTAGTTATCTCATATTAATTAACATATATACATCCAAAGGAGACATCCTCTTTTTGTATTTAACAGACTATGCACAGGAATGGTATTAATACCTGTTTTGGTGACAGGTGATTATATTTATATGGAAAGGGTATCTTTACTGTTTTTGTAATGTGGTCATTATCTTCGGGTAAAGTGTGAATATCAGCTAAGTTTTGTTTAATATTTCGCTTTAACTAGTAATCTATTTTTACAAAACAGCATCTACTGAAGTTAGATGTTATAGCATTTTCTCCTTTATCGTTTTTTAATGGTCTTCGAACGTGTTTGGCACATTTAATTCAATGGGTATTTGTCACTGGGATTAAAGTCACCGTAAAGTGGGTAACAGGAAATCAATTTCATTATATATATTCGTAAGATATACAGTATCTCAGTTAAAAAATATTAAAATAACTCTGCTAATATGATAAATATGACAATTAATGTAGTGACTTTTTTTACACTTCGTAGTAAATTATTGCCCATTTTACATGATTAATAAGTTAAGCACGCATTAAGTGTTCATTTGGTTTCTGCTTAGGTTTGTAGCGTGTGTGTACTCTTTTGGGTTAACTGACATTTGATGATCTATAAGAAATTTTAAATCATCGTATTGATGATTCTAAATGAAGTGGACTTTAATATAAAATTAAATTGATAACTTGGTTATTCCACTGCCTGAATTCAACTGGATTTTATCCTAGATAAGTATTTAAATTCATAGTTTCATATTCAAAAAATTTCAAAAAGTATAAGATTTGAAATGAATGTAAAGATCCATTTAAAAAGACAGATTTAAGGGGTAATCATCTAAAGATTCAAAGCACCTTTCCTCGAATATATTTGTATTGTAGTCCAACCATTATACCAGAAAAAATCCAATAAAAGAAAAACAATGCCATTATCCAGGAAATTTGAAAAAAATAAACATTGGAATCAAGGAAATCAATAAATTATGCAAGATATGAAATATTAATATATACATATTTCAAATTTGCTATATGGTTTATTCTAAGTTTCATTTAACATTATGATGGCCTTTTCATGCTGATACTATATACGTATTTTGTGTAAATTATCAGTTTCCCTGATTCCCATGTATGATAATTTTGCATTTTCCTATTCGTAACTAAATTTCCTACAGAATTGCATTGTTAAAAGCAGCATTTAGAAAATTTTCAGGTAGAAAAAGGGTAGCATGATATAAAGCGTATTTACCACATATTGATATTTGAGAAAATAGGCCAATGCAGTATTAAGTATAGATTGACATTTATTTCACTCGGTCTTTTACGAAAAAAACAAGTGACAGTTATATAATGTTTAGAATTCGAACCTGTAGAGTTTATAAAGAGAAGCTCTTAATCCACCATTTTGCCGTATGATGGTAAAAAGTCTGGAAACTTTATCGAGCGCCAAGTATTTGGTCATTTCTGACGCTTAATTTCGTAATATCAATTTGTATCTTTCGATAAAAGTCGTATCTAAGCAGGCAAAGTAATTTGACATGAGCATAGACAGTAGATACAATGTTACTCGAACGAAAAATTCATCAAATAAATAATAGATATTTTGGCCAAATAATGTACCTAATGCTGTAGGTACGCACAAAATGAAGTCTAGATTATTTTATTTTATTTTTTTGCCATATCCGTTTCCAATGTGGAGCACATAATATACTCATAATAGAACTTCTAAACATAAGCGGTTATAAAAAAAAACTTACCTCTCTTCTCGGAGAGGGAGAGAATTGCATGATGATTTGAAACAACCAGTTGGTAGTAAGCTTATCACTCTCCCCACGCCTTATTTTAGGGTTGGGTAGGAGGTTGGTTGGTGCGGCTAGATTTCATTTCTACGATATTATTTACCACAGCAAATGGCTGGTTGGAAAAAAATTACGAGACCTAACTGGTGCTATTATTCGAATTCATGTACGAAAATAACTATCGTTGGCTCACACTGACAATAAAAACAATTGTTTTAAAAAACAACTCACTCGTGCTGCAATATAGCAAAACCAATTAAAAAACCATAAACAATAACTACTTTTATGAAACGTCAAAATAAGTGTAACCCCAAATCTATATGACGTACAAACATTCCTGTTTTTATCAAATAAATTGGCATAATAATTATACTTTAATAATGCACACATGAGAAAGATTACTAAATAAAACGACATGGATAATAAAACAAAACAGGTTATAGTCATTTAATAATTTATATTATTTTTGTATACTTTTTTGTTGAGATATCGGTTTTTAAAGAAATTTAAAATATAAACTGTATTTTAAAGTTGATAAAGCATGTAAAGAGAAACATTTCGTCTTAAGGTTCTCAAAAAACGTCTTTCAATTTGACGTTTTTACCAGAATGGGAAACGATACTATATAACTTCTATACTATTTGGTTACAGGAAGAAGAAATAGAAGCTCTAAGTTCTATTTACGGAGATGAATGGAAGGTAGAGTTTCAGGAGAAGAATAGCTATCGCATCAGTCTGTCGCACGATGGTAGAGATGTGACACTATTTCTTAAAATTCCAGAAAATTATCCTTCAGAAGCACCTCCCACCTGTGAAATGTCTGCACCATCTCTTAGTAGAAATCAAAAGACAATGATACTGAACGCATTAAATGAACTTTATATGTAAGTTAAAGGTAATTTATGCGATTTAAAAAATAAATAAATGCTGTGTAATCAATGCAATCATTCTTGTATTTATTATGCATTTAATCAGAATAATAAAGTGACCAAGCGACATCTTTAATTCAAATTATTAATAGCTCCTCAGACTTGGATGAATCCAACTATATGCATAATTTTTTTCTTACGCCTTTGAGAGCATGGAATGGTAAATATACTTTACAACATGATACTCTTTTTCTGCTAAAGATTACTTAATGCTGCTGAAAATAATGCAATTCTGTCGGAAATTTTATTGTGGATCGGTAATTATTGTCAAAATATTAAACATTAAAATCAAGAAAATCGATAATTTATGTGAATTACAAAAAATTTTGACGAAAATTCTCCCCTGTACTTAAATTTTTTCTCTATGGTTTGTTGTAAGACTGACTATTTGACATAATATGACAAATTTTTCATACTCGCATTTTGCTTAATCAGCTCATTCTTAATGCATCAGTTTCGCAGATTCCCATCTATGATAAATTAGCATTTTCCTAATCGTAATTAAATTTCCTACATAACTGCATTGTTATTATCGACATTTAGTAAATTTTCGGGAAGAAAAGAGTAGCATGTTGCAAAGCATATTGTAATGGAATTTTGTGGAAATTTATTTTTAATATAAAATAAAAAATTTTCGAAAATTGATATGCGAAAAACACGTTTTTCGCATATCAGGGAAGCATCTTCGGAGTAAATTTTGATATGCCCGTATGCTGCATGTTAGATATTCTTTTTGTAATTTTTATATTTATTACCTGTAGTAAAATTATTAAAACTGTTAAATAAGTACTGCATGAATAAAAGAAAGTTTATTTTGTATCGTTCCTTCACTTAATCTTCTTTCAGAGAAAACTTAGGTGAAACAGTTCTCTACCAGTGGATTGAAAAAGTACGTGAAATTCTCGAATCTATTGCAGTGTCATCTGAAATCAAGGAAGTTCATCAATCTGTTGCCGTGATGGAGCCAGCCTTGGTAAATTTCTTTCAGATTTCGTATTTATTTAAGATTTCGTATTTAATGTACCTTTTATGCTTCAATGATGCATAATTCTATTTGTGAAGTTCATTATTTTGTGGGGCAGCAAATTAATGACATTTTCCACTATTGAGCATACACCTAACGTCATCATGAATAATTTCTTTCCACCAAGTGTCAACAGTAAGAATATTAAGTATACTTGAATGTATTGTGTATAGCATGTAAAAAAATAAACTTATAGTTAAACGAAATAATATGAAATATAAATAAGGAAATGAACAATTCTTTCTCTGTTAGACAAAATTGTAAAATATGTACTTTCCTTGGCGAGAAATTCTAATGATAAGTTCCAAACAATATGGAGAATTCAAATACATAATTATCTTGTATTTCATTCGGATATAACATAAAAAATTTGCTTCCATAGTGTAATGGCAGTGAAGGTACAAGTAAATTCTTGATGCTAGATTTAGATTTGATAGTATGATTCTGCCCGAATAAACACGTGACAGCAACTTCATGTTTTGTAGCAGTGAAATAGTATTGGCTTGAAAATAGACTATATCAATTTTCTGAATTGAGCCTATAAGTAACGATTGAATTTTTATCTAATTATTGATGCAAGAAATATATTTAAATCTGGAATTTCGCACTACTTCTGAATCTAATCTAAGCAGTATACTTTTTCAAATATCATTGTCATAAGACAATAAGTTGAAAATAAAATGGAACTTTTTTCCTGTCACATAATACAGATTTCTTCATGTCCACAAATTACTCATGGCCAAACTATAGAAGACCGAAAGAGTGTCTTTCAAGCACATGTAGCACGACTGGAAATACCCGATGAAGTAAAGTAAGTGTCTTTTGAATATAAATTAAAAATGGTTCTACTTGATGTAGACATTGGATATATAAACAAGTCTTACTGTTTTGTCTACCTCAATTCACTCGTGAACAGACCCAGTGAAGTCACTGTGGAAAACAAGGGATTTTTGACAGTCAGAAATGCAGCCAATGCATGCTTACTTAAAGCGTTTAAAAAATATATACACTTATAAGCCTTACCAGTGGAATGATGATACCGATACAGTTTGAAAGGCTGCTGACTCAACCTACAGTCATGCTCATGTCACAGTACAGCTCAATACTAATGAATTTGGTAGGGTGTATTAGTAGTGGCAGGCCGAGAATTAACTGGTTATGAAGAGATGTTGCTGGTATTTAAGACACCCTCCAGGTCATGATAATAAATTTAGTAATATGAAATTAAAATTGAAAACCAACTGCTTCATTTAATAACTATGTTATCAATTAAAATTTGAATGCTGAATACAAATTTCCACCAAATCAATGCAATTTATTGGTCAATGCGAATTACTTCATCATTTTTGAAAAAAGGTTAGAATATTGATTGTTGTGTTGTTTGTCTTTTAGTACTGTAATGTGGAATTTAAAAGTGGACCGAAAAATTGCAGATGCCACTCATAACATCTTAGCCTGGCGCTGTGGAAAGCATGAAGACTGCGATGATGATGGAGAAAAGCAGGCCGGGACGCGTCTTCTCAGGCTTCTTAATCTGATGAGTGTCAACAATGTGATTGTTGTCGTATCAAGATGGTAAATTTTGAATTGTACCCTTTATTATGTTATACATGCCATCATTCCAATACAGAACTATGTTAACTAAACTCTGTCAACTTAACATAAAAGCTATTGACAGGATTATTTTTTCTCTATAAATTACAAGACTGGATAATTGAATACCGTTGAGTATACAAGTGCTATGTGCCATAAATCAAAAGTGTTGGAAATTAAAAGCGTTTTAAATGTTGAAAACGTTTATTAATTTTTGTCAGTAAAATGATAGTGCAGGCACCATGTTACACCTCATTTATAACAATATTCAAAATTTTCCTGTGGATGAGTCAAACGGATTTGTCAAAAATATTTTGGTATGCATACAACAGTTCTTACAGCTGTAAGACCTCAAAAGGTTACGGATTCAATTACTGGCAAGGTTGCATATAGGTTTGTAATGCTATTTCTCCTTTTGAAATTGGAAATATCTGGCACATTATTATAGTGCTGTATATTTATTTAAAATAAAAAAAAATTCTATTCGTATGGGGGTAATTCTTAATAATACTTGAAATCAGTTCCATATTGCCAGCAATAATAATTATTCTCGTGAAAGTTAATAGTTTTTCTTATTGACAACACGGCAAATGTTTTTCTTCTGTGCATTTTTATGTTATTATATTTTCAATAAATGTTTGACTTCAATATTATAGTAACCGTGTTTGAAATATCACTTTATCCAAGATCTGATATCCAGTGTCTTTTCAGGTATGGAGGAACTCAGTTGGGACCTGATAGATTTCGACATATAAACAATGCTGCGAGACAAGCCTTAGTTCAATCTGGCATTATACCGTCATGAAAATGAATCCTAAATGATATTAATTTATTTTTATCCATTAAAAACTGACAATCAATCTTCAATTACCTCCAAAGCCCCTTTTCGCTTTATTAAAATATTTTAAATTACAATTGATTTTCACATTTTATGTTGATTCCTAAGTATATATAATTATTTGTCATTAGATCTCTCTTAGAACGCAACTATAAAAAGAAATCATATCGTCGTCTTCACTAGCAAACTGCATATCTACATTTCAGTTAAATGTTCAGGAGAGTTTCAAAACTCTCATGAATATCTTGTTGAAATGTAGATACACAGTTTGCTACTTAAACCGACGAAATGAATAATATTTAAAAATAACAAGGTACTGTAAATACTGATTTATATAAATATATTTTAAGGATTTTTTTGTTGTAAATAGTTATTAAATTTTAGAAATAATACTATAATATATGTTAAATGTGTAAATTTTCTTCTCTTTTTTTTACCGTGTCTGCTCCCAACATATGGCCTCCTAATGGAGGTATTTTAACAGAAGTTTTCTATGAGAGCTGCTTATTACTCAGTTGCTCAACCTCTCTTTTTTAAAGAGAGTAGGGATAGAAGGGTAGGGCTAGGACAGGACTAGTGGTTAACTAATCGCTCTCGCTACGCCGTGTTTTTGATGATCGGATCGGTGGGAGGGAGTTTTTAGACATCACAAATATTCATGACTATGAACAGAAATTCATAAAGTGATTGAAAGACCAATTTATGATAACTATTCGCATCGGGAATTGAACCCGAGACATCCGAAACCGTAGTCAACGACGCTACCAATTTCCCCAACTAGCCGTTTTTTTGCAATTTTCTTCTTAACAAGAATAAACCATTCCTGAATCTTCTTTGAATGTTATATTTTTATTATTTTGAGTAACAAAGGTACTCATGATTAGTATAAATTCAGCAAAGTTATTAAAGCCCTTTTTATTCATTCAATAATTAAGATTTAACAAAACCCACCATCAAATTACTAATCAAAGTTGGCTTAAAGTTATCTAGTTTTAATAATCATGCTTGATTTGCACCCATTCGATGATTAATTTATCTTTTCCCTAGCAAATGTTTTGATTTGTTTAATGTTTTGTTTTGGGGCTAGTAATGTTCTCAATAAACTTGATTCAATACTATTTCTCAGTTGTTTTCTTTACACTATTTTTGTTATTTTTTACTGGTTGTGTGGCATGTTTCGCCTCTTCAAAAGGTCATTGGAAAACCGGGGCTTGTGAACACTTGTTTGCATAAGTATATTTAAGGTGCATGCCACAAACCGTTTTTAAATAAGCATGATTTTTTATATCAGGTAATCAGAAATAATAACAAAAATTCTCCATATTTATACAAAAAAATATATTTAATTTTTTATCCATACTTTTTAACCACTCGGCATTGTAATTATATTAAGCCTTTTACTTTTAAGATTATTTCATTAACGATTAACGAGGGAAAAATAAAAAAGGATATACCATTGGCAGATAAGGTTTTCCTCTCTACTGAAAAATGTAGTTTCTCGAGTTATGGCTCTATTTTATTGGAGATGAGATGTGATTACCATGTGTTTGTTGCGGAGCGTACGGATCCACGGTGGAGATTGAAATAAAAAACATTCAGTCAAATAATTTCTTTTCATAATATTTTGCACACGTTTATTTGTCATGATATATCATTGTTAAATATAATAAATCATTAACTTTTAATGCAATCAGACATGTTTCTTTACAACATATTCATTTTATAATTATAATGTTATAAATATTGACATTACAAAGTAGTGACTTAGGCGCCAGTATGATAATGAATGACATTGCAGTTAAATATTTTTATATTATTTTATTTATATCAATTGAATTCAGAGTAACAACAACACCCAACCGCAAATGTGTAAAATTATTTTCATGTAACATAATTACAATGTCGTAACACAATATTCATTACATTAACACTTTACCAACAAGTTATATGTTAATTAACTAATCCAACGTAATAATGTGAACGTCTTAACAATGTGTGTGAAGATTTGCTAGAACTGGCTTAATAATATTAGGTGGTTCTTACGTACTTCCCATTAGCGAGACAAATATATTAAATTCAACACTGATTGACACAAATCTGTTATAACGTATTATTTAAACGCTTACTCTACAAATACATTCTTTACCTGGATACCTGGTAGCGTATGGGAGTTGAAAATATTAAAGATAATATAACTATTCACAATAATGAAATATGAATGATATATTTAGAAATATAACAAATTGTACATGTAGAAATTTTAGTAATTTCATATTTTTATATCAGGAGAAACACCTAGCAAATAAATACTGTGCGGGGTGAATGAAACTACAGCAGACTTCCACATAACAGGGTGTGGCATAATCAGGAAACTGCTCGACAGGAAATGCTTAACAAATTAAAAGAAGGTTTTTAACAAATAATTGCTTTTGAAGAAGAAGACGGTGTTGTAGCACAATTTGTTAATTTGTTTTTAGTCCTTTTTCAATGCCCCAGAATTGAATGAGATTTTCTTCCCTTCATTTATTCCCATTACGCAAGAGTACTATCGAATACTATCGAGTACTACTAGATCTTGAATTAATGCTGAATTGAAGAAAAAAAACTATATAACGTAGAGCTACCTAATATTCCAAAGAGCGTATGATATTGTAGTGTTGCAATATTTTTACATAAATGCATTATTGCAGCAGTTAAACTATATTTATTAATTTCCCGTATGAAATGTGTTGAAAGACACTAAAATATCAATGGTTCTAGTATGCTTACGGCAAATAACAATATTCACTTGCGGTATTTCCTTCACACGCATTCTTTACAAGCTTTTTTTGTACATAGGAATGTATAATAGTCCAATATAATTATGTACACTGTGTATATTATTAACAGGACCCAAAGGTGGTAAGAATTACAATGACATTATTATTTTAGTCTTTCATTGTTCCTTTTTTAATCAGCAAACTGGCAACACAAAATCCAGTATATTTTTGTAGACTTTTAGACACTGCCCGTATTGAAATCTCTTATATTTTACTTAGATGTTAAAATCGGCTAGGAAACAATATATGTTTTTAATCAATGATGGCTTTTCTACAACTTAACAATACTGCCTCCGCTAGAACATTTTTCCTTTACTATACCAATGCCAAACGTATTTTACAAATCATGTAAGCACACATTTTACTAAACAATGACATCCTATTCACCTTGTATAAAATACATAATCTATTCATCTTACGTTATCTATTCATCGCTATCGTCTAAAAGTTCATAAGAGATAAACAAAAAAGACAACGATTTTTACGTTGCATCAAAAAGAGAAGAAATAATTTTCCATTCAAGAGATGTCTCAAAAACAGTTAACACATCCGAGTTTTTGTTTCAGGATATTAATATTTAGTGAAGATGTTCATTTTTAAGACATCTCATCAAATTCGTATACAAGAGTAAAAATTTAAATACTCCAATATGACATGGTAACATAAATAAAATTTGGTACGGATAAAGGCAATGAAAAAACGGTATTTCATTGCTGTAAATTCAAAGTCTGCAATGATACATACATAATAAAATTGATAAAGTAAATAAGCATCTCAATTTGTATTAAGAAACATCAAATTAACTTTTACGACACTTAACTGTATCGTAATCAATTTTTCTATGTTGCAGTGGCATTCATTTAAAAATATACTATTTAATATGAAGCTTCTATTTCGCTGATGATAGATGCTCGAGGAAGTAAGTATGTTATATATATAATGATATTTTTTTGACAATTATGATATGTTGAAATAAGGTAACAGATTTAATCATAAACTTCAGAAGCTCTTTTGATAATAAATCATCTTAATGAAAATGATGCTAAACTAGAAAGCTCAGCGAATAAAATAAAGAAGAAAGTGAAACCATTACTTTTAAGTTGTCAGTAAAAACACTACTTGTCCAAAACTGTGACATGTTACATTTTTGAATTGACCACGGTATTACATTGCATTTGAATAATTGTAAATATGAAAATCGTGTGCTGTTAAATTCCTCAATAACAGTTAAATCCATGAAAAATTTTTACTTTTATTTTCACAATTCATAAATGAATAATAATTATCTATTTTATTATAGGTTAACGATAGTCGTACACTATGCACGTGTTTTCACAGATGTCGCATTTTTTCTACCCTCAGATTGATCTGATATGTTTTCATTGAATTGTTTTTATTGTTGTACTATCTACAACACAGTTTAACATTCAAAGAGCTATAAATTTACATTTCTGCTCACGAGTCTTTTAGAAACCAGTGCTATTCTTTAATATAAGTTTTTTTATGTGAGATGATTCAGAAAGACAGTAATAAACATCTTTGCTTATTTATACAACTACAAACGTTTGCAATTTGACAGTGAGGTGTACATTCTACAGTGTTATGTGAGTGTCGCCTCTGAGATATTTCATATCCGTGATTTCACCTTTATTGAATTAGATGTTACTCTTCAGTGTGCATATCTCATAATCATTTCATGTAAGTATATATTGTAATAAATATGGATGCAGCAAAAGCGCGACTAAAACAAGTACGTTAATAATTGATTTACGAGGCAGTTTTATTTCCAGCAGATACAATAACCATACCATGAAAATAAGCAGGGTTTGTATTATTTATAAACGAATACTCTCAATTGCAAAAACTGCGAACTGTTAATTTACATTTCTTGCGAAACGATTATCGGATAAGGAAAATGAAGGCCACTCTAAATGTCTCGCAAACCATAACAATAATGATTGTTGATATTTTAATAATTCATCTGATTGATTGGACCCATTGGCTGTCAAAAAATTATAAGGGAAACGTCTTTACATAAAAATTAAACTAATAATTAAAGTTAAGGAAAATATTTTTTAACTTAAATATTACAGACCTATTTTACATTAAGGTCGGTTAGACCTTTTGCGGGACTGTATTAAAAAATAATGATTATATACAAATTCAATGAATTTATTCATGTGTGTAATAAAACCTAGCGTATAATGACATTACGATACATTAACTTAGGTATTTTAAAATAATATACTCTTCTTAGTACTATTTATTGTGCTTCATTAAATGTTTTTATTAATTCTTTCATTACATTGATGTCTACAATATGATAATAATTAACGTTTAGATAATACATACTAAAATCAAAACGAAATGATTAAAAATGCTAGATTCTGATTCGACTCTGTCAAACGAATTCAGAAATATTTGTAGGATGTTTTCTATTACGCTGCGGAATGCTTACGTTACGATAGACGTATGATTATTCAACTAAAATAAATAAGGCAAACTTTTCAGTTATGTTCAGATATATCTCTTTGATAAATATTCACATTCATTTCTATACCAGATATCTCAAAGCCGACGTGTCAATTTAATCAATAAAATTGTGAAAACATCTCATTCAAACAATTCTGATTAAGTTTGACTACTATCATCAATCTATTTTTCATATCTCCGCATAAAAATACTCAGTTAGTGCATGAGGAATTAACATATGTTTCATTGAAACATTTTGCATGCCATTATTTCATTCTATAGATAGATAGGGTGATTTCATTCTATAATGTGTGCATGTATGTGGTGATAATAAAAAAACTACGCTACGCAAGGAGAACTCGCCGATTTGATTTATATTGTTAGTGTAAAATCTGTGATGGAAATAAATGTTTTATTTTACAGATTCTTAAATACTTAGTCCTTTCAGTATTTTTATATCAAAGATAGTGAAAGTATACTATAATAGGTATGGTTGCTTCAAAATACAATAACAGATTGAAAGATTTGGTTTTACGTTAACTAGACTATTCTATAGCGAGAACATCTAAACAAAACGAAACCGACCGAAATTTTGATATTCTACGCGATCACCTATAAAATTGTTAAATATTTATTCTGATTGTATATTATATTATTCTTGTTGAAAATATCATATTTAAAAGTAAAAGATACACACAAAATATGAAGTCGATGAAAGAGTTGCTGAACGGTTAGTCAGTTTCCTTTTAAATAGGTCTATCGGATATACACTACTATAGAGATTACGGCCCAGTGCTATAGTTTAATAAAGATCGTCAATAAATGGCACATGAATTATTAGTACATACCTTCATCCACATTTTGAAAAAAGCCAAAAAATCTACCGATTAACGAATGTGAAAGCTTTCAAACACCTTTTTGTTAACAAACTCTTCATACACAAATCTTAATCATTCATTTAACGGCTCCAACAGTTTCATGGAAGTAAAAAACATGACAAATAAGCTTTTGGGATATGGAAAAGTCACCAAACAATAATTCAAGTGTATCACTAAATACGGTTTATATAAAATTGACACAAAGGAACCGTGCCATATTTTTTTGGTATTTATTTACATATAGTCCATCAAATAGTATTTTTATGTATAAATTTCATGCTAAATGAGTTTTTTTCTGACAATAGTTTTACGGCAGTAAGAAAACACCAATGAATATTATTCGTTGATAACTTGAATTATAAAGCCCTGTCAATGAAAAAAGTAAGGTAAACATATTTTGTCACCAAGCATTGAATTTGATTTGAATTATTTGATACTATAATATTATTCACTATTGTTGTATATCCAAAAAGATGTATTCGTTGTTCTAGGTTGTTTTTACACTGTTTATTGTTTCAATATCTTGATTTGTAAAATTTTAACGATAATTCACAAGTTATCTGTTACCTAAACACCATTTTTTCATTTAATATATTTTCTACAATAGCTGATTTCAAAGATACTCGTTTAATCATTGGACATTTTTATAATTATTGTAATGAACACATGTAAAATATCATATCGACCCAAATATAAGTAGAATGGTATATCCAGATTGCATATAGTATTACGTGTTCAGCTTTTCGTTTAGGTACATAAATGCCATTCAATTAGTTTTATTTTAAAACGGAATACGCACATATTCTTTGTCATAGCCGATTATGAAAATTCTTTGTTACAACAGTATTAAAGCTCTGAACTCTATTTAAATCTCACACTTATGTTTATATAGATGTTTTTATAACCATTCCTTGCAATGAAAGGTCTCAATCTTTGATGACGTCAAAAATGAAATTTCCAATGTGTTTTTCAGAAAAAAATTGTCTGCTATGTAAATTGAAATGACCTTATATTTGGGTAATATGGGAATCTATCTTTGCCTATTTTTTAACGTTTTCAAGCTAGAACTTTACAAGACATTTAGTTTGACATTTTAACAACTGGATAAACTTTATTACACTAATTTTCCATCAAATATAAGCTGTCGGCGTCGGAGGATGCTGCCAGGTTCTCGCTTTTGACTCGCTTGTTATTAATGTTCGGAGAATACTTATCAGAATAGAATATTAATGAGTAATGATACTAATGATAATCGATCGGATAAGGATTATTGTTGAGACTGTTTTAACTTAAAACTTTCTCAAAGGCCAGCATCCTTACGATTATATCTCCGCCCGTTTAAGCCAAATTTAATTAAACACCAACTTATACGGTAGTTTATAAAAATTTTCAGAGTAAAATTATTATTTGTTTTATAACATTCGGACACCTTACGTCTGATGGACTAAAGTACTTATAAAATAGCAGATGTTATGCGAATATTGATTTTACGTAAATGAAGTTGAGGGCATAGAGCAAAAAAGACATAAGAGTAGGCACAGTTTTGTGATTATCATAAAAAATACATTTTTTTACAATCGGTAGTGTAAATTTGTGTTGCTATATTAAAAAAATGTTTACAAATAATTATATCTTACAATGTGTACCTGCTAAACTCAAAAATATATATTTTTTGTGATTCATCTAAACTGTACTTTTTATACATACGCCCATCTGACGCTAAGCCCTCAGTTATGAATGCTTAATGGAATATGTATATTTAAAGTAAATATGACATATTGCACAGCTTGAAGAACGAATATGTACTGTTTTTTTTTAAATACAGAGCAGAATATTTTTACATTTTTAAGCCATTAGCGATATTGATGTGACTAGAATAATTTTTTTCTTTATAACGAGTTACAAATATTAACACATCGTTAGATTGAATTCTTCTTTTTATTTCACATTGACGATAATTCCATTACAGCTAATTATCTACCCACGACTAATTGAGGGTAAAAATATCAATGTTTAATATAATAACTTTAATCACCTTACAAAGAATAATGCATTACACGTAATTGTTTATTTATTTTATTATAAATAGTCATTATCTAAGTAAGCAGTCATTGGATATAAACAATAGATATTATGTATTATAAAAAGTATTTTTATATTAATATCATAGGAATAGATTGAAATGCGGAGGCGATTCAAAAACTCCCTCAGGAAAAATAAATGATTTCATGGTATTCAAAAATATTTTGTTTATTAAAAGTGAAAAATGTTTGGGTTATAGTAGTTATCATTGATAGTTTCAGAATTCAGTTGATTAATTCCAATATTTGATGAGCCAAAGAAATGTCCAAATTGTTTTAAGAGTGTTACTCAAGTGTCGATGGAGTTCAATTATAAGAATGTAAGAAGTTAAGCTTGTCGAGTACGCTCTCATTGGATGTAAAAATTTAGTACAATAAGTGTTTTTGTGAAATAAGTTTTAAATTATATTCCACTTTGCGACTTTTTCTTTCTTCTATTTAAACCACATGAATATGGAATGGGAAGGCCAAAAAATCATCCATAAGAATAAATTAAATCAATAAATAACAAAATGAACAGAAAATTATTGGGCGATATTGTACTATTGGAACAATTTAAATATGGCTACACTGTCATAATGATACTACCTGTGCATTTTAATTAAAATTTTGATTTCTCTAATGTACGATAATTTAGCTTTGCCGTTCACAAATTTTAAGTAGGAAAGACAATATCGTGCTGTTGCCGAATTCACTTGCCGTGTGCAGTCTTGCAGCAAAATACGTTGAGTTAATTTAATCTTTAATTTGAGTAGTCTGTCAAGAATAACGAATCATTAAATAAATAGGAAAGATAAAACAATACGACTTATTGACCTGTCAAGCATTGGAATTATCTACATCTGTTCTATTAGTTGATTTGATATAAAATTGATTCAGGTTTAATTAAATTGCTTGTTAAATGGCCTCAGCCATTGATGTATTAATAAAAAATGATTGGAAAGCTTTATCATATTTGATAATGGATGGTCCTTTATTTATATAACAATTAGTTAACACTTTTACAGAAATATTACATGATTTTTATGCTGGTTTTTTTTGCAATAGCTATTTAGCAAAATTTTATACAGATCATAGAAGTATTTAGGATTCTTTATATTATTTACGGATTCTGTTCTCAATTTGAATTAAAAAATCTTTGTAATTTTGCCATATTTAGTATGAATCGTGACAAAAGATAATCTTTTGTATCATTATTTTCTAATAGTAAAATAATATTGGCAAAAATAAATATTTTCTTTGTTTTATGTGAAAATTAATTCAGATGCAAAATATGTCTTAAAAACGGTGATATTTAAAAAAGAAATATCCATGCTTATATTGACTCAGTCTCGTGACAATTTGATTTTTTACAGAGAAAGAGTTATTAATTATCTTCATAAAAATATTTTTTCGTTGAAAATGTACAAGAGGCGATTAATCCAGAAGAAATGAGATACTTTTTATACAATAATGTACTCTTGAAGCGAGGAGTTATTGAAGAAAAATACTATAATATATTAAGTATGATTAATTATATATTTGAGAGTATAATACAATGGAAATTTGTATAAGAGAAAAGAGCACAAGCATATTTATACGCCTCGTGGCGTGCGGATAGAGTTCAGGAAAGATTCAAGAGATACTGACAGCCGCATTCATAAAAGACAAGAATATATTGTCAACAATTTGGAAGGTTTCGAGAGCCGTACAATAGCGCACATATTCATTTTTTCTGTACCTAGTGACTAACCAGAAAACATAATCGACAACTATTCCATATTTTTAATAGTAATTATTGAAGATTCATACATAATATCAAATTGAGTATATATTTGAATGGATAAAGTAAAATCTGGCAATCGATATTGAAGCCTTTCTTTATTAAATCCAAAACATCAATGTCAGTACACAAAAGGCTTTCTTGGTATTGTTAAACTGCATAAATATGATTTATTTATGAAAAATTGTTTTCAAATGGCACACTTTCAAATAAATAAATTGATGTAATTTAAATAAAGGGGAGAGTAATACGATGATTCCGTGCTTGTGACAATCTATTATGGAAACAAATCAGTGATTGAAATTTACACAAATATTGATTCGAGTGATAAAATCCAGTTCCTTAGAATGTTTTATATGTCTCAGTTGAATAATGTATTTATTACCTATAACACTATTTCAAATGAATGGTATTCATATAAAAATACATATTCAATAACAGCAATGAATTGAATTTATGAATTATATTAACATTTATGTAAATACTGATTACTAATTTTTCTCATCTGGATCACTAGCACAGAAGTGTGCTGCTCTTTCTCTTGAAATACCGTTACAAAACATAATCTATTTTGAAGTGTTTATTAAAATAAATGAATAGTCACAAAAAGTAATACTGTCAGCGATTCATTTTGATGAAGTGCCACAGCGAGTGATGAACCATCTTTGTTCCTTGTTTACTGACAATGACTTGGATTTAATAAAACAATAGATGACAGCAATGTGGGAAGTCTGATAATAACAATTATCAAAAAAGAACTTGATGTAAATTTGATAAAATATTTTCCTTTATGAAATGTTCACAGCACTGTTCCTTCTGAGATCTCGAGGTCATCCAACTGTGAAAAGAAAAAGAGCCATTTAAATTACTCAAATAATATAAAATGTGAACATGCACGTACCCCTTTTGAATAATTGTAATCGATAGTGGAGAGTTTCTCAAATTCATTGTTGTAAAAAAGTGTTTTTTTTTTTAAATACTGGAATATAATCACTAGTGACCCAGTCCAAAAGCAAATGGAGAGAGAAGCTAACCCATCTTTGATAGGCTAAATGATTTATTTCTCATATTGGATTTCAATATGTCTATGGTTTTGACAACCCTAATGTCATCTGTATGCTTTTCTTTGAATTTATTCTATTAAATCTGTGAAACTAGATATGTTATGTAAATATTACTAACGGTTGGCGCACCAATGTTATATATTTAAAAGTGATAAATAACGTAAATTCACGGTACAAAAACATTGCGCCCGCCGGTGGGCTTATAGCGTGTGAGGCCCATATAGAGACCGCACAACAGTGTGCTTATCGCTGCGAGGAAGCGGCTAGCATTGCAACCGTGTGTGTTTGTTATTAAAATTCTATGGAGCGGATGATGTTTTTGATGAGATTATAATAGATTCAAATATTTGTGCGAATCCAGATTAAGAGATGGCATTAGTAAGTCTGCAAGAGATCGTAATAATAAAAGTAAGACTATGGTGCAGTATTCAGTTCTATTGCTAATGTTATATTTCTGAGCTGTCAAAACTATAGAGTAATTGTCGTTCATGTCTATATTCTATGATGATTACATTTTTTAAATACACTTATGATCAGGCGTCAAATTGAAAAATTTCACAAACTGGAATACTCGTTAATTTAAAAAAAATTAAGTACTTTTTGATAATTTATGGACCGAGACGATGCGCTACTCTCTGTAAATTTCACGAACCAGCGCTTCTTTATGATGCTTAACGCTGATCTAAAATGATATTTATAATAAATAAGATAAAAGCTTTTCTTACATCTGTTACTATGTTGTTATCACTGGTTGACAAACTGAAGTAGTTGTCAACTTCAATTTCATCATATTGATAATCATAATCTTCAGGCACAGGCGTTGGTTTCATGTGATCCAATTCATCCATAAGTTTGACTGACATTTCATTCTGTAATAATAAAAACAATTTTCTTACTATCCATATTGGTAGGCTGAAAAATAAAATTATTTAAATTTTATTCTGTTGCATAATATACCTCTTGATTCAATTTATCCATCAGCCGTTCCTTATCAGATCGAAGTTGCTCACAATCATTTCTGAAATTTTTGTTTTTTGTGGAAGACATTTCTAAGAGTGCAAGATGAGCATCTTTTTCGCTTATGGCTGCTTCCAATGCCTCTTGCCTGAAACGTTGCATATACGATTTAATTTTTATTTTAGATTCGGAGAAATTGAATTATGACGTATTCTATTATAATAATTTAAAGTCCACCAAGTTATTAAATAAATGCGAATTTCATACAATTCATGCTTTCATATTGTTTGGAAACTTAGATATTATCAATCTCACCAATGAAAAAAGATTTTAACGAGTTTATGGAATTTCAACATCAATTAAACATTAGTGAAATAAAAAAATATCTTTTAAGATATAACTGTCAATTCTTGGTGGAAAGGCTTCATTATATTTAAAAAATAGTTGATCTGCAAGAGGTAAATACGATACACAATGAAAGAAAAGAAGTTACTGATTATGAAACAACCCATAAGAATTTGATAGTCAAGGATATGATTGAAGACTTGATCCAATATGACTTTTTTTAAAAACGATGTAAGAATGTGACCGCGATGAAGAAAGTAAATCTTAAGTACAATTAATGATAAATATATATTATGTCATAGAACTCTTTAATAAGAAAAGAAAATTAGTGACTTTATCCATCCATATCTTAATATGTTTACAAAGAAAATATTATGCTTCAATGTTTTCATTTTAAAATACACCGTATTTTTTCCAATACACTTATCGACTTTTTTTAAACATTGCTCTGTTTTCGTACATTCAAAATTCATATACATTTTCAAGAACCAGTCAGGTACAAGAGTCAAGAACCGCCTATAGTGTGCGTGCACTTCACTGTGGCTTAGTGTTCTGCTGTATCGTTTCTGCAGTTTGTGTTCTTGAATAGGAATAATTGAAAATTTAATGTACTGCTAATATTTGCAAATTTTTAAGCTGTATTGCGGCATGGAAGTACACAATTACTCCACGATATTCGATAATTAAATTGCATGGACGGACAAGCAAAGCAACAATATATTAGGTATAGGATTGTTATTTACTACTTCACAATTAATAATGAAATGTTTCGTTTTGAATCTCTTTCATCCTTTGCCCACACATATATATATATATTTTATTTATGAAGTATGATAGGGAGATATTAACAATACTGATTCTTATACTAACTAAATATTAAACTATTCTAGGTTTCAGATTACGTACTAATCAAAAGCAAGAATTCTAATGGTGTATTTTCCATATTGCTTTACCTGCAAATGATATAGCTTATGAAAACAGTTGTTATTGTATTTGTTTGTCAATGAGACAGGGGGCTTATTCTGATGTATTAGACCTCTCAAAATAACTGCACTGTTCAACATATTCATGCAGATCATACTATGTATTGAAGAGGCTTTAATTTATGTTGTTTAATTTATGCAAAAATGTTGAATACAATATAAAAAAATGATAACTTTGTTAGTGCTACTATGTGTGAAACATGTTTCTCATTTATAATATCATATATAAAGTGTTATAATCAATTTTAACTTTATAGATAAAAATCTTACAATAGAGTTAGTCCGAAGATGTTTTTCAAAGAGGCAAAAAACTTGTCATGCCCAATAACACAACCAGTAGAATGTTAAAAATGAATTTTCACAGTTCCAAGTTACCGCAGAATCAAAATACAATGTGTTGACACCAAGAAGAGGTAAATATTCTAGGTTAAAGGTTAAAAAATCCTTACTTCATTTTGCACAAGTCATTAAGCTGTTTTTTTCTATTCCTGGCATGCGTTTTGAGATTGTATTCCAGTTGTTTGACCCGACCCAACAAAGGGCGGCACGTGTCACATCTCATTGCCCCGGCACTTTGTAGTGAAAACACACGTTGTTCTAGTTTGTGTAACTGAAATATACAAATTTTGATTAAAAAAATACACAGGGAAAAGAAAGTGGTAAAAGAAGTTTTTTTAATGTAAAATTACACAATATTGGTTGATAGTACAATGCTATTTTTATTATAGAGATTTTTTTGTAAATTTACCAGGGCACTGACTGACTCTAATCTGACTCCAACTTTACCTTACATCTTGAGTCCTGATTTTAGCAATTTAATTTTTAATTGTAATTTCATGAACGACTACATTGGAAATGTATATTTTTTAATATTTCTGTCATCACTTCATATTTAATGAAGGAATAGGTACGAATAAAATAAGTACTGTCATACGAAAATTAATTTAAAAAGGAGTCATCAGAAATCGACGGACTCTGACTCTACAGCGTTGGAATCAGCTGACAATAAGAATAATCATTATTTTTCTTACCTTTTCAATCATTTTCAAGCGCTCCTGTTCTTCAGAGTAAAATATCTTTTCTCGTTCGGTAGCGATCAGAACAGATTCTTTGAGAGCCTCTTCCAGTTCTAATATCCGTTCATCTTTCAACTTATTGGTGTCGTATGACACATCAGTCATGTTGAGTAGCTGCTCTAGTTCATGGATTCTATCATCCTTGCTTTTGACCACAGTAAGCAGCTGTTCCAATTCTGCAATATTACTATGCTCTCTTAAAGCTGATTCGAGAATCTGTATACAATTCTGTTGCTCTATTATCTTTGAGTTTTTTATCCCCAACTCGTCCATTAGATCTGATACCTTTCGTTTCTTCCTTTCGAAATCTTCCAAACTGTCTTTCGATAAGCTCTTCTCTTGTTCGATGACAACCTTTTCCATCTTGTTAAGCTTCTGTTCAAGTATCTGTATCTCATATTCTTGCTCGATAATTTTTGCACTCTTTATTTCTGACTCCGTTCTCATATCTTGAAGATCTCCCAACTGCGAGCTTATCTTCAGGAACTGTTCTAATTTGTTAAGGATGCTTTCCAATTCTTTGACGACGATTCTCTTGTTGTCGCCGCACTGAGAAGCTGAATTGATCAAACTGTGGATGTTTGAATCGTGCAAAAACTCCTGCGAAGCGGATTTCAGGATTGTATACGTGTTTATTATTTCTTTATCCAGTTCTAAAATATTTCGATTTTTATTGTCCAGCTCTTGACTTATTTGTAGGATTTTTTCCGAACATAACGTGCAAGGCGCTTCAGTGTAGGATCCGCTCATCTTCGATAGAGGAAGAAGGACGGTGCAAATAATGATGGTGAACACAAAACAAATAAAATTAAAACAAATCATACTCAATAGTTCATAATATACAAATTAAAAAATAAATCGTAAAAAATCACAATGATTAACAATTGACTCCTCAAAAGCCCATCAAAGTAATGCTACAGCGAGCATTCGGCAAGCAGTTTTTTTAAACATAGTTTTTATCCCTAGTAAAACAACAATAAACTTCTATATAAACCGAACGAAGTAACTTTTATCAAATATATTTCATATCATTAATTAATCAATATGATGTACGTGAACACGATTAACTTTTCATTAACAATATTAACTATTTTATAATTTGTGTGCTATTACATTTATTTAGGTTTTATGTTTTAAACAAGTTGATAACACGGAACGAACATGGCGAAGAACAAAGTTCTAAATGTACACTTTCGATTAGTCGGCCGCGCGATCAGCGAGGCGAGCACTCGGGACTCGGATAGCGAAGTCTGACTCGAAAAAGAATGAGCAACTGAACGATACTGGAGTCGACTTAGAAAAAGCTTTTCAGGAATCCGGCGGGACCGGCCTGTTATTCGGAAACAGAAAAAGAAACAAACAAACAAAGAGGACGGGAGAGAACGATCCAAAAGCGAGTCATGAAAAAAATAGAAGACATATTGTGTTAGTAAGAGAATAAGGTTATGGACATTTTGCAATACTCAAAGTTAACGTAAATATAAAATAACTCACTTCCTCTTTTTTCCTTTGTTCTTCCATTTGTGCATTAGCTTGCTGCTGACTTCTCAGTTTTGCTTGCATATTTTTCAATGACCTAAAAAAATAATAAAACAACATTAGAATAAAACATTATCTAGTTATAGCATATCTCGTGAGAAATTGTATACATAGCAAATCCATTAAAATATGGAACTAATATTTTATAGAAACAAACTATATTTAGTTTTAGTACATTTCTAAAACTTAACAAGAATCACTTTTTCTCTATTGGGATCTTATTATAGTGGTTAAATAAGGTGTTGGCATAAAATCAAAGAGAATCAATAATCAGATTAAAATACCTACACTTTAATGATATAATGAATTTTTAGTATAATATGATAGGAATTGAAATATTATATCTATTATACTGTATGATATTTTGAGGAATAATATATTTTCTGCCACAAATACAAAGTAGGTGTTTTAGAAAGCAGAACACTGAGTGAATGATTATTATTTCATTGTCATAATGATAGCTTAGTAAATGAAGTTCATCCAGAATTAAATTTTGTTAATAAATTATGGTAGATTGCATCCGAATAACTCACTGTTGCATCTCCATAATTTGCTTTTCTTTGGCGTTCTGTTCCTCCTGACTCATCTGCACAAGTTGGAGTAATCTTTCCATTTCTGCAGAAGATCTTTGTGCTTCTTCTTTTGCAGAAGACAGTTGTTGTTTGACAGAATCAGCCTCTTTTTGAGCTTCTGTCAGCTTCTTGTTCAGTTCTCCAGCAGCTGCTGCACTTCCTCCAGCCTGAAATGAGAGTTATTTAATTCAAAATTCACAAATATCATAATTTCACTCAACAATTTATATTTTTTCTATAAATTAACCCCATCAGCTATAATATTGAATGGACATGTCTATGACTAGAACTGTTCCATTCTGATAATAAATATTATAATATCCCTTTTAAGGTGTTAACTGTCAATTCTTGGTGGAAAGACATTATATTTTAAAAAATAAAACACAATTCATTTGTACTACTTCCACATATTTATAATGATCAGGATTATTATATTATCCCTTGATCCTGTTCATTATAATATCCCTTGATTAGGGTGTAATAGTTGTAGTCAACATAACTTCCATAAAATCGATTCATTACATATATATTATAATATTGCAATATTCAAAAGATTCAAAAGATGAAGTAAAAACTCTGTTCAAAATTTATAAATAATTTGAATAAAGGAGTCATCCAGATTAAATACCGTTTGTCAAGTCATAATTCCTCTTATAATGTAAGAATTTTGCTACACATTTGAATGTGCTGGACTGTGTTTACTACTATTCATTCAAAAAACATTGTTTCCTAATTTATTTATTGTTCGATATGTAATAATGTAAACCAGCCTTTTTCAAAGATGCCTCCAGTTGGTCCATTTGCTCTTTCCTCTTTTTCAGTTGTCTGTCCATCTCCGCTAACGCTTTCCCTTGTTCCTCGACCTCTTTCCTTTTGTTTTCGACAGTTCTTCTCTGTTCGTCCGTGTGTCTCTTTTGGTCTTCCAGCTTCTTGAATTCGTCCTGCAGCTGCTTCTTAGCGGCGGCTGTATCGTCGCCAGCTCTCGAATTCTGTTGTCCCGCCGATTGAAGTCTCTTGTTCGCTTCGAGAAGATCCAGCTGCATTCAAAACAGGTCAACGTCAACAGAGATCTCTGCATTTGGTCGATGGTCAATAGCGACACATATACACAGCATTCTCCAAAGTAAAAGCAATTTTACGAAAAGAGAGATGTAAAAATTAGAAAAATATGCCAAGATTACATATATATTACAGTCAAAAGCGAGATATAAAGATATTTCTGAAAGCCTTTTTGCGAATGCAGAACATCAGGATTGTAAGAAGTCACCTATAAGAAAACAAAAGAATATCTATTGGACAATCAACTGCAAATGAAACTAAGTATGTCGATGAATTTAAAAGCATCCAAGTCAAAATATAGAAAAATACTTTCATAGCAATTCATGACATGGTAATATTTCTTCAAATTTGAGTTATTTCAAAGTTTACGAAATCCTTAATTAAATGTGATATGTGGTCATAAGGTTCAATATAGCCAGATCTAGAGCACTCAAAATTAACCAAATGTGAAATTATCAGAGATGATCTTTAAAAACTGTCCAAAATACTTATTATCACCCTCAATTCGAGAACTTAAAGTCATTAAAGCAGATATTACATAGTTTTAATATTATTAAAAAATCAAATTGATTTTACGTAAATATTTTTGAGTGGTATGGTTTCTTTCCTTCTAAAGTTTACAGAGGAAAAAAACTGTTACAAATTATTTTGAACATATGGATTTATAGATTTTCTTTATTTTTTATTACAAATTTTCTTTTTAGGTTCATCCATTTCAAATATGGCTGCTTTTAAAATCAATTAGCCCAAGTAAAGTGTATTATTTTATTAACATACTTCAACTAGGTATATTTTTTATCCAAATGACCTTTTTTTGTTTCAAAATCATTGACAGCTTACATTCTTGTAGTACTACCTGCTCTGCCTCATACGGTTATTGTTTTCATTCGGATAATAAATAAGAAAGAAATCTGAAATTTTGAGACACAAAGAAAAGCGCTTTTAAGAAAAACAATCAAACATCAAGATATTGTAAAAAAACAATTTCTTATCAACAAAAATATAGTATGGAAGGCTCATATGATAGAATTGGTACAGTGAGCATGAAATACTTATTGAAACCATTGAGTTTACGATAAAAATACGAGACAATATACAAGATAACGTTTAGATTCAATGACAATAATAATATTACAGATGAAGAACACAACACAACATTATGTACACCCACGAGTGCACCGAGACGAGACCCCTTGCTAAATAAAAATTTCTGCAAAACAAAATAATGTACACAGTGCTGAAAAAGAAACGAAAACGATGAGTAACAACGTAAACTAAACTACTGAAAGGAAGGTTGGAGGATGCCCGGAGGACAGGTTTCGGACCAATGAGAGCATGCTACGAAAATGCTCGAACATAATATTCAAAAGTGTCATCTAATTGAAAATTTGTACAACTTAAAATATGAATGCATACAAAAAAGCAACATGTACGCGGCGACGACATGATGAGGCGGTCGGGTCGGAAAATAAACAAGACAATGATGAAACTAAGACACATGGACCTGCTACTCGGCGGGCGATCCTCCAACTGACCTGGCTCTTTTCCAACTCCTGGACCAGCATTTCCAGCTGCGCCTGGAAGCGCTCTCTCTCCACTGTCGCGTTCTTAGCCTCTGACTGCGCTTTTTCCAGTTCCTTGCGAAGTCTCTGCTCCTCTTTGGGATCCACGCCGCCTTGTTGGTGGCCGGGACCCGATTTTTGGTACTGAGACATCTGCTGAAGCTGCTGCTGCAGCTGCTGCTGCTGGGCGTGCAGCTGCTTCTCTAGGTTTTGAACATGACTCTGCTTCTCCATTGCTATCTTTTCCGCTCCAGCCGCTTTCACCTTCTCTGCCTCCACCAACTTCCGCCACTGATCCACGTCTGTTTCGCTTCTCGATCCCACGTCCTGAGATTTTTTTTCGGCTCGGTCGGCTCTGATCTTTTGGTTGTCTCTCTCCTTCTGAATGACGACGATCTGCTGCTGGAGCTTGGTGATCTCTTTGTCTCTTCCCTCGAGAACAGATTTGGTACCGCGCTCGGCGTCTTGGTTCATTCTCCTCTGTTCCTCTTTGAGCCTTCTCACCTCGTCTCTCTGTCTCTGCAGCTCCTGTTCTGACTGGGTTAACTCCTGCTGGAAGTTCATCAGCATGTCTTGAGACTTCTCCAGCTGGACAACGAGCTGATCCCGCTCGATCGTGAGCTGCCGGGTGTCGGCCTCGAATTTGGCGATGCTCTTTTCGACCGCATCTGCTTGTTGATCTCGTTTTTCCATAGCGACGGCCATTTTTTCTCGGTCTCTGACCGCCTGAGCAAGTTCCTGCTGCAGTTTGACGAGAGCCTCCTGGGTTCGGTGGTCGAGCACTCGCTGCTGTTGCTCCCCGCTTCTTCTCGCTTGCTGCAGCTCAGCTCTGAGGATTTCCCTCTCCTGCTCCAGCTGTCTCGTCTCTAGAGCAGTCCTCTCGAGTTTTTCATGCATACGACCGAGCTCGTTCGTCATCCGGTCAAACTCCATTCTAGTAGTTTCGTTGGTCTCCTGGTACTTCGCCAGGTGCATCTGGGACTTCTCCAGCTCCTTAGCAAGCCGGCCGGCCTCCATCTCTGTGGCGTCGCGGGCTTGGATGGCTTTCTCAAGTTTATCTCTGATGCGCTCGAGTTCCAGACGCTCCTCCGTGCGTAGCTTGTCGCCGGCCACAGCCTGCGTCTTGAGTCTTTCGATTTCATGGATGTCTGTTTTCAGTCTCTCGTTGTCCTTTTCTAACTGCTCTGATCGCATCTTGAGCTTCTCGTGGCGATCTCTGACCTTCTCGCATTCAATATGCGCTCTCTCCAAGTCCAAACGCTGCTTCTCCTGAGCGGCGGCTGCTTTGATAGCTTCGGCTTTAGAGAGCTCCAATTGAGCGGAGAGCTCGTGTAGCTTTGAGTCCATAGACTCTCTAGCTTTCTGCAAGCGCTGCACCTCTACCTGAGAGGCTTCGAATCTCTCGCGCGCCTTGTCCATCTCGGCTGTCCATTTTTCCTGTTCGAACTGATATTTACCTCTGCCCGCCTCGGCGCGTTCCAGTTCGGCCCGCAGCCTGTTGGCGTCCTGTTCTCCTTTCCTCGCTCTGTCCAGTTCTCCGAGGGTCTTGTCGAGCCGGTCCCTCAGCCGCTCCACCTCCACTTTGAGCCTCTCGTGCTCCTCCTTGGTGCGCTCCTGGGTGTCTTGGTATTTTCCAAATTTGCTGGCATATCTTCCGGCTTCTTCCTTGGCCATTTCGGCCTCCTGCCGATGCTTGTCCAGCTCGGCCTGGACTTTTCTCTGTTCCGATTGCACTTTGTCATGCTTATCGTACATTTTTTCCAGCTCCACTTGCATCCGAGCGAGCTCCTCTTGCGTCTTCTCGTTGGATGCTTGGGCTTTGTTGTACTGTGTGGTGGCTCTCTCGTTCTCAAATATGAGACGTTCATTATCAGCGGAGAGTTTTTCTTTTTCAGTCTGCAATCTTCGCAGTTCAATTTGAGACTTCTCATATCTTTCTCGAACCATTTCAACATCCACAGAGAGCCGGTCGATGTCCTCCTTTGCCTTTTCATCAAGCTCTCTGGCTCTGGCCAGTTGCAAAGCCACCCTTTCGTGTTGCTCGTGAGCTCGGGCGAGCTCCTCTTGCAGACGTCGTTGATCTTCTCTTGCCTTGCCTCCCACCACTTGCTGTTTTTCAGCTTCAAGTAATGCTCTCTCTTTCTCCCCTTCGAGAACCTCTACTCGGTTTTGTAATCGGTATACCTCGTTCTGACACCTGGAAAGAGACAAGATCGTTTTAAACGATACCATTTAGATTATAATGTAAGAATTGCATAAAGAGTAAAATTGATTTCAATCAAATCGGCAAATTATTAATATATAACAAAACAATATGACAATTTGGAAGCAAGAATATCTTATAACATTTCATTGCTTAGTATCAGTTTCCTTCAGGAGGGCTGATCCAACAATTATTAGTATGTCTTAACATTTTCATATCAATTGTATTAGCTATTAGCATGAATTTTTATAAGCGGCTTAAAAAATGAAACTGTTTGTTCAAAAATAGTTTAAAATTGATATAAGGAAGATTCTCCAAGATATTTTCTCCATGTGAGAGTACCAAAGCCATATTTATTATCATGCACATAATTGATTCAAACCACGTCAACATCAATGAAGCAGAATATTATACAAATATAGAAGACGGAAGTAATGTTTCCAGATTAATTGAATTAGAATATGTACAAGATTCTAATAAAAGAATTAATGCTACTTTTAATGTGAATTTATATGTTTTATAATAAAACAACTGCTTACTAATAATCAAAAAAATAAGGCCTTTCCGATTCATATAAATATGCATTTGAATGCTGCTATAGCAACAGCATCAAACTTTTCCTTTTTACTGGACTGCATACTATCGCATCATGTCAATATTCAAATTCATTAAATCAATTTATGAACAAAAATGATTAATTTAAATGAGAAAAGAAATTTGAAATTTATAAAAATGAATGTTTTCATCATTTACTTATATTCAAATTTCATAAAATTAATATATAAAAAAATGAATTCCATGATAAAAGGGAACTATCTATTTCATTTCATTCCATAATCCGTGTAATCATTTAATGTATTCGAGTGTGTTTTGGCCAATCGATGTAACCCTCAAAATTGAAATTGTTCAGGAGAGAGTAAAAACTGTTTTTATCGAAAACATTATATGGTGAGTTGCGTTATGAATATTTTAAATACACTCCTGTAAATTATCATGTGCAGATACGGGATTATACGTAGGGAGTGTCAATATAATAGTGGCTTACACCAAGTGGCCGGGTCAGAATTTTTAAACTTAAAAAAAATATAAAATCCAAAAAGTGGTCAATTTATTTTTCTAAATTACATCATTTGGGTAAGACCTGCTCTATCGTCTTTAAAATGAGGTCCAATCATTAACTCATTTCGTATTTTTAGAGGGTTACATCAATTGGCCAAAACACCATCGATATTATGTAGAATGCAGGTCATTATTTTCCTATTCTTTTAATGTGTATTAATATGCTCAAAAAAGTTGGTATTTTTTTCCATGTCCGCTCCCAATGTGGAGCATATGGTCTCCTAATTTTTTATGAGAACTGTTTGTTACTCAGTTGCTCAACCTCTCTTTATCGAAGAGAGTAGGGATAGAAGGATAGGGCTAGAACAGGACTAGTGGTAGCTAATGGCTCTCGCTACGCCACATGAGGATGGGATGGGTGGGTGATTTTTTACAGCACATTATAACTTGGTAGTGAATTTCGAATCTATTAATAAGCTGTAGTGCTTCAATCCTTACTTTGATTAATCTGGAATGGATTGGAGTAATATCAATCTGCTTTGAATGATTCTTTAATGTAAAAGGGTGTTAGGCAAGTTCTCTTCAATCAAGTTTTTTGGATAACCTTTATAATTTAAACCTGACTCACGTTTGATTATTATGAAATGAATATTAGTCTGAGGAAACAAGCTGTCATTTACGTTAACCATAAAGCAGTTGACAACATTGACAGGCATTATACAACTGACCACTCATTATACAACTGTTATTATAAAACTACTGGAATAAATTTAACAGTCTTATACAGACTATTATTATGAAATTGAATAATAGTAATTATATAACAAATAAACAGTGTAATGGTTTACTGTCTAGACTTTATAATATGTATTATGAATTTATAACAAAGTTTATTTAATGTGGGGTCAGTATTTATCACAGTTTATAAAAAAGGAAATATATCAAATCATCGAGTTCCATTAGTTTTTAATCAGTCATTTCTATAAAAGACTGATTTGGTCTACAATGAAATATGAGTGCGATTTCACTGCAATAAAAAGTAGATATTGTAGCAGAAAAGAATATTTAAAGACGAAATAAATTGAAGATTTTCCTGGTTATATAGATAGGTTAAAATGTTTGACATATTTTCTTGATTCAAGAATTGATATGATAAAACAGTTTCCCTTTAAGACGACCACTGGACTGACTAACACAAGACGACAGCAACGCATATCTACCTATCATACTTTTCAAGCATCTTCTCATATTCTTTATGAGCAGTGTCCTTCTCCTCCACACACTTCTGTGATGCGTACAACGCTTTGTCCAGCTTCTCCTTTATGATCTCTATCTCTGTTACGGCATCATCTCGCTCCATCTGAAATGTAGAATTAAATTGTTATCATGAGGTTACAAGGTTTTGTTGAAAGAAGATGAAGACTTTGAGCTTGAGTCTAATTCTATGACTTATCTGGATTATGATTAACCCTTCCGTATTCATGGTGTAACAATGAGCTACTTCGGCAATTTAACCATTAAATTATCTGTGAAATAGGCCATACAAATAATTAAAATTTTTTTTATTTGTAAACAAAATAGCTTTACATATAATTAAAAATACATTATAGCTTACGTCTTCTTTGTATAATTAATCATAATTTGAAAACCTCATCAATTTCACCATCGAAAAATACAAAATTATAGTACAGTATAGTATAGTAACAATTTGAGATGCATGACTGTACTGTATTCAACCGTTTTGTTTCAAACGGCACCGAAACACACCTCGAGCTTGTTCTGCTATGAAGAATTTTGATAATTTTGCATAGTTTGATATGTATTTCAGATTTTACACACAAACTATGACGTAAAAAAATTACTTAATACTACATAAAACCATATTTCATTTTTTGAAATTGTCATTTCACTTTATAAATGCGTTTATATGACAAAACCCACACAGTAACAAAATGTGACTGCGTGAGATCCGAAGGAATTTTTTTAGCATGAAAAAGGGAAGGATAAGCAAAGACGTTCTGCTATATGTGAAGTCAATGTCCTGCAAACCTTCCCTTTCATTCTCAATACAATTAATGAGCCCCCTTTTTTGCAAAAAATGTATAACTTAAAATTGTGTTTTCATTTTTTAAATTATTAATACAATAATGCTTGTCGCAAATGTTGACTATGACGTACATCAATGTGAGGAGCTTTAGAGGGTTAAGATTAATAAAATTGAACTAGTAACATTTACAAAAAAAAAAACAAACTTTTTTGTAAACATTTTTATAATAAATTGGTTACCTTAAAATATTAGGTTCGTGTTTCGTTTCGTAAAGAATATTTTCAAGATTGTCTTTCAAACACTGAAAAAACTTAAATTTCTCCACGGGGAATTTGTTGGTAAAGTTTATATTTCGCCTCAAGCAATTTCTAGCATTCCCCCACTTCGTAAAGCAAGAAAACTTTGATAAAACTTTCCACGGCATGTTGTTCGCAAAATAAATTTAAATATTTTTAAGAACAGCTTCTATTTTTTTTTCTACAAACAACTATTTGCTAATTTAGTTTTAAGAAAAAAATGCGATTTAGAATACTATAAAAATACTAGAAAATAAAAAGTTTTTTTTACTGTTGTAACATTTTCTTTTCAGAAAAAAAACCTTATGTTTGTAATTTATATTAAAAAAAATATATATATTAATTCTTTTGTGTAAAAATGGGGAAAATCCATGTAGGATATTATCGAGATATCTCTGTTTGCATTTTTTGTTGAAGAACTGCTCTTACTTACCCCATTATTCCTACGAACAATGTGGAATTGGGAAGAGGCCTTATTTATAGAGTGCGTTAAGACTTTACATCCCTTTCCTACATTTATTCTAGTAAAGTATTGTCTTACTAAAGATTCTGTCAGTTGAAGGATTCAAATGCGAATAATAACTATAATATAAAACCCCTTATGAATATATCGATATAATTTCTGTGATAATTGATTGCTTGATGATGAGAGGTATTTGAGTATAAAGAAAAATCTAAATTGAAAAATAACAGAAACTCCTCCAAATAAATTCTTAGCTAATGGTATTCTCAAATTACCAATAACTTGAGGAAATAGTGTCTTACCGTAAGTTTCTGGTGTAGATTATGAGCCTTGTCCCATCGTTCCTTGATGACGTCCAGCTCGGTGGCCATCAGGTCTTTATCTCTGATTGCCTTGGAGAGTTGAGTGCCTTGAAGTTCTATCCTCTCCTGCAGCCCGACGACTTCTTCCTGACACGTGTCTCTTTCTTTTTGGAGACGAGCCATAAGCATCTGGAAAATTTAATTGAAGTTGTACACGATGCCGAATGAAATATTACAGATGCAGTGTAGTTAGTTTACTTATTTTGTAAACATAAGTAGCTAAAATCTTCACCAATGTAATTTTGTGCACCAATACAAAATTATATCACACTTTTCATTGCCTCATTAAAAATCTATGCGATATAGTAATGTATTTATTGTAATTGTGCCGATATGTTTCTACGACTCCCTATGGCAACAAATAATTATATTCTTTTAAGCCTTCTTCCGACCCTTAAAGATGTGACAAGCTTGCAAAGACAGTTAATTTGTTTTACAATAAGGGCCCTAGAAAAGAATATGTTGAACCGGCACCAGATGTTCTCCCGCCTCAGGAAAGATTTCGTTCTTTTGCCCTAGTTAAACAAGTTTATAACTGTTTGGTTTTGAATATTATTTTTATTTACCACATTAGAACCATAGAGCACCCTTGTATTTTTCTATAGGCGTCTATGCTTAACGACGGTACTGTTCATATGCATCGTAAAGAGTTAAGATTATCTTTTATTTTAAAATTAAATTGTGTCGAAAACATCACTAGCGCTAATGCCTTGTATTGGATGATCGATCGATTGTTTTGAACATTAGTAATACTACAAACCAGACTTTCCCAACTTCTTTACACCTGCGTGCCAGTGAAATCAGGAGAAACATTTCTCAAACTATTATTTAAGCAATATTTTTTTTATTAGTTCTTAAGCTTATATTTTAACATATCATTACCTTACTTTGAAAAGGTTCTAATTACACTTGACCATGTTTTGAGATACGAGCGTTTGAAGTTTTGACTGATCATATTTTGTATTTTGAAGGAAAAAATATATTTTTAATTAGTGAGTTAGCATATATTTATATAAATATACATTTAACTTAACTAAATACTTTAACTAAGGCTTATATATTAGAAAATAAGGAGTATCTAAAGCTTTAATTAGAACTGACAACAATAGTTTGTTTGAAAAGGTTTTATCGGATATTTCAATTTGATCAAACAAATTGTTCTGATTTTTGAGACATTAATGTTATGTATTATCATGACTTGCTGAACGATATAAGGTAATAATAATATTATAATACAACAGAATCATAATACATATATACCAAGCGCGTGCGGTAGCTTTATCTCTTTCTCGCTCAATCCCATTAAAAGTGAAGGTGCAAGCGAGATGCAAGGGCATGTGGCGCATGCTCTTGTATTCTTCTTCTTCATACTCAGATTAGGTTGTGTGATAGAGATAGTCGTAAGTCCACAGCACGCCGATGATATATACATTGAATGTTTGAAGGAACTCAGCTAACTTTCGTCAATGACCACATCGATAGAACAATATAGGTGAAGGGTAAAACACACACCAACCATCGAACAAAGAATGTTCGACATGACGTTAAAACATTTTCAAAAAAACTGAGATGTGTATGTTTTTTCTGTGAGATGATAATAAGCAGTTATATCGATTCATAGAACCGTATAAGACAAATTTATAAAAAAAAATTTGTGGATAGAACTCCGGAATACTGCTAACTCCCTCATTGAACAATATATGACTCTGAAATCAACGTATATGGAAGAATGTGGTTAATACAACATTTCCCAATCAAAAGGTCATTTTACGCCAAAATGTCAGTTAGAACCATTTCATTCAGCTATTAACATTCTATTTTTAATTAAAATAATCATTTACCAATGAGTAATAATAGAGCTTCTGGAATTAAAAAAAGGTACCTAATATTTAATTAAATAATATGTATAAGTAATATGTACTATCTATCGTATATTTAATTTTTTTGGAATTTTTGAAATAGGAAACTGTTTTTCCAAAGTGTAAGTGTAACTTAAAAAATACAGTTCTGAGAAAATTTTGAATCAAGATTTTGTGCAGGCATTAATTCTTTTACTTATCTAATTTTTGTAGATTTCAATGTAACTCTAGGATTATCTAAAAACATATTTTTGTATTTATAATATTATAAACATATCAAATTTGGATTATCGAACTGACTCGAGTCCATTCGTGCGCTCGAATGCCTGAAGATGCCGAAAGGCGAAACCCGAGTCGTTAGTGACAAAATACATGGAAGTGTACAAAATCTCAATAATCCAAATTTGATATTTAAATTCCATCAAGCACCCTCAGTCGATGTCTTGAATTACTTAAATTATTATAAACATAATTTTTCTCGAATACTAATAATATGAAATTTCAGAGGTTTTCACAGATTCTCATAGTTACAGTTTGTATCTAAATTAATCATAACCACGGTCGTTCTAAAATAACCACATATTACGACTTGCGATATTTTGAAACTGGTAGATATCTGTATTGTAAGCATTTCCTCAGTAATAATTCCTCACTATTTAACTCAAAACTGCAAATTTTTGACTTCTTACACTTTAGAACTGAAGTATCGATTAGTAGTTCGGCAGAAAATTTTCTATGAGCCAGCGGTTGAGAAACAATATAAACAGTAAACTAATAAAAAAACTCATGAGAAAATCATAAATACGTAAATGTAGTTTTCCCCTTTTAAAAAGATATGACGAATGGAATTAGGGTGAGAAGCAGATATCATGATAGTGTTCTAATTATATATTTTCAATCTGGCATTTATATACGCATATATTGTATTATGAAGGGTAAAATGTATTTTAAGCCTATTTTACAACAAACTTTCAGTAGGTTTGTACAGAAGGATCAAGAAGAAGCTTTAGGCTCAGCTTGTGTGCGAGAGGAAACATATTGAAATTTCATCGTAAATCCTAAGGGTACTGCCAATATAAACAGCCCACAAATGCTCAAGTCAAGGTTCGTAATAATATTTACAATTCAGCGTAACTAAACATATCTGTATGAGGAATCAAAAAGAAGATGAGTGTCAAAATCCAGAAATGGATAATGTGACGAAAATATTAAACGAATAACATATTCAAGAATCAAATAAAAAGTGATATTATTTTAACCCTTACAGTGCGAGCCGTTTTCGCACGAATTTATTATTAGTCAATTGATCTGTTAAAACGCTCACTATGGCTAAAAATAGATCAATTTCAACAGTAAAAACTGAAGAATTATGTGAAATATATATCAGTTATCCCAAATACATCAAGAAGTAAACTAAACTCGTCGAATTCTCACTAAAATAAATCAAAGAATATGAAGAAGCTGAAAAATATTTCATCTACGACTTTGCAAGAAAAATGGCGGCGGCCAATCTTCATATACACCACCAGCTCGCCCACAATCAAGCGCGTAGCCGCAGAAGTATGTGTAATACATAAACTTGACGATTTATGCTCCGTATCGGGAGTTTAAAGCTGAAATTCAAAAGACTGAATATCGAGCGCTCTTTTCAAAAATATATTTTCTTGTGTTCTATTCGACATTTTCATGATCTGTTGCCTAATTTGTCTACCTAAAGTTTTGACCTATTTTTTAAAGCATACATCCATAATTGTTTCCTTCTAGTTTGGCCGGAAATACGATATAAAGTCATGTAGACGTAAACATTTCTAAGGCGTTCATCAGGTTAAATATTTAATAATAGAAACATCCTTTCGATATCAATAAAATAATTGAATGCTAGTTAAATCTAAAATACTGAGCTTGCAGTATTTATTTCTGTATTATCTCTTTACTTAGTCACTCAACCTGTATTTTTCAGCAAGGGTAGTTCTAGGACAGGACCAGTGGTAAGATAATCCCTCTCGCTACGCACCGTTTTTTTAAGAACGGATTAATGGGAGGGAATTTGGATATCACAGACATCCATTTCTTCGAACACGAATACATAAATCGAAAAATGAAAAGTCAACATATGAAACCCGTAAACACCGTGACGGAAGCCAATGACGCTGACCACTCAGCTACAGATTATATATCAGAACAAGATAAAAATAACAACCCGTAAGAATCATTTCATTTGAGTCTGAATGTTCGACTGCTTAAAAGTTTTGAAGGCCCTGCCCCAAGGGAATTTAAATCGAGAAGGCCTGGGATAAATCTAACTTAACCTCGTTCCCGGTTTACGATCAAATCTTCTGGAACCAGCCATGAACTTTTAACCTTCAAGGTTATAACTTTAACTTACGACAAACTTCCATTCAATTCGTTTATTTGCGTTCTATTCAATCAGGATTAACAACGAGTTTATAAATGTAAATTCTCTAACTAATGGAAATTATTTTGATTTGATTGAATCTTGGAGAGAATGTAAAGTTATTTTGAAGTGTACGTGTATGGAATCAAGTTACGCGTTGGTTGACCCTTTGTAAGCCGTTATAGATCTGCAGCTGTCTTTCATAATACAATAACGTGTCGATACTAACAAAACATGTTCACACTGTTGTATTATAACAATTATGCTTGATCAACTATCATTGATACGTGTGACAGATGGTCCAGACTGCTCCACTGTGTACACAAAATGATATGAACAAACTTAACATTAAAAAGATCATGAAAGAAATGAGTCGATTATTTTAAATTTGAAGTTCTTTAAGCAGTAAAGAAAAGCTCACAAATTTAACCCGATAAGAAAAGACGAAAAGAACGCCCGCAAGTGTTTGAGGTATTAGGTCAAATGTTATATTAAAAAACCTTTATTTTCCATTATCGGAAATACGAATGTAAAGCTTGCAATTCCCAATTTCCCCAATTAAAGATAGATTTCAATACCTCTTTGAAACATACTTTTTCTTACATAAAGAACGCTAAAACAATAACAAATTTGAATTGTTGAGATTTTGTACATTTCCATGTATTTCCTCACTAACCACCCGGGTTTCTTTTGCCGTCATCTACAGGCATTTGAGCACACGAATGAACTCGAACTGAAGATACCGAAAGGCGAAACCCGGGTAATTAGTGACGAAATACATGGAAATGTACAACATTTCGACAATTCAAATTTGATATTGAAATTCCATCCAGCACTCTCAGTCGATATCCTAAATTATGTCTTAAATTATGTTAAAAATATTGTTAAAATATCATAATGATGTTGATTTTTATGTATGTGACAAATCACTTTTAAGGTTTTAACTGTCAATTCTTGGTGGAAAGACATTATATTTTAAAAAATTAAACACAATTCATTTGTACTACTTCCACATATGTATAATGATCAGGACCGGTTTCGCTCATCAAGAGCACTATCAACTGATGCTCGTGATGAGCGAAACCGGTCCTGATCATTATAAATATGTGGAAGTAGTAAAAATGAATTGTGTTTTATTTTTTAAAATAGTATGTGACAAAATTGTCCAATTAATCAATTGTTCTTACCGACATTACTTGACCGCCGCCAAATTTGGAACTTTAATTGCCAGCGTAGAATAAATTTCTCCAATTACAACTTTATGCAATATAAATTTCTTGTATACTTTTAATAACCGTCGCTAAAATATCAGTCTTGGAATTTATTGAAATTTCAGTTCTGGTTAACTAAGGCAACATTCCTAACGCGACGGTGACACTCTCACTAGCGGCCAAGTTAAATTAGTACATCTATAGTTATTGAGAGATAAATTATTTATTGTCAACGTTTCTACGTTTCACTGTAAAGGTGTTTTTTTGTATTTACGAGCGTTACATTATAGGCAGATGAAATTTTATCCTATCGGAAATAAAATCTGTAGCCTTGTGGTTTTTATAAGATTTTTCCGTCGTCACATAAAGTATTGAAAAGTTAGAAGGAAGCGTATACAGTAAGTGAACATCGATAGATTTGAAATATCGATAGAAAATTTTGATATATTAGGTAGAATTCAAAAGAGTTGTAAAAAAGAAATAAACTACTCTGTTAACAGATTAACTACACTATCTTTAAAATAATAAGTTTGAAACTGAATGAACTTTTATAATAAAAATCAGGAGGTGCAGATGTGAGTAAAGTTTCAGAAGCGCTATTTTAAGCCAATTTGTCACGGCGGCAGTCAGCTTTCCTTGGTAACAAGTGAGGCATAACTCGGTTAGCTGAAAGTGGCTACAAGTCCAAATGAAAATTGAAGTGGAAATGAACTAACGGTTGTGTGGAAAAGACGTAAACTAGATTCATTAGCTCTCAGCGATAAGACGGAAGCAAGCGTTCACAAAATGTTTGACACTAAGGCACCCCCCGAAATATAATGAAATATTGATTGAAAATTTTCACGATTTGTAAAGGTCAAAGAATAATGGTTTGGTGGAAATAAATAATAATGAATTATTTGGTATACCGCGATGAAGTAATGACATGAAATGTATATAGTGGAACCTCGATTAATCGATTTAAAGGGCAATGAGAACAACAATAAAAATAATTGCGAGATTACGATAGGTTGCAGTTATATCGCTATGCTTAACAAACTACTATATTTATATAATAGCAGAAAACATACTTTTTAAATTTTGAATATAGTCATCGATATGTTCTGTTATGGATGGTATAAATAAAATAAAATAGTTTGGCAATTCAGTATTTCAGACGTTAGAAAACAGGCAACATTTTAACTGTCTACGGCTTAGACAGAGAAGTGATAATGAAGCTACGGCGAATTTCCGGTTTGGCACCTAATCAAGGAAAATCCGTTAATGCGGGCCGGAAACTCAAGCCAGAATGAGAGGATTATTGTTTTATTGTAGCGGTGTACCTTTGCAAGGCTCCACAGGTAACGGGAGGCTACGTTAAGTGTTGGTCTGGGCTTTCACGCGCATGATAATTGACAGGAATAATTATTTTACTATTTACTATCGTGTCCTCTTGTCATAATATTATGACGAAGGTAAATGCACAAATGTTCTTTCAGCCATATATAAAACAGGTAATATTTTGGGTGGGTTGGGATTGGGGTTTCCGATCCTTGAATCGAGTGGTCAACACTCTTATTAAGTTGCGGCGTCCATGGCTTAGATTCAAAAATAAATTGTCTGTACTGTATATTTCATCAAAAAACTGAGATATTTACCGTCAGTTTATCATGTAAAATATGCACACGGATGACAAAATATTTATGTGGGAAATAGCTGAAACTAAATTGATAATACCAAATGTATTTGGTTGAATTCGAAACAATAAAACTTCGAATTGATTTAGTACTTTACCATGTCAAATTAAATAAATCAAATTATTAAAAGTATTTTTTGATTGATTCTTTTTGATTTAAAATTTGTAATCGATAGCTTTGTTTTTCAACTTATTGCGTAGCTAGGTGTGACATTCTGAACATGTTTCTCACAGAGATGAAGCGCGTATTATACCTAGTTATACAAACAGACGAATAACAATGTTATCAATTTTAATTTGGTATAGAAATAGTCAATCTGAAGTGGCTGAGCAAGTCACGACATTCTTCTGTTGATAGTTTACAACAGTTTATGAATTCGGGTCAGATTTAAAACGAAAATGTTTTGTTGAAAATCGAGACTAGAAAAAAAGTGTATTGATAGATTTTTTTTTACCTGAGCTTTATCGTGCTTGTCTCTGAGTCTATCGGCTTCGAGCTGAACGGTTTCCCTCTCTTTCTGCATCCTGGTCGCCTGGCCGAGAGCTTTGTCCAATTGGGTTTGAATGTTGTCGAAGTCATAATTCCACTTCTCCTTCTCCATTTGCATCTGGACAAAATAGATTATAAATTAGTGTCACATGTATGAGTAATCAATATGCTTCATAATTACATATTACACGTTTTACACGGTTCTATAGTATCATTAGCATGTCACCGTTACATCATCCAGAGCATATGTACTCAAACATTGTCTTTTGATTATAATCAAATTTCATAGGAAGTCACATCTACCTCTTGTTATTATATTTACGATATAAAGTATATTTTAGAAAAATAGTAAGTTACTATTGTAATATAAAAACACATACGAATTGTGTTTCATCGTTATTCCTTTATCAAATACTACAGTAAGCAGATGGTTTGTACTTCGGTTGTCCAATTTAAAAAACCTAATAAGTATTTTAGCACAAAATATTGAGAATGATGACGATGGACAACATGTTCATGCATGTCCTACGTTCTACCAACAACAGTTTGTCAATTTGCAATATTGAGTTCACTTAAATTAGCATAGATTTCAAACGCAATTTCAATAGCAGTTTATGTGTAATGACCTATTAATAACAAAACCACAAAGAGACGGAATTTCAACAGTAAAACAGTTACTATGTTTCAAAATTGGGTAGCCGACTTATTTATCTTTCAATAGCCAAAGTTTTATCTGTGAAATCCTAAAATAAACAGATAACAGATCTAACTTCTCGATAGCCGGTGAACATACAGAATCCAAACTAAGATTCACCGATTGAATCAACGTAAATACTCCCGTACGTCATAAAAACTAATTTGTCAAAGTTTTTCTTAAAACTCTTAATAAAAAGCGACATAACAGATCCATACAATTTGTGTAGGGCTGAAATAAAGTCAGCTTGGTCTACTACTGGACACGTGTGAAATTATAATACAGCAAAACGTTTTGCGTTTTAGAAAATACAATAAGAAATAATCCTCTGTTTACTGTCTTTTCCTCCTTGTAATATGAAGTAGCTTGCAATTCTTATTTCGAAAATGTAATAGAAGTATGTAGTTTTTCTGCGTTCGATAGTCTTCATGAAACTTCTTGAGTTCAATTTCTAAGTCGTTATTGATTCGATGCGACTTGTTCAAGATAGAACAGTATTTCAAAAACTCGTTACTACTCCCTATATTTAGAAATGTCGGCGTCCTTGGCGCCATAGAGAACTATACTTGTGGCGCAGTTGGTAGTATCGATGGCTACGGTTACAGATGTCTCGGGTTCAATCTCCCTCTCACCCATCCAATCCTCATGGGGCGTAACCAGAGCGATTAGTTAACCACTAGCCCTGTCCTAGTCCTATCTTTCTATCACTACTCTATTCTAAAAGAGAGAGCAACTGAGTAACAAGAACTGAGTAGAATAATCGATGGGATAATACTTCTACGGGCAGGGATACTTCTAAATTTTTTCCAAAAATAAAGTGGCGAATGGAGATAACCAAAGTTTTGACTCCTGATTTCTGGACCAGCCAATTCATAACTGGCCTTGGTCACTTCGCTGCCAAGCTATTCCAGCTTGGCCAGTTGGTAGATAGTCCACTATGTAAATGTGGCAATATGATCCAGGATGCTGATCACAGCTTTTGGAAATGTCCATACATGAACAACGAACGGGAAATTGCTCAAGACGATACGATCAGTCGAATCTGTCGGCCCCGTCGGTCATGTTGAATTGGTTGCATCTCTGACAAATTACAAGGCATTTAAAGAGTTTCCGACGTCCTATGGAAAGCGATTGGAACGCAATTCCTTAAAACATTAACCCCCTTGTTTTTCCTTTTATTTTTAACACTTATTTAAAACATCCTGCACATTAGAATGCATACAACCAAGTCTTGAGGAATTTCTCCTCGGACATTCCTGCAAACATTTGAAACACGCATAACGTTGTTACGCTGTGGAATACACCCTGTAAGAGTGTGAAGCCGTCGCGGTTGGTGGGTACAACATTGAGTACCCTAGGGCATTAAAAAAAACTGAGTAACAACCAGCTTTCATAGAAAAATTCTGTCGAGATACCTCCATTAGGAGACCATATGCTCAACTTTGGAAGCGAAAAAAATGTTAAAAAACCCGTTGCGCCCTCCTTAATAATACATAAACATTTTTAGATGTCAGAAATGCATTCAGTATGTCGGAAATTTTATATACGAAGCAATAAAAAATTAATTGGTTAAAATTTACGTCCCCTAGTTTGGTAGTCGATGGGATGGAGAGATACTGCAAATTGGTCGTCAACTTTGATAGAAAACTGAACAAAAGGAAGAAGGATAATATATTGCCGTTTTAAGTAAATGGAGAGTTCACGGAAAAAGGCTACGACTTCAAGCATAGAATTTTTTATTGATTGCTTTGGTTTACGACAAACATGACTGTAAGTTCAGTATGAAATCACATTTTTGTTTCATTGTAAAGAATAATATATTTATTGCTGATTATTTTATTGATTGAATTTTCTTGGCAGAATTCGATTAAAATATGGTAAAATATCAAAATTCGGGTCCGTGCTGCAGTGGTCAACATCGTTGGCTTCGGTTACGGATGTCTCGGGTTCAAGTCCCAATGCGGACAGTTTCACAATTTTTATTTTTCGATCGATTTATGTATTTCTGTTCGTAAGTATGGATGTTTGTGATGTCAAGAATGTTCTCCCAACCCATTCGATCCTAAAAACGAGGCGTAGCGAGAGAGATTAGTTAACCACTAGTCGTCTCCTAGCCCTGTCCTTCTATCCTTAATCTCTTCGAAAAAGAGAAGTTGAGCAACTGAGTAACAAACGGTTCTTGTAGAAACACTTCTGTTAAGATACCTCCATTGGGAGCCCATATGCTGCACATTGGGAGTAGACATGGCAAAATATTTAAGTATTTAGTTCTCCGACGATGGCGAGAAGCCGAAGTAGTTATGGACTTGACTAAAGATGTCGTGCTCAGTATAGGCCACTTGGCTTCTTTGGAAATTTGATAGAAAAAAAAGGTAGAACAAAATGGATTGATTCTATCCAATGGTTTTGCTCGACTTACATACAGATAAATCAAGACAAATAATTATTTATTGTTGTAATGATACAGAGAAAAAGCAACTGGTAATTAATTTGTTGGCTTCGAATAATTTAGGATTCAAATTCAGTCTGACGGATTAGTAAATCAAAATTACTATAGAGTTATAAATAATTGCACTTTGCGTTAGATAGTATTCACTTGGTACACTTGATCTTTTATTTCGATAGTTTGCACTTTAGATTCGATAGTATTAACTTAGTACACTCAAACGTCCGTTTGTCGGCGTCCGTGGCGCAGTTGGTTTAGTCGCTGGCTACGGTTACGGATGTCTCGGGTTCAATTCCCGGTGCGGACGGTTTTCATAGATTGATCTTTCAATCGATTTATGGATTTCTGTTCGTAGTCTGAGTCCTCCCTTCCACCAATCCCATCCTCACGGGGTGTAACGAGAGCGATTAGCTAACCACTAGTCCTGTCATAGCCCTATCCTTCTATCCCTACTCTCTTCGAAAAAGAAAAGAGAGGTTGAGCAACTGAGTGACAAGCAGTTCTCGTAGAAAAAATTCTGTCAAGATACCTCCACTAGGAGACCATATGCTCCACATTGGGAGCGGACATGGAAAAAAAAAAAAAAAACACTCAAACGTTGATTTTAATAGTTTCCACTTAGTCACGGATTCTTTTAACAAAGTGAGTTAAGTTGTAGTAGGTGACACACCCTGGTTTTTTTGTTAAGTTTAAGTTTTATTAGGGTCCGTAACTGACAGCGCCCAGCGTTAATGGTAATGATTCGTGGTATTCCAAAGGATTGTTGTCGTTAAAAGCCATCGGTCGCTAACCGCCGTCCAAAAATGGACTCGTCCGCTAGACGGGTCCATTTTTGACAAAAAGGGGAGAACCCACAGTGGCTGAGTGTTAATTTTATTTTTGGCCACAGTCGGCTGTCGGAGTTCTTCGGCTAGAGAGCCGGCCGGCTTCGCAAGTAATTATAAATTGTTTTTGTTTGTTTTGAAATTGGACTCATTTTAAAATCGTTGTTGTGAATTGCATTATAACTTGAAGGTAAATTCATATGTTAAGTAAATGTAAATGTAGACTCAATTTAATGTGTTAGTATTATTTTTGTATATTTTAAACCACTGCACCTTCGGTTAAAATAAATAAGAGTTGAACCGGATTTGAAATGGTCTTTGCTTGAGATCCCAGACCTTCCAGGACGTTGATAACCAACCATTCGCCTCTCTTCGATTCGGGTCTTCTCATAGATTGTGTTAGGGTTGGTTTGGTTTGGTTTGTGTAGTGTATTCTATTGCAAAGACAATATAGGCGGCCCCATATAGGGTAGAAGAATAAGTGAAATTTCATTACAGCCTTCGTGCAACTATCGATTTCAAAGCGGAGTATTTATATTGAGTGAAAACTATTTTATCTGTGTGAAAGTATTTTTACGTAAGTATTATATATTTCTTCAATGTTAAAATATATTTTGTTATGTGGAATCACTTTATTTTTAGTGAAATAATTTGTTTTTTGTGGAATGTATTAGTTATAAGTGAAAAATATTTTTATGAAAATGAATATGATCTAAACAAAAGAGCATTTAATTTTAAACCGATATTAAATTCAAATGAATAGTATTGAGTTAAATAAATGGTTAAATTACGAGGTGTTGACAACATATATAGAAATGGATTAATGAACGTGGCACATTCGTATCTTTCAACAAAATTATGCCCGTCAACGGAAACCATTAAATTATTTTGTTCTATAGTCGTTAAAATTACAGTGTTGTGTTCTATTTTTATAAATGGCTATTAATAGAACAAAACACGTTACAGCATTACATTGAAATGTTTTCCTAATGAATAGTTCTGTAATTAAAAGCACATCATCCTGAAGTTTCATTGATTCGTGGAAGTTTTTTGTTCATTAATACGACAGTATGTATCGTAGATCAAATTTCATTATACGTTCGAATTATTTCCTTTTGATTTGCTGACATAAAATTAAGTTATCTGTAGTATGTTGCTTAAAAAATGATCATCTGGCTAAAAGTTTAATTTATCCTTTATATAAAAACTAGTAACAGTACCCGTCATAGATGACGGTATTCAAAATTGAAATACTGAATGTCTAAAGTAGCTAGTACGTCGGAACTGTGTGTGCATTGCACAACGTTTTTTTTATATACGCCGCGAACGCTTACGGCATGAGAAAATTTCATACCAACATGTGGACTTTTAAGTTTGCCAAATGGTTGAAATGCCATACGTTTTTCGTTTTGTTTGTTTGTACAAAACTGTTTTTAAATAAAATTATAATTTATAAAAAATAAATCTGTTGTGTAGTACAGTAGAGTTTTTAATAAGGAATATTTTTGTATAACTAACTCAATATGTCGTTTTTCGATTTAGTGTTTTCTTCCAGAACAGCTACGATATAAGACTAGTATAACCGTACCCGTCATAAATGACGGTATTGCAATTGAAATACTGTAAAAAGTAACTTGTACGTCGGAACCGTGGGTGCATTGCATAAAATTTTATTTTATATATACCGCGAACGCTTACGTCATTAGAAAATTTCATACCTACATCTGATAATAATAAAATGTCTACAGAGAGGTCTGGGCTATTATATATAAGATGCGACTATACTAATTTTCCCACAGCAGATCCGCTCAAAAGCTATTAAATTTTCTTGCAATAATGGCATGTTGGTATCTCTTTAAATTCTGGCATATGTATTATAATAAGGCAAAGCGGTTGTTGGCTTTGGTGATGTTACAATATAAACGAAATAAATTGAGGACATCTAATGAAAATCCGGTTGAAAATGTCAAATACGAGGCGGTTATTTTAATCACTCGCAACAGGTGGGCGACATCTCACAAAAGAGCTCTCGTGAGTGGGTATGGGGGGGGAGGCATGCCCTAAAGCTGGAGGCACGAAATACAGAGGCGTCTATAAGTAGGGGCACAGTACGACCATGAAAGCAATTTAATATTCGGAAGTCATAATATATTTGTTAACAGAATTCGAAAAATGGTAAACCATTACTTAATGGCTGTGAAAAGGTATTTTTAGATAGTTATTAATAGCTTTATACTTTGTCTGAGTGGATCACATTTAATTCATAGACTTATGGAGCGTACACAGTTACATGGATTATAAATTGCTTATGACTTTAATGCTAAGCGCATGTAAAGCAAAATTAATTTGAGAAATTTGGTATTTGATTTTTAAATAGGGTTTCTTTATTTTTATCTTTTTAAAGAGAATAAAAAAATGACGCATGTCAATCATGTGGAAAGAATTGAACACCTCTTTTGGATACAAATAATACATAGGTAGATTTGAAAAATGATCGATTGATATTCAAATCCTTGACCGTGCAACTGATAAGGAGGTAGAGTTTAGACACTTGGTTCCAGGAGCGAAAATTTTACTCTACTTAATCTTGAAAACGAGCCATCTCCTAGATCCGCAATATTTCTGTAAGTAAAATCTCTGATAAGAAAAGGTGAGTGACAATTATTTGAAACTATTCATTGTAAAATGTATATTCCTATCAATTTCGGCTTGAAAGGTTTTTTTAATAAATCTGTCATACTTTGTTTATCTGTTGCCAAAGAAACGAATAATAACAGTATTATGAAGCGTTAATGTCTTGATATTAAGATCAAGTGGGAATACTTGAAATGCAGTTAAATTGGATAGTCAGAACGTTTAAAAATGTTGGTTTTCAATAAAGTATTATTTCACACGTAAGACTAAACTTCGGCAACGATATCGCACAATCTTACGAGACAATGAGTAAGCTATTTTTTTTAAACTAAAAATCAATTTTCATTCGGCGTTATTAAATTTAAATATTCCTTCCCCGTAATGAAAACCATTGGGAAGAAGATGCATAATATGGCCAAGGGGTGGAATGGGGTAGTATTGTTGTAAGGAAAACAACGAGTCAGTCGATTGCCGATTATGCCAAAAGGAAACAATGGTGGAAGGCTCCGGCGTGAACTAGGTGGGGTGACCAACCTGCGCACGTCACTGGCAAAAATAATCGATTGGGAGATGAGTATTTCATACATGAAACATGTATAATACTCCATAATATATTTCATCTTTTTCTGAAGATTTTGTACACTTCCATGTATTTTCAATAATCCAAATTTAATATTGAAATTCCATCAAGCATCCTCAGTCGATGTCTTAAATTTTTCTGAAGAATTACAGATTTGTAATCATTGATTTTATTCTACCTTTTTATAACAAACATTAAGACTTTCTTTAAAAATGATAATTAAAAAAGTCGTCCACCTGTTATAAAGCAAAAGGTTTTCTTTGAAAACTTTTATCATTCGACACTAGATCTCATGTCAAATGAGTTGTCTGTGGTCTATCGTGCTTACTCATAACCATGCAAAAAATACGTAAATCTTAATAGAGTCGATATTTTCGTCATTCATGTTGAACAATGCGTACGTAGGCTGAATGCGCGGAAATTTCTACCCTAAATTTGTTACAATAAAATTATGTAAACAAACTTTTACATATAATTACATTGAACGGATAAAGAGGTATTTTTATCAGCCAAATTTTGTGCGATGAAAATAAATACTAAGAACGAAATTTCGCAGTCTGTTTTTTGAAGAAATATTTGCTACGGGCAAAAGAAAATGGACTGTTTACAACAGTTAATGCAATTTAGACAAATTTGATAATGTTTTTCCGTCAATTTAAGCAATATATTTTTATACGTTGTATGTCATATTTGATTCCCTTGAAAACATATAATTATGCTATAGACATCATGACGTTGCTGTACATTTTATTTCATTTATTAAAAAGGGAATATTAAAATATTGAAAGCGACAATATGAAGAGGAAATTTATTCTATCAAAAATTGTATTTCGTACATAATTAACGTTATTTTAATATATGTCAATGGTAGACTTTTCGTATCATTGCAATATCGATAATAAGCAATATACTTTCAAAATAATTCATTAAAATTTTCATTAGTATAGGTATAAGTAACCTAATTTATAAGTTTAATTCATTAAGCGTTGACGTTGAAAGAAGATTTTTAGCTTAAAACATTTAAAAAAAGTAACTATTAAAATTCAGTGGCATGAAAATACACATTGTAAACTAACCAATAAAAAATCGTGATCGGTACTTGATTGAATGAATTTTGTAAAAGTAGTTTGTCATTGTCATATAAAAATAAAATGAGCTGTCAATAATTTAAAAAAAATGTGAAGATTCCAGTTTTGTGCATTCTAAAACGTTGATAATTTTTCTGCTGTTGAATTATGGACACAACAAATTGGAGAGATGATTAATGAACGCCTGTCGCAGCTGCCCGAAAAAACCGCAAACAAAAAAAAAATACACAAAAAATAAAAAGACACCAGCCGGAAAAGAAAAACATTCGACCGGAAAAGGCGTTTTTTTCGCTGCCTTTTTTGAAAAGGTTAAAAATAAGGATTTAGGCCAAGAGTAAAAAACTCATTGCTATATTATGGTTGTGGAGGACTTGCCTCAGGGAAAATAATTTAGTTTTGTCTGCCATTAATTTTAACGCGTCAAAAACAAAATAAATACCACACGGACGAGGGTAATAATGTGTTAAGTATTTTTTTATAATAAAAATTCAGGGAAACCAAAAAATACTAATATCGCAGCTGCCTTCCATACGCAATTCATTTATGTTTTTGGCTCCATGGAAAGTAACTTGAATTTGTATTCTTTAATCTCTGTCATTTCACAAGTATCATTTCAGGCAGACAAAAGAGCCTTGGAATACGAATTATTGTCCTAGGAGAACAGTGTGTTAATGAGGTGGAGCGACCAGGTGAATAAAATCATTGAAGTACGGCTGTTATCTGCCTTAAAGCTGGCATGTGATGTAAGCACCTTATCTAGAGTTGTGCAGTGTTTCAGACACGAAGAATAAAAGTACATTAAATTCACCTCAAACCGCTAAGCTTCATACCTCTTTTACAGCATTGTGATTTAAAATATCAAAACATATGGTTCATAGGCAATTATTATCTGAAATGTTATTTAAAACTACTTACATATTTAAACAAAAAAAAGAAATGAGTCAAATACAGGCCAAGAGGTGAATTAATTCAGAATTGGATAGAAGCTGTCATGAAATGGGATGATGTAGAAACCATTCGAGAATAATAGTGCCTTTATAATCGTAAAGTACGAATCCCGTTCTGTGTGTTGCGTTTGAAAAGAGAATTATAAATATGTTTACAAATTCAGAATAAAAATTAAATTAAATTTATAACACGCAGTAAAAGTAAATGTTTACGGTAATTATTGTTAACAGAGCAAAATGAATATTTCACCACAGTTAATTTTTTTACAAAACAATTTATAGAAGTGCAATTTTTCTTTGCGTCTCTTAATTTAAATTTGTAGCAATCTTAAACTCTTATAAAAATTATTAACTTAATTTATATAAGAGATATATTTTATTTTCCATTTTTGACAGCAAAAACAATTGAAGTACAATTTTCGACGTAACGGAAGTCTTACCTGTCATGCGAATAAAAAGAAAAGAATATTTGATTGTTGTTAAACGATCCACTAATTTATTCTTATAATTTTCCTGATTCATTATTGTTTATTGCATTAGTAATGTCATTAAAAAGATTTGCTCAGCTAAATGGACTTTTAATGTAGCTCTATTTGTGATTTCAGATTAATATTTATTGATTTGTAAGAGGTCCATAACATTTTAATTGTAGACTCTTTTATTTGATTTATGTATAATTTGTTTGCTAATCAGTATTTTCTTGTCTTAGTTCATGAACCATCAGTTTTATATACCTTCATTTTTACACTCAATTTTATATAAATAAGCCTGTTATGTTTGTATTTTTATCAGTTGATAATACTCGTGATGACCGAAACTAGTCCTGATCATTATAAATATGTGGAAGTAGGTCAAATGAATTGTGTTTTATATTTTTAAAATAAAAAGAAAAGCATGATTTTTGTCAGTTTGATTTTGAATGATGCGACTCGTGTACTATATTGAGTCATTTTGTATGGGTTCTTCATTAATATATATTGCAAAGACGTTAATATATCATTTGAAAAGAAAGAGAGTCACTGGTTGGTGTCCAGAAAGAGTGATTTGGTTTATTATTAAAACATCCCCATTTTCAGGATATAGTAGTAGAGAGGAAATTATAGTTGATGCGATTTAAAAAATAAAGGTATGTGTATAAATCTGAATCCTAAATTGTGGATTCTAAATCCTTAGAGTAGAACCATTTAATGATTACAAATTTTCCGGTTGATATTTGGCGTGTTGTCTTTTTATCAAATTGTTTTAGTAATGCCCTGATCAACGCTCATTTGTTATGATAGAAACGGTAATATCATTTCATGTTTTAAATACACTAACAATTAAATCAAATACATCGCATACATGTTTCATCCTACAGTAAAAATAATCATAGATAGCCTGCTATACTTTATTTTGACAGTGAAATTATAATTTTGTGTGAATCGGTTTGAAATTGGATGCAAGAATCAATTCGAGCACATAATAAACCGTTTAACTACCGATTGCCACGCAAGAACAGAAGAACCGAAACACAAACAATGAAAGAACGTGAAAATATAAAAACAATACATAATGTGTCAAAAGTGCTCACAAGGAAACAATTTCTACAAATATTATTAGATTTCTGCTACTATTCAATGCAAATTTAGGTAAAATTATTATTAGAAATTGGACTATATACAAGCTGGGTTTTTCGTTGTGTATGTCGAGCCAGTGTCTACCCCTCACATTCATGACCTGAACGAGTTGCACGGGACTGCTGTTGTACCATGCACTAGTGTGCTTGAAAAAATAATTAAAGGTGTGATTAACTCAGCAAATAAAATCAAGTCCGTCGTTTAAGAGGAGTTTATTCAATCTAGTGAGGAATCAAGGTTATGGCAATCTCAATTAAATTAGTTTTTTTTTATTTGCCGTGAAGTTCTTGGTTGAAATCAAGTCATCGTGGCCTATTGGATCCGTGTGAGGACGGATCGCAACAAACAGAATTCATTTTGGAGCGGTCCCACAGAACGTGATACCCGCAAGTACAATCCAGCTTAAAAACCAACCCTAGCACTGACTTTAGCCAGGAAACTAGGAGCCCGCTTCGCGGACTCCACATAATAGTTTCAGTAGGAGAGTAGAGGTAGGAAAAAAAAAAAAAACCAACTTGCCCAGCTCGAAAAGTTTTGTATTGAACTTGCCATGGCCTGGAGTTGATAATAATTTCAAATGTTTTTTTTTTGATCTAAAAACAAAGAATGTATAACTGTTTACAACTAGAAAGTTGTAATTCTATTATTAACCGATTAAAAAAAAAATCGGTCTCCAGGAAAATTTTCAATCCCCTTTAATGTACTCCACCCGAAAAAGTAATTTCATATAAAATAACTCGCGCTGCAAAGTGAAATATTCTTAGAAGGTGTCGCTTATTTTTAACACGCCGCCGAAAAATAAATCCTAAAGCAAGATCACGAGGCAGATGTTGTCAATGTAAATGTCGTATTAGTGGAAAATATTTATTTTAGCAACAAATAATTAATATTTCAGATCAATTGAAAATGCTCGCGATGAGAAAAATCGGCCCTGATCATTATGTTTCCACATTTTAATGCCATAATTCCATGAAAAAAATATTATGTATATTTAGCCTAAATATGTTAGTGTAATGGGTTAACTATGACACAGTTTGTTTATGCTAAAAAATGATAATATTTATCACCGTCTTTTTATGTTTTTCAAAGTTTTGTCTGACATTTCTATCAAAGTTGGCCGGATGAAATATTTTGTCCGCTCCCAATGTGGAGTATATGGTCTCCTAATGTAGGTATCTTAACAGAAATTTTCTAAGAGAACTGCTTGTTACTCAGTTTTTCAACCTCTCTTTTTTCGAAGAGAGTAGGGGTAGAAAGACAGGGCTATGACAGGACTAGTGGTTAGCTAATCGCTCTCACTTCCATTAAAAATGCTTTTAATTAATGCACAAGAAAAATTACGAGTAATTTTGAGAACAATATAAATATCATACTGAAAAATTAAACTAATGTTCGTCATCGATCGTTAAGCGAATCGTTCCGTAAAAATTGTAGCACCATCATCATCTTGTGTCTTAGATTGAAGTGACAATCCATTCCATCCAACTTTAGTCAATTGTGGCGTTTTCCAAGTTTGATGCAACTACGTCTACCCATCGAAGTCTTTACATACCTCTGTTCCAAGCATAACCGGATTCCTGTTGAATACTTTATTAACTTATTCTGGTTCAAATATACACATGATACAGTTAAAGCAGTCCTCCAATCTTTAATGGATAGAACTGACTTAAAATTGCCATATAGGGAATAGACCTCAGCGTTGTTATATAAAGCCAACGTAAAGTTCTCAATCATAACCTATTCCGAAGAAGCTCATACTCCAAAAAAAAAATTAAGGTCCAATAAATATATATATAAAAACAATTAAATAAAACCATCAACCGATTGTGAATTATCAAAAATATTAAATCTTCTTTCATACCTTTTTAATTATATAAATCAAACACGCAGTATGTAGACAAAAAACAGCGTGAGTGAACTACTCCAAAAAAATAAAATAAACTTCTATATACATTTAAATATTTGAAATATTTCTTTCAATTCTGATTGTTATAGTAGTTATGAAAATATCGTAATTCCGCTTTCAAAACTTCAGTTCTATTTTAATTCGTGTAAAAACTGCTGATCATGGTTTTTAATGTGTTTCCGTTACCAAAGCTCAATCAAAAACATTATAATTTCTTGTAAAAATGAATATATTGGCCCTTGAGAAATTTATGTTTACTATTCTTAGGAATTTCTCGCGAGGAATGCTTTGTCGTTTCGGTGGTTATCGACAAAATAAAAGTTGATTATCCCACTGGAAAAGATTTCTTTTTAACTCGTTTACAGTAATTTTAGCATTTCGCACGGTTGCTTTGGAAATTTTACGCTGAAAGTACGCTGGAATAACGTTAGAATTACGCAAAACACTCGCGACTCGAAACGCCGCGTTAGTAATGTTTTGACGAGAGCTTTTTCACATTCTGTTTCACGATTATGAAACACACTAACGTTCTGAATAATTATAATTATTATGACATTTCTGTCGGCCGCCCGGTAGCGTTTATATGCCATTTCAAAACCGACATGAATAAAACATTATTTCAATTTTGCGTACAGAGCGTAGATTAATTATGACAAAGCAAATATACGACACATGTAAAAACGAGAAAATATGTTTAAGACCACACGGTAGAAGTGGAACTTGTTGACGGAGTCGTGGGGGTTAACAGAAGAGAGGATTGCCAACAATTATTATGCAGATGAAATATTTAGTTTTACCTTTGTCATGTACAAGACTATTTATATATACCATCCATCCCTCGCTTAACACTATTTCAGCTTAACACAGTTTTCATCTTGGAGTTTTTTTTTATTAAATCTTGCATTTCAACCTTTTTTTCCATGTCCGCTCCCAATGCGGAGCATATAGTCTCCTAATGGAGGTATCTTAACAGAATTTTTTCTACGAGAACTGCTTGTTACTCAGTTGCTCAACCTCTCTTTTTTAGAAGAGAGTAGGGATAGAAAGAAAGGGCTAGGACAGGACTAGTGGTTAGCTAATCGTTCTCGCTACGCCCCGTGAGGATGAGATGGGTGGGAGGGAGGACTCAGACTACGAAGGGAAATCCATAAATCGATTGAAAAATTAATCTATGAAAAACGTCCGCACCGGGAATTGAACCCGAGACATCCGTAACCGTGGCCAGCGGCGCTACTAACTGCGCCATGGACGTCGACATTGCAACTTATGCATTTCAACTATTACTACAAAAACCTCAAAAGATGGATTACAAATGACAAGAAATATAGAAATTCATTTTCTAAATAATGATCCGGATACGGATTGAACTATAAAATTTCAACGAGAAATGAAAGAATGCATTAGTAGAAATGAAGAGATTTGCACAAATCTCAAAACAGATAGACTATCAAAGATTACAGATTTTTTGATACGACCGACGGAATTGATAAAGGCACTGATGATGGCATTCAGCCAAAAATAAGAAAACCCCCCCCCCCGTGATAATTTCTAGTGGCAGTGAGATCGAATAATATTTTTATATTTCAATAAATTTTTAAAAGTATTACGTATTTATTTTATTAATATTTCTAAAAAAATAACCTATACTCTCTTTTCCGTGCATTTGTTAGTCTCACTTTAGACGGTTTAGTTGAACACGGCGATCTAGCAGAACCTATCTTCAATGTTAAGCGAGGGATTGGTGTATACATGATCTCTACCTGCTGACATGCGTGCAAGAAAATCATTTATATTTTATAAATTACCGATCGTTTTTACCAGACTTCACCCAAGATAGGGGACGCTCATATTAGGTTATTTAGACGTTGAAATTGTGAAGGACGATCCTCCGATTATCAATAACGACATTTGATCAGATTTGAGTCGTGTTTCCTTACAACAGCTTATGTGTAATATTATCAAAAACTTTTTTCTATACGTAAGAATACAAAGAGATGAATTATTATTTCCCACGCGTCACTTTCGGAGTGGAAATATTAAAAGCACAATTTAATATAAAATTTAGAATACTTAGATTCATAGTAGTAGAGTCATAAGTGGTTTGAAATTTATTTTTACTAACCAAAGCTCATCTTTATCGGATCGATGAAGCTTTAAGCTATAATGTAGAGCCTTTGCTATATTATTACAACCGCAGGATTGGATAAACGCCTATAAATTTCAAGGGAGGAATTTAATTTGTAAGTACCTGCATAAAATGTCATAGAGTCCTGATAATAGTCCACCCTCTGACATAAATTTCGTTTCTTAATATGATTGAAAATGTAAATCTATATATATATAAATGAAGATTTGTTTGTTTGTTTGTCCTCTATGCGTTCTTTTACCATTCATCCGATTTCGATGAAACTTTGGGGATTTGTTGTAGGTAAACCCGTGAAGGTTTCTAAAAACAAAAAATCAAATACGTACATGCAGCGACATCTCGGAAAAATCTTCTGATTTATTCGTATGCGCAGTCGTGTAGTAGTCTGCACGGATCCGGGCTTGGTCCGTGTAGACTCCATACTTTTTTTATTATATACTTTATACTGCAGGCTTTTCGGACTATGTTTGGGTCATGAGTCAGTCATAATGCAATGGTATTCATAACTTAAATAATTTATTTCACATGTGCTATGAATATCGTTGGAAATATATGAACAATAACATATTTTGTTTGAAAAGTATAAACGAATTACTATATTAAAAAATAAATGTGGGCTTCGGGTCGGGTTCGGGTAACAAGTGTGATATTGAGACTCGGGCTCGTGCCGGGTCGGGAAGGAAGATGATGGGGTAATTTGATGAAATTTCAGCCCGTGCAGACCTCTAATACAAAAGCACTTCAATAAACAGAATTAAAACGAAAACCCTTTCTTTCTTTGAGTGGCATTGCAACGCATGCCGTTTACTCACTAGTATTAAATATTTCATTGCACATAAAATATATCATATTCAAAATCCAAAAGATTATTATCTCGTCACATAGTTAAAAATAGAAAGTTGTGTAACCAACGGTTGTTTTTTCTATCATTAGTATTATTAGATTTGTTTGCATTTATTTTTAAGCCTCTACAATATTATTAAATCGAGTGGCTTGAATACAATTTACATTGACAATATGCCGTACGATTCTCATTAAATGGCATCTTCAATTGAAACTCATGCAACCGAATCTATTCTTCTTTATGGCTCGAATATCTATCACCTCTTAAAACAGCAGTTATAGTCCAAATGGCACTTTGGAGTCCAGATGATGTAGAGCATGAAGCGAGTAAAGAGTTTTATATCTAATATATTTGTATATACAAAGAAAGATGTAAATCAGTGCGTTAAAAAGGACGATAATAGGGTCATGATATTTCACGAATGTTTATAGTTACCATATACTTAGCATTTAAAAATGATGCTTGCAAATAATACTAGAGACGCGGAGGCTTGATTTCGTAAGTATACGGATATAAGCTTCTTATAACGTCCGCAACTGGCAAGCAGCGATTGATTTAATTCGGGAGAGAGATACTGAGGTCCCCTCAGGGGTTTCTAGATTATACCTGTCTTTTTTCCACCCAGATCGATCCGTTATCCTGTAAATTTATCGACAAGAACATTTGGTAGTGCAACTATTCAAAAGAATCAAAATGGATTCCAACAATAACTATTTAAATTTGGATTATTGAGATTTTGTACACTTCCATGTATTTTGTCACTAACGACCCGGGTTTCGCCTTTCGGCATCTTCAGGCATTCGAGCACACGAATGGACTCGAACTGAGAGACAATAATATGGTGTTTACAAAATAAGGATTAGGACGATTTCCGAAATTTTAACTCAGGTATCGGTGTGGCTCTCAGACGTATAATGTATTGCCTCGTAAATGATATTTGTCGCATTTGTATCTTCTATATAAGCGTTAGACACTGTTTACTGTCTCTCAGTTCGAGTCCATCCGTGTGCTCGAATGCCTGAAGATGCCGAAAGGCGAAACCCGGGTCGTTAGTGACAAAATACATGGAAGTGTACAAAATCTCAATAATCCAAATTTGATATTGAAATTCCATCAAGCACCCTCAGTCGATGTCTTAAATTATATAATAACTATTTAAATGAAAAAAGCATAGCATATTTGTAAATTTATCAGATATAGTTGACGTATGGAAATGAGTATCAAACTTTGTATTTATTGCATTAAGCGACGCTGCAAAGCAAATCGGTATAAAGCAATTCCAATAATACAAAGTAACTTTTACACGAATAAAGCTCTTTTAATATATTCCTGCTCGCGAGGGTGTATGAATTTATATATCTAGTATCACACATTAGTTCGCAAAACGAAATCTGACAGTCGTATTATGAAAACGTCTCTTTACGAAAACTAAAACAAAACTCTATTATCCCAAACTATACTACTTTTCTTATTATGTTTTGGACCTCAGACGCACAAAAGAAAATTACACTGTAACAATAATGAAACGTCAATAATTTTTATTGCTCCCGGTATAATTTTAACTAGCCATCCTTTTATTTTTATAGTTTTACTTTTTACTGTTTCTATACCAGCATATAAGCGGCGGGCATATAAATATAGGCCGGCATAAAGCCGTGTAATTACGAGCCGACCTCTATAAAATATTTGATCAAAAGTTTCGCATCCCATTGTTCGTGAAACTCGTTTGCACGGCGGGAAAACTTTCGTGCGGGGTTCAGAGATAAGTTTTTCGTTCACTATGGACTTTTGGGCTTTCCATCTATCTCACGGAAAGGATATTTTAGGAAATGAGTGGATTTTTTATGCTTTTTGTAATAGTTACAACAAAATGAGGTATTTTAAGATTATTTTTATATACTACTGCAGGCTGATCCCTGAATTAATTTTGAACTAATATTAATGTCGGCCTCTGTGGTCTAGTGGTAAGTGTTTGCCCTAGTGATCTGATGGGTCCTAGTTCAATTCCCAGCAAGGTCAATATAAAAATTAAGATTTTTTCAATTTGAATTTGTGATCTTGGATATGAATGACTTCTAAAAAACTCTCATCGAATTTATCTCGTATGATTTTCTAATTTTCAAAATATTTGGCGAATTGGCTGTCAGCTGTAATGCCAGATATTTTCTTAATATAAACAAAACATATATATTTTTGGTGATTACTTCCGTTAATATTTATTTTAAATTTAAAAACTATGCATTTTCTACGTATACACATTCAGGCAAACGTTAGGTGTATTTTTGATTAGTGCTAAAATGAAACAAAAATGAAAAATAACGATTTATATTAATGATTGTCAAAGTAAAAAATAATCGTTGTGAAAAAAAACGTGATGAAAATCGTTTAAAAATTATCAACTTTTTATCCTTTTTTCTAAAAAGTTTGACTTTTTTTGGCTTTTAAATTCAACATAATGCAAAATGGCACACTGTCTATTTAAGATTATTTAAGACGACATTTTACAAATGGTTCTCCGTGGAACCCTACATTTTGAAATGATTTCATGTCTTTTTCACCTGGGATATTCTAAAAATAATTTAGAGGTCCATTCTGTTGTGCTTTTACAAAAGAACTAATGGGAACGCCTGTCATAGACGTCAGAGTTGAAATTGAAATACTGAATGTCTTTTTTGTCAGTAGCTGTTCTTTGGTTTCCATACTGACAGACTTATTGTTGTCTGTTTGCCTTGGATTTTTCGTCACGTCGGAACTGTGTGTATTGTTTATGTACACCGCGGACGCTTAAGCCATGAGAAAATTTCACACCTACGTGTGTATGTGATAATAATAAAACGTCTACATCTACGCCTACAGACCGGTCTGTGCTATTATATATAAGATTATGGGACTAAATCTAATAAAACCGAGAAACAGCAGTGGAGAAAAAATGTATTTGTAAGTGAAATTGAGCTTTTTTGTATGTTTCTGAATAATTAGTAACAATTGTTTTCAGTAAATTTTTAACCCGTAGAAAATTGACTTATTTTAATTTTGCAGTGCTCAAACGGTAAAAAGATCACGAAAAATAGTTAAATGGCTAGACGAAGCTCCAAAGTTACCTCTTGCGCATTACTGAAATATAACTTTGAAGTTAAAAAAATGTTTAGACGCACGTTTACTTCACGTTCTCGACAGCTGTTGTATAAAATACTTTTCTAATTTCCTCTTAGACTGTATTATTTTAAGCATTTCATATTTGTTTCTTGGAAATTGTTCTCGCTATGAAAGATCTTTGTAAAACTAAATAGATTGTTATTTCTCACCATATTTAAGTGTCATTTGGTAGTCTTCGAAATAAATGGCAATCGAGTAAATTTATATCATGTAATATAATATAAAGTTAGATTGATAAAATTTTTGAATAACCACAGAGATATGTTTAAAAACAATTCTTGTGATAATGGTCTGTAATAAATGTGTAGATATATGACGTGCCAGATTTGCGAAATGTGATACTTGAGGAAAAGTTTATATTGTGCCATAGCATTACGGCGTGTCAGCGAAATTTATAATAGTTATTTAAGAGAAAAAAAATCAATAAAATGACACTTATATCAAGTCATCCTTCATATAAAAGAATTACAATATGTGATTGTAAGAGAACTATCAAGTGAGAATTATCGAATGCGATATTTGGAAAACACAATATTATGACGAGCGAAGAATAGAAAAAATGGATCATCAGTCTGTCGCCGCTCTCTGAGCGTGGACTGCATTTCCAACATCATTATCATCATCATCCGTCCAACTGTTAATCGCGTCATGCAATCAACAGTGGAATCATATTCCTAAAAATGTAATGCACGTACTTACGTCACAAAAAGCAAACATTATATTCAAATAACACATCGAAGCTTATGTTTCTATCTATTCTATGAAAATATTGAATAATTTATTTTTGATAACTACATAACATAATTAAAATCAAAATCATATTTTTAGTCAAAGCGCAGAGTTCAGAAGCTGAGCTATCCTGTTTTGGGGAACATATTTATATTCCTTAACTCATTATGTAAATATAATTGAACATCATCCTCGTTATAAATGTTTTGCAAATTTACTTTAAGGACTTTACATTTCCTTTGTTAACGATTTCCAACAATATCAGATGAAGCAATTATTTTTATTTAACAATGTTAAGCGACGTGTCTTATCTGGGATAAAGGCAGAGATATTACAATATTAATACATTGACTCACCCTTCTGACTTCACCGATGGACTTGTCAAGCTTCTCCTGCATCTTGTCGACCTCAGTCTGCGCCTTGTCAAGAGCGTTCTGCAATTTATCTTGCTGCAACTGTGCCTTACCAAGAGTAGCTTGGGTTCTCTCCAACTCTTCTCGAGACTTTTCAACATCACCGACGGCCTTATCTCGTTCCGCGTGCAGTCTTCCGATAGTTGACTGCGTTCTTTCATATTCTTCCCGTAAACTTTCTTGTTCACCTTGGGCATTTTCAAGTCTTGCTTTTAACCGGTACACCTCACCTTGAGATTTCTCAACCTTTTCTTGTAACGCCGCAGCTTCCGAACGAGCCCGTTCATTATCTGCTTGAGTAACTCTTAATTCTGCTTGTGCTCTTCTTAATTCAGTTGACGCTTTGTCAGCTCGTTCTTGAATACGGTCAAGTTCTTGTGATGTTGATAAAGTACTTCTTCCGAAGGTGGTTTGTGATCTTTCTAAGTCGTGGCGTAATCTTTCGTTTTCCAATTCTAATCTAGCAGTGCGTTGCTTAGCAGCTTCCCAGTCTGCTCCCGATCGACCTACTTCTCCTGCGGCTTTGTCAAGTTCTGCTTTAGATTTACCTAATTCAGATTGTGAGCTTTCAAGTTTAGCTTCCAATCTGTCTTTTTCGGCTTGAGCTCTTTCTAACCTTGCACCCAACTTTTCAACTTCGCTTTCTAATGCGTGGATTTTCATTTTATATTCTGCAAGTTCTCTTTCGTGTAACTCCCTTTCTTCGTTCTTTTCTTGTTCTGCTCTATCACGCTGTTCTCTTAGCTGGTTCATTTGCTTTTCTTTATCTCCGATTGCTTCTTCCAGAGACGAAAGGGCTCCCTTCGGAAGTACAGTGATGTGCTTGCATTGCGGTTAATCTAGCCCGAGCCATATCAACTTGGTTATCTTTTTCTTTCAGCAGGTCTTCGAGGTTTTCGATCTGAAAATTAAAATGTTTTAATATGGCGAATACTTATTTTTTAATAAAAAAATGTTAACTGTTAATCGTTCTCGTAGAGATAACATAAAAATAAATAAAGAAAAACTATGTATAAGTAGGTAAAGCCTACATATTCCATATTTTTTGTTAATGATTAAACGCAATAAAAATAAAGTTTTTTCAGTTATGTTTTCGGTATAACAAATATGATAGTAAAGAAACAAAATATACATGTATTTAGGATATATAAAAAAAAACAGTAACAATAAACATAAAGAATATAAAGAAACAATACCTTTAGCATGGCTTTTCACTATGTAATTTTTTCTTTTGTGAAGCCTATAGGGAGTTTCTAACAGCAATCTAGCAAATGTACATATACGGGAAACTGTGGAATAACACTAAAAAATCATAATACAATAAAATAAAATACAACGTGATATAAAAGAATGATTGCTCTAAAAATACTATTTAACAGTACATACTGATAATTAATATCGTTAGGGTAATATTATATAACACTTCATTCGCTATAACCACATTAATGGAATTAATTTAATGTTACTGTTTTTGAAATCCAGAAATTCTTTGATACTCTTAATAAATACTGTTACAATTATATTCAATCTCAGGTAATGGACGAAAGCAAACAAAAATTTATTATAGTATAATTATAAACGATTTTAATAAAAATATATAGATGAAATGATAATATATTAAACATCATTGAAAAATAAATGTAGGTAACTTCCAATCTTAGAAATATGATAATCTGAAGCCAGGTATGCATTATTAAATAACGCTTTATACAGAAGCTCTGCGGAATTGCAAATTTGCAGACACGTGTCGACAGGTAGATTAAAAATACTCCATCATTTGATTTGTGGCTTTTTAAAAAGCTTCGTGAACCATTTATTGGAAAGAAGCTTAGCCGCAGAGCTTTGGATTATTACTCTTCATATAATTTTTAATTTGTTTCGACGATTTTATTAGATTATTGTCTTTTTGAATGACAATAAAAGCTTTTAATTGTGTATATTTTGAGTTTTTTCAGAATTATATGACATTTTACCGTGAATGAAATTATGCTAGATGTCTAAAGAGTACACATATTTAAATGTATTTTAATTTAAAGTAACTTTTAGTGTAAATACTTAAAAAAAATATTAAGAAAACTATACCTATACTGAAATGACGAAAATTATATTAAAACTATATTCAAGCAAAGATCAATATTGTTCAATATGTCAAGTTTAAAAAAAATCCTAATGAAAATGTTACCATGTTTAAATATTGCATATTATATGTATATATGATGCTTAGACATTAAACGTTTCATTGAGACAAGTAAGAAAATATTCGTTCAGAGCAATCATTCGAACAAAAATATAATGAAATACACATCGAAAATAAGGATACCACAAAAACATCTGGAAACAAAAAAATATTAAACATATAAAAAGTAAAAATACAAACGAAAGAAAATAAAGTAAACTCAATGGTTCAAAATATTTTTATAGTAAACAATAATTTGAAGATTACATTTTTTTTTATTAAAACAGATCTGAAGAGAATGGTAGAGGCCAGTGATTGGTGTGGGCTTTAGAGGTAGAGAGAATACAAATTTTAATAAAGCAGATAGAGGTGGCTGATAAAAGGAAGATTAAAGATTCACAAAAGGAGAACAATAAAAAATAATGAAAATACGAAACGCTTATAGAGAAATACATAGAATATATTAATTCTGAAGACTGTACAAATCGATGAAAACAAACAAAGAAAAAAACTGAAATGAAAGGAAAAAAGCACAGACTCCCAAATTCTAATTTCAGATGTTTCGAGGAGAACATTTTTTACGCAAATTTATATTGTACTGTTCTCAAAGAGAACTAGCTCGACCAGTACTATTAAAAATAAATACTTCTGAAATAGTTACATGATTTTATAATCAACAGCAAGACCGGAAAATGTTTTCATCTTTGAGCCATTATTTGTGGCCAATTATTGCCTCATATTCATATATCATGATATCATGGTCGGTAAAGATTTTTTATTTATATTTATTTCTTAATTCAAAGCATGTTTTTTTGTTTTTAAAATACTTTTTGTGAAACAATGAATACTTTTAGGAAGGTATTGAGTAAAATAAGGATTTTCTCACAATAAAAATATTCATTTGTTCATTTCAACATTTATTAATTCAAAATTCGTAGAATTCATTTTCATTTCCTCATTTTTATTATTTTTTCAATACTTATTGCTTAAAAATTTGAACACGTAACTTGCCACCAAGTTTACGATAAAAAGTCAATCGTAATATTAAACAAGTTGGCCATACCCGCTATACAAAATTTAATATTTCAGGCACTGTCATAGACAAGGCCGTTATTACTGAGAAATTGGGCTCACTCTCAAGATGAATATTTTTTTGTAACTTAAATGTATAATAATAATATCTTACAACTGACATTTTGTGGGCACTATATTTTTTCAAGTAAAATTGTATAAGTCCTTAAGGGCAAAGGCGTTGTCTGTTCTATTTATTTTTCTGACAGATTATAATGGCAAAGCATGAAGTATTGATTGTTTTACCATATTAATTTGTATTACAGAAAGCATATATGTTATTTGAGAAAAAACTATGTAAAACTGACGATTTTTTGTTAGAACAGAGAATTTTTCCCGTATCATCAAGTAAATATGTGAAGAATACCTGACTTACAAATATTAAATTGATAGCTATGTTATTCCTGTAGTAATGTTTCTTGGTGTGACACGCGTTTCATCACTTTGAGAAACATCTTTAGATTGACTTTATCGTACTATGTAAGACTAAACTAACTGATAATGGATCCAGTTTAAAGGTTTTATTTCTCGATTTCTCTCTATATGAATGAACGATAAAGAAACATTATCTACATACCGAGTACGATAGAATTTATTTAATGATTTTGAATAAAATATTATTTAAAAGCAGACGTGAATTATTGATATTAAAAGAACATGCTAGAGCAGTGGTTCCTACAGACCCCCAGGAGTCCTTGTGACCACTGAGAGGGTCTGTGGAAAATTGAAAATAATTGGAGGCTGAGTGAAAACGTCGTGGGGGGAGGGGGTTTCCGTGAAAGGTTTAACATAAAATAATATTTGTTACGCATTTTCATTATTATGAAAGATGAAATAAATAGCAATGAATAAATTGGTAGTGATTTGTTGGGTGCTGGACACCTCTGCAAGCAGACCCACAAACTATGAATCCATATTAATACAGGAGAAATTTATTGTATTATCCACAAACGAGGAGCAAAAATCAATTTTTGAATTAGTATGAGTAGTTTTTTACAAAAATACCAATTTTATATTCAATATTATGGACTACTGTACAGATGCTGTTGATTGCTTCCCCATCTTGCTAGAACGTGAATTTAGTGTAGCTATGAACCTCATCATTCTTTAAATATCAAAATGTTTTATTTTTACATCACTATTTACCATTCAAGATAGCATTAAATTAAAAAAAAATTCTATTACGCAGATATGTCGAGTTGGGGGTTCATGGTCAGGTTTTTGCTTTAAGAAGGGATCCATGGGCATAGTAAATTTGAGAACCACTGCGCTAGAGTATATAAGTCTTCAGACATTGACGTACTTTGATAGAAAGGTATTAAAGACATTAAAAAAATATTTAAAAATTTGATGTTAATTAGTAAAATGTTTCTAAAAATAAAGTCATGACTTACGTGAGTATTATCAGTCTAACACTAAGTCAAGTTGATGTCATTCTGAAGCGTCGTCCTTACAGACAAAGGTCGCTCATTAATATTCAAGGATGCTTATTCCTCGCAGAGGGACGTTTAATTGTTCTTCTAATTTGTGGGAATTTAACAACACATGTAACGGAATGAAAGCATTCCGTGACTAACATAGCCTCGCCTCGGAATGCCTTGCCTTGTTAATTCGTGAAAGTGTTCAAAAAGCTTGAAAGGACACATACTCAACGAGCGCTAATGAGCTTTTGTTTATTTTTACTATTGAGCACAATTTAATTTACCTAAATACAATAAACATTAACAATTTAATTTGCAATAATATTATTATACGTCTGACAAAAACGTTCATTTGAGTCGTGCTTAACGTTCATCCCTAAATGTTCCTTGCTTCAATCTTTATTGTTTGGTAAAACTCACGCAATCATTAAACCGATCCCGATCACTGCGAGCATTTTTAACTGATAATTTGATAAAATTGTGGAATTAGTACCAACATTGTTTTCAAACAACAATTTGCAGTTAATACCGTAAAAGCTAGATAAGTCTTACTTAGTACGATAAAGATAGTCTTGAAGATGCTTCCCAAAGAGGCGAAACGTGTGTCATCAATAACTGAAACGTTCACTACCCTAGTATTTGTATATAAGTGTAAAACTTTCATCATGTAAACTTACGATTTATAAATTTAATGAATTCAAATAAATGTAAAATATTACTATTCTGTCACATTGGAAGCATATTTGATGACCGTATATAGTATCTACAACTTTGTTTGTTATCATAATTTATTACCAAGCTTTGATCAGTTACTTTTACCTTTCTTTGAAGAACGTTGATTTTTCTATCCTTGATGTCCATGTGATCCTTAATCTCTGTGAGCTCATTTCCAATCCGATTTCTCTCCTGCGTCGCTTGCATCGCCGTCTGGGTCTTCTTCTCAATCAGCCGGTTCTTTTCTTCGAGCCGGGTTCTGAGTTCCTCCACCTGTGTTAAATAATATAAATGTTGGGGTTTAGGAAATCCAATATTTTTATTAGATGTATTTGTTCAAATAGTTGTTGCTTGTTACTCAGTCGATCAACCAGTCTGTTTCGGAAAGAACAATAATAGGAATAGAGCATTATCTAATCACTCTCGCTACACCTCGTTCTCACGCCTCCACGAAGCAAATCGATTAAAAAGTCAATTTATTAAACTGGGATTCGAGTCCATCAACACGTTGAACAGTCTGTTGCAGGCTCGGATAAATAAAATGATATACGATCAATCGACTTTTCAGAAAGACATATTACATTTATAAAAAATAAAAAATTGCTCAGGTAACGTTCTTTCCTCTAGACCACTGGTCAACAAACGTTTTGAAAAACGGGCCTGATTAAATTTTTTAAAAACTCGGTGGGGGCGGCAGACGACAGATAAATTCTTATTGGAATCCAACTATAATATTGATTTATATGTGCTTACATATAATATAATGTAAACAAATGTAGTTTAGATTGAAATTTATAATAGAAAATATTTATTACTAAAAACAACCATATTTTTTTTAATTTTTAACGTTTTGGATGAGTTCATCCAGCTTTTTCTTTCTCAAATTTTCTTGAAATTTATCATATTTCATACCATGTTTTGTAGTGTAGTCTCGTTTTAAATAATATTTTTTAAAAACAGATACCGCTTCATTGCAAATTAGATTTGTCTTTGTTTTACACAAAAAAAATAACGAATTAACCACTAATTAAATACGCGATACTAAGCATCTAATTTTCTTTTATTTGACATCTTTATATTGGGGCACTAAAATTATAAGAAGTGCGATCGAAATTTAAAAAAAAAATTTGCACATTTTGTTTTATATGAATTGTGGACTTACTACCACAACATACCTCAAATAGAGAAATCACTACTCATCCACTTCAAGTTATCACAAAAACCAAACGATGTGTACTCTGCAAGCTTTGAAATATGACTGACTATTTTCGATTGGGGTTATTATTTGGACATTTCTATTGTTCTATTTTGCTTGTACTACGTTCTAAGAAATTCAATAAATGAGAATACCCGAGAAATTTTTGAGTAAACGAACATCTGGTCGCCTCCAACAATACATTTTATACCTAACATCTTTCACTTTGGGTCCACTACCTGGCAGTCTTATCCTAATTGATGAATTGAAATAAATTGTTGAAGTAAATTCACAACCAAATCATGAAATTTTATAAAACTAATATTTCCTATATGAATAATTTATATAAAAAAGTAGTTTGGTGACCTCTGCTCTAAGTTAAAGAGGCGAAATTTATACCTTACGAAGGTTTATACTTACATCAGCCTGCAGCATATTGTAATGTTCCTCTTTGGCGCACAGTGACTCCTTGAGAACCGCGATGTGCCTCTGGTAGTCCTGGTGCTGCTCCTCGAGGGTCTTCATCTTGGCCGCCATGCCGAGAATCTCCTGGTCTCTTCTCTGGATTTCGACGCGGAACTCGTCCAGCTGCCCGCACCACGCCATTTCCCAAGACGCGTGAAGGTTCGTTTGGGGACACAGGGTTTGTTTCTATTTAGTATCGGGATGAACCGAGGGCACGCCCCATCCAAAACAACTAACAGCTCTTACACCTCCAAGTGTGTATTTATATCAATTTATAGCCAATAGTGTGGATCAATCGCAATTAATATTAAATGGTTCCTATTCTAGAATTCTCACACCTAAATACGTAAAAATATTATCATCTTTGTACAGTAAAACCAATTTTAGAACTACACACAAAAGATTGCGTGAAATGATACCAAATAATCTTATTTAGATCAATTCTGTCTAGAGTTAAAATGTAATTTAAATTTACAGTGTATTCATTTCCACAACATTAATTTATTTGAATTGCGTAATTTTATGCTCGTAATAATACGGTATTATTTCAAAATGTTCGAAACCATTGTATTCTTAAAGCGTGCTATGTTTACTTGTGGAAAGTTGTGTCATTATCAACAGCCAACAATCATATTATATCGTATTATTTATTCCCAATAAAATAGTTTAGCTTCAACAGAGGATGCATCTATTTAATTTAATTTGCCGATATTCCATGATCAACGGCCCAATACTGAATTTAGTTTTATTTTAATGTATTTACCAGTCATTATTTTCCTAAAAAAAGAAGTATTGCGAAGTAAACAATCTAATAATTTTGTTGATTATCATAGTTTCTAAGTAAAACCCAGTATTTTTAATACTATTATAAACGGAATAAAAGCAATAATATACTTTTTTTTTAGCAAAATCAAACATTAATGGAACCTGTCGAAATTCCACACAGTAGTGTTGTGGATCAAAATTTAAATTTTTTCTTATAGACAGTTGTATACTACAATACAAATATTGTTATTTAAATTAAATGAAATGAATATTTTTGAATATCTCAGTTATACGTTTTAAATTATATGGTTTTGCTTTGCATAATCAATGATCGAAAAACAATTACTGTGATTTATTGAATGAGAATCCTAGATCAGTACCAAATGGTGAAGAAAGTCCAAACGCGTTGTTTCAAGTTGGTTTTTTGTCACAATGCAATTTATGCAATAATATTTCTTAATTAATATATTCGGTCTTGTTATTGAATTAAAATTTGATTGTATTATAAAATACGTTAAATTTATTCTTAAAAAGAACTTTATTTTGAATAATAAATTGAGAAAGCAAACGAAAATCTTATGCAACACGAATTATTCATGAAATATTTTACTGATAATGATTGTTAAAGAAGTTTGGAGAAATTTTCCTCGTGATCAATAAAATAATTTAAATATATATCATTGAATTATATTACTCTTTACATACATTTCAACATTTATTTTTATAAAAAATAAAGAAAACATAGAAAACGAAATAAAATGTTTAAATGACTAAATTTGTCCTGAAAATATCACTGTACAATTTAATATAGTTCAACTTTGAAAATCAATGTGTAAGTTGGAATAACTCCATTAAATTGCGCCGCAAAATATGACAGTGGACCGATGTTGTTAGGTACAATATTTCTCAATTTAGTCACGACCCGGCAATTACGATTTATTAAGGTCGTTTCACAATGGAGCTTTTGACGAGCACTCAGACTTCAGCGGCGGCGAGACCACTTACAATGCGTTTGAAATTTCCCCTCAAAATACAATTTGCTGATTAATAAACAAAGATAAACCGTGTATACTGTACTCGATAATAGTGTATGACGCTAAAGGGTGTTGGAAATTTGACACTGTCTAGCAAGGGGAGTTTTCTTGAAAGAAAATTATTTTTGAGTATCGAGTCTATAAAATTATCTACCCTATCTGATCTATTAACTGCTTGAAACTGTCGAAACGTTTATTCATTACTAAATTTGTAATTTTCCCTGAATTGAGAAAGCATTACAATATAAATGTTAAGTCCCTTTATTATTCATTAAAAAAAAACACTTCGTCTATCAAAGTATATATTTTTTCCTAAACACTGTTTTAAATCAATCACTAAGAAGTAAATATTTTATCGTTACTCTTGTTTAGCAAAGCTTAATGGAGATCTTTAAAATAAAACAAATTCTGAAACCTTTTTCAGGTTAGATGTAAGACTATCTACTTGTTAATGATATTGTTTTGATTTTATGTAAAAGCAGTTTAAAAAATAAAATTAATGTGAATTCACATTACTGATAATTTAATTATAAAGTGAAGAAATTTAAATAAAAATGTGTACGTATTACTTTTTTCGTTCTCGAAATTAAAGTATTAATGTAAATGAGAAAACTATGTCTTATAAACAACAAAAAACTAAGGCGGATTTTTTTATTAAATTGCGGGTAGAATATTTTGGTGTTTTATTGTGTGTTGTTCAATAAAAATAACAAGATTTATTTTTCAATGCTTGTAATTTATTATCTTCTACAGAAATAAAGGTAAATCTATATTATTAATCAACAAATTTTCTATTCGTAAAGTGTAAAGCAGTGGTTATAAACAAGCCTGTAATTGAACTACATTAATTAAATTAAATGTATGCGAAATGAATTGTCAATTACTTCAACGAACAAATCTACTTAAAATTATTTTTTAAATCTATTATTTCAAAGAGCATTTCAGACGATAATAATAATTATAATTAATGAAACTTTATAATTAAAAATTAATATGTATCTTACTCATTTATTTACTCGAAAGTTAATACCTAATATGTTGAAATACATGTAAAAATAATCATATGAGTTTTAAATGAAAAATATTTTTAAATGGCCCAAAAGCTTGATTAAAATTATGAAATAACTCTTCTACAAAAATTGATATCATAAAACACATGCAATGGAAGCTTCTTGCAAAAACGGATTGCATGTTAAAGTTTTAAAATATTTCAGAATAAATTGATCTAGTGAATTAAAATCAAATTATCTTTTACGTTTATGACTAGAAATGATGCAGACACACGGTTATGTTGTTAATTATGCAGATGGTTAGTAGGTTATTTAAAAATATTAACATGCAATATTTCTGCATTTTCTTGTCAAGTAGTGCAAAAATACTTCAAGTGTAATATTGTAACCTCAGTGGCACAAAATGATCAGAGCTTTTTAAATTGCAATCGACAAAAGCTTTTAATAAACTGTCAAATATCCACCGAAATTGCAGTTTACACAACATGTGCAATGTCATATTATATTTTTTTATTATATAAATAAATATATTTCATAATCCAAGGATAACAAGATCTTATAAGCAATGTATTTTTATTCTGCCACCTTTTCCACGTGAATAGAAACATAAAGTGACGCTTTTTATTGGCAGTTATCTAGTAATAATATTATTGTGTGGCCATTTTTCAGTATTGTAGAGTTGTCTATGAATATATTTATGTCTAACACAGTTTTTTTTCAAAATTGTGAGGAGATTAATGAAAATATCTCGATTTAAGAATCAATTACAATTCTCTCACTAGTGAAATATTGAATAGGTTACTTTAATTGATTTTGCTTACACAATCTTGTTATCCGGTGGTCAAATATCAGTATATATTAATGGACAATGAGAGGTTGTTCAATGATTTTAAGGATAACATAATGATCGTTCATTGTGGTTATTTTAATGATTGTCATGATCACTATGCAATGGTGATGTGTAGATGATGAAAGATGACGAAATGGCGATTACATGGAGATGAAAATGATTTTTAATTTAATATGTAATAGTACACCTAAACACCGAACACCGATAAAAGGACAGGGGCGGGCCTGCATTTGGGAAAACATTTTCGCCCAACAAACAACTTTATTCCCCGCGTTACAGAAAACAAAAGTGTGAGTATTGATATTGGGGAATGAGCACTAACGTCAAGTAATGTTTCAATTTATTTCAATTTCTTTCATTCAAATTCATAATCAAGTATATTTTTAAAATAAATTATTTCAAATTTTGGTAATTGTCTAATTTTGAAATAAATGTACGTATGATTATTTAATCGTATTAGGACAGACTTTTATTTTACCGCAAATAATTTTATGATTTTTTCAAACAGTTTTCTTATTGGATAGAGGTAGATTATGGTCGCTAAAAGAAGCACGTGTTTATAATTATACACGATCTTCTACCACGACGGAACAAGAAAATGTTTATTTAAACAATGAAATAGATTTGCCCTTTCAATTATAAAAAAACCTTGTAAAAACAGAATTATTTGTTAATATACTTTGAAACCAATCTATAAAAAAGATAGGCTAGTTAGAGTACGCTATAATCGTATGTCATTTCTGTAATGCGGAGATATACCTAATTAACAAAATTTCCATCTCAGATTTAGTATACCAATTATATTTCGCGATATAATACGTTCTAACTGAATTTTCATAAGTTGGGAGGCGAAAAGACTTTCTGCATACGGTCAGCTTTAATCCCAGGCGCGCCCCTGGTAAACAGATGCAACTTGTGAAAATGACATAATGATTGATACGGCAATACTATAAATATTTATAACCGTATTTTTATCGTTTTTAATACGTTCACAATCTCCTTCGAACAAATCGTTTATGAGACGTTTGCTTTCCTCACTTAACTTTTTACTGACACGTACTAACAATGTGGCTATCCCCCGAAGACCTTATGTCGTATCTACACATTTCCCTCCCATTGAATTGAATATTTTAAATAAAACACTGAATTAAGTTTACATCTTTGATTATGGATAACCCAGAATTCTGGGCAACGTACCATAAGATTTCTTGAACTCTATAATATATCAAAATTTCGTTATTATTTCTTATATATCGTATTGGTGTATAACACTTTTTTATTCATATTTATATCCTAATAAACATTAATATTTGGTTAATTAAAACGAATAATATCAATACTAAAAATTATAATTACATTTTTTTTGATATCTTCGTTCAGACTAATTTTGCATCACACAAATATATTGTTTTGTTTTTTTTTGTTAATAATTGACACAGTATAATTAATTAATAATATTTTATTTCATCGCAAAAACTGCTACTTCTTCCTAGTAAATTGGTCACTAAGGGATTTATATCGTAATGAATATTTACATTTCTTTTAAACCTACTGTTTTAAAATACACTCAGTTTTAAACTGAAACTAAATAAACTCTCTAGTAAAATACTCGCTTGGAATGAGAATAAATAGTTTGATTTATTTTTTTATTTAGGTGCAACCCTGTGAATGGAAATAAAATATTGCCTTATTTTAATAAGGTTATATCACTAGACCTGGACATACATAATAAAGTTCGCTATATCTATACAGTAACGACATAAGAAAAGCTTCTATAGTTTTATAATATAAAAACAATGTAAGTCATTTTTGAATTGACAAAAATATTGAACACAATGTTTGATAGAATTTGCTAAATATTTTTCTAGTTATCGAGAACTATAACTTACTATTTAATATTAGTAACATTGATAATATAATATTCAGCGTTATAAATTAACATTTATCTAAATAAGTTCGTGAAAATTGAATCGATTTTACAATGCCACTTCTAAAGGAAAAGCTGTAGAAACTATGTTTAAAATTACAATTGAGCAATATGATAAAATTATGAACTATATACTAAATTTAATTCCGATATGAGTTATTTAATTTTAACTTAACTTAATCATTGAATAAATTTTAATAACATCAATGGAATAAACTGTTATTAAACTAATAAATATAAAAGTACATTTGTATGTTGAAAAACAAAGATAAGTGCACTTGGTACATTTTTTTTTCAAAATTGCAATACAGTAATTTACTGCCGTAAATGTTTTAGTATTAATTGATTTTTTGACGGCTTTTTACTGAGACAGATGGGTTGAATTATACCAAGTGTTGTGGAGTACTTCATACGGTATTGAAATATAATATTATTTACGAATTTTTCGTTATGTGATTCTTTCAAATATATAGACAAACCCTTAAATAAAAGTAAGCTATATAAATACTTTTATTTTAAACATAGGAATTTCAATGAGAAACCGTCAGCATCAAAGTATAATCACTCTCCTATAGTGTTATTTTCAGCATATACGAAATTGTAAATGTATCACAAATTTTGGTTTTTTTCTGAGATGATCTTTTAAAAAAATATACTGAATCACTTGGGGAGAAAATCCAGCATAAATTGTATATGCCATAAACTTCAAATCACATGATACAGTGACAAAAGTTTCATTTGATACAAAGCGTAGTCATTTGGTAGGTTGAATTATTTATAAAGCATAATAATAAAGTTACTATAATCTAATCAAGTGTGAAAATATAATGCAATATAAAGCAAAAGGTAATGCCTTTTTTGTTTTGTCGCATTGATTGAATGGCATTTGCTTTATAGAGCTCCATTATAATACAGTAAACGACAGCACTATATTTAGTTTTACAAGGGTTGTAAAATACCGTTGATGGCTATTTGACATTTCTGTATATCTAAAACCATAGATTTTTAATGCTTTTGTTTTATCGTAATTACGTAACTAAATTCTATCGTAGTTTCTCTAATAACAATGTTTTTAGCTACTGATAGATCGATGACTGAGCGGGTGTGACATAACAATTCAACGAAGCCTAGCCTAAAGAAAAATAATTAATGTAATTAGTACAAACCCAAGAGGATAAAAGGGACGAAAAAAGCTATTCACATCGACAATTTAATTTCTCAAGCGTAGTAGAATTAAGAAGGGATTTACAACTTTTCCTTTAGGAGCGTCATTATTCAGTCTTTTTCAGCGAAAAACATTTAAATTATTTCGTAATTACTTACATAACAGTATCAACTAGACATCGATGGAAGCGTGGTGTCTAAAGGCGAAGTAACAACGTAGATTATTAATTTATTCAACCACAAAATAGAAAATGGGATCAATATTAATTTATTTTTAATTTAAAATAAATATATTAATCTACACTTATAATAGTGAACATTTATTCCAATCACTTAAATGATTTGCTTTGGAGATAAAATAGACAAATTTCATAAGACGTCTTAGGAAGGAAGGTATCTTT